>JAVGVS010000019.1:1285145-1837645 GCA_032718565.1 Distichodus sexfasciatus | reverse complement strand
ATATATGCAGGGTGCTGAATAATTGTCTAAGACGATACTGACCTTTTAGCCCAAGAACATGAATAATTATTACAAGCAGGAGACAATAATTATGTACACTCTCTTATTTGTACACTCAATTATGTACTCTCTCTTTACACACTTTATTTCATAGCAGATCAAACATGCTATAAGCACCTCAAGTCCATGTCTTAAAATATATTCTCATACATTTGCTATTCTAATTGTTTTTAATTTGTTAGATCAGTATGAAATTGTGAATTATTAATTACAACAAACACCCTGATGTTCTTATTTTAATGTTTTGAAATCTCTCCTGCATTATTCAAAGTCTACACACAAACAGGAAACGGCCCTGCGTTCAGAGCAAACTACATTAATGTAAGTGTCTAAACCACAAAAGTGCAGGACATTGCAACAACACCCATCACACATCGTCACGGTCATTTTTATTCTCAGTGTTTCTCTAAAGATCATTTTTACATATGAATACATATCAGCATCTCTCTGAGTACAGTCATAAAAACAAGTTCACAGAGATACATACCTGACATTGTTTCCTGCTCCGTACATCACGTAATATAAATATGATTGCTGGATACAACACATGCCATGTGGTATAATAAATAAAAGAATGACAATTTTAAGGGATAACACAATTAAGAATGGCAGTAGTTTTGGGTAAAAGGCACATTCTTCATTTCAACCATGATAAAAACAAGTCAGGGCTAAAATCACACACAGCACTTGTTACAGGCCTTATATGAAACACAAGTCTGAGGCGCCTCTGTGTTGGAGTGGAACAATTACAAAAATCTGTGGTTAATCATGTGACCAGCAGCAGAGCAGTTATACAAACACGCACATGAGGAAGCACACCCTCACACACATTCATGCACACTCCATTGTGGAGAAGGATTACAGTGAATGAACTCCTTGGTAGTGTTCTGGCAGCGGTTGAGTTTGGATTATGTTTTTGAAGTTGACATACATAGCAGATGAGTAACAATAAAGGTGTGTGCTAGCGAGAGTCGGGGGGGGATGAGGGGGATATGACAGCCAGGAGGAAGAGAGAGGGAGATGATGGTGATAAAACAAAGAGAGGGGGAAATATGAGAAAGAGGGGGAGAGAGAGAGAGAGAGAGAAGTTCCTCTAAATATTCTTGCCGGTCTGAGGAGTGTTTTTCAAGTCTGTTTCCATGGATACCAAGACAGAGCAACTATGTTCCTTGTCACCTTGAGGCTGATCTTCCCAAGAATAAACACACACACCACACTCTCACACACATGAACGTATATCTAAGAGCCTTATGAGTTGAGTTGTGTGTGGTGAGGGGTATTTTGGGGTCCGTGGGGGCAGTAGAGCCACTATGACCTAAAGCAGGAGGAACACAAGGGTCCGTGACCTGCATCCTGTCCAGGAGAGACGATGTCTGTTACCTCTGCGTGCTGGAGATCACTCTCATTCGCCAGAATGTGCTTCACCAGAAAGTTAGCTGCTTCATCTATGTTAATATTCTCCTAGAAAGAGAGAGGGCGAGAGTGGGAGAGGGAGAGAGACTTTTTGTAAGCATGAACTGCAGGGGCCTTATTAATTATTCACTGAATATTCATGACATGCTTTATTTGCATATTCATTTCAGTGTGACTCAGCAGGAAGTTGCCCTATGATTTCCTGATAGTCGCCTGTTCTGTCGTTTCTGATAATTACACGTCTACATGCTACTTCTATATGCATGCACGAAACATCACGATTCTATGAAGAGCAAAAGGTTCATATCGAGATGCTTAAACCACATTACTATTTTCTGTATTGATTTTAAGTCTATTAGAATAAACCACATAGACCCTCATTCACCAAACATTCTTAAGAAGAAAATTTCTTCTTAAAACCTACTCACACAGTTGTCACAAAAGTTCAGACATTAACCAAAGTTTTCTTATTTAAGATTTGTTTCAAGGTAAGAACAGAGTCTATAACTTGCACTGTAAAGCAATTTTTTGTGCAAAATGTTATTGGGTTCTCTTCAATTCTACAGTTTTATAATAATAAACTATTCAAATGTATTAACTTAATGTCTTAAGAACAAATTTAAGAAAAAACTTGACTTGTCTGTTGTTTGAATTACTGTAGGAACTTTTTTTAGTTACTCCCTAATTACATCTACGGCATTTAGCAGAAAACTTATACAGAGCGACTTCCATTTTCTTAATTTTAGGGAGCCAGAGCAACTTGGGGTTAAGGGTCTTGCTCAGAGATCCTATGATAGAAGTTCTTGAAGATAAGATTCAAACCCACAGCCCCTTGGTGCAGAGGCGAGTATCCTAACCACTAGGCCACCACCACTTTGTCTCTCAATAAGAAAAATACAAAGAACCAACTAGTGTTCCGGCTTATTTCATTTCTGGAATGTTCACAATGTTCTACAACTAGCTAATAACATCAGCAGTTAGCAGTGACAGACAATGAATCATGGGATTTGTTCTCGACAAGGATGAAACTGACGCATTCTTAAAATCTGGGACTGAGTAAGAAAAACATCCGGGTTATATTACTGTCCTCTGAGCTTCTGTTCTTGAGAAATGAAAAAAGGTTAATTTAAGTGAGTGATTATTTGTCATGAACACACCACAGCACAGCATACAGTGCACCAAAACTAAATGTGAACTCTGTATTTGAGCCATCTATGAAGGAGCAGTGGGCAGCTGACGTGCAATACCCAGGGAGCAGTGCTTGGGGACGGTGCCTTGACCGAGACCAGAGTGGGGTGAGAGCAAGTTGAGATAAGGCTGTGCAATTAATCGAATTTTAATTTCAATTTCAATTTCAGCTCCAAACAATCACAAAAATAATGTAATCGACAAAAACAATTATAATTACAATTATTTTGCCACATTACGCTCTGCAAGTATACTCATATTTTGTCTTGTGTTCCGAATGACACACGGACGCGCACTAACGCACCTTCCGAAGACTGAACGCACGTGTGTGTTCTGGTGGCCGTGTACAGTCTGAGCGGGTAAAGATGGCGGAAGGAGGAGAGCAGCATAAAGTCTTAAATAGTAACACAAAGTAAAGTGTTAAATAATCGTGATTTCAAGATTGACCAAATTAATCGTGATTATGTTTTTTTTCATAATCGAGCAGCCCTAAGTTGAGACCAATACACCACATGACAAATAAGCGGAACATGCAAAGCCTAAGCAACATTAAAGATGTTTATTCATTATATCTCTCTTACATATCTATAATGAGGAAATCACCTCACTGGAAGCAGTTAAACAAACTGATCACATCATCTTTAATATGCATTCCATACTGTCTGTTAACTTAATATTGTTATGATAATTTATACTGCCTGCCATATTTCACTGTCCAAAATTACATGCTCCTACTCTGTCTGCTACAATGCTACACTATTCACTGCTGTGCAGCTGCACTCGGCACTTTAAAACAGTCTCATTGCACCGGTTATCTGTCTTCAGAATAATCTTGTAAACTCAGGTATAACTTCAGTATATGTAGATATATTTACATATATATTTCTCATACATACATGCAGATACACCTGTACCCGGCACTTGGATCTTAAATTTATTACACTCCTTGCCTTCTGCACATACGTATATAGCTTTATTGTAATATAAGAAATAGTTTATTTATTTTTTATCTTTATTTCCCTTATCTTTTTTAAGTTTGTATTTGTATCTCCTATATTTTAATTTTTGCCTAAATTGCACGGTCAAAAGAACGGATCAGGATACATTTCACTGCATGTTGTACCTGTATAATTTGCATGTGACAAATAAAAAATCTTGAATCTTAAATCATATGTTAAACTCAACAAACCACAGTCAACACTCCTCAAGACCAAACTCACGGTTTTATTGACTTGTAGAGTTGTTATTACGCAGAGACATTCCATGGCTTAGTGCTGTGAAGACAAATAAGGTTAGTGCAGGTGGAGACACTTCTTTATCCATTTGGTATCTATATTGATAATGAATTAAATTATTTCATAAGAAATAATTCATTTTTCTATATTTATTTTTTCCCTTGATTATTCTCTAACGTTTTAAAATGGAAAAAATCTAATCGGTCGAAAGTGAAGAAATACTAATGTTTTGGGTAATTTTGAGCCAATTTGGACTGATTTTGGCCTATAAAATAAGCTGCTTTTGGCCTTTCTGGAAGAGAACTACATTTGGTGTTCCATATGAGAGTCACCAGCGTAACGCAAGTGTTTACATCGCAAAAAATTTAATGCGTTTTTATGCAATTACTTCAGTTTTTGTGCACAGAATTACTAAGAAATAATTTCACGTACAGCGGAATGAATATAATGTCCGGTAAGTTCAAAGTCTTGTGATTCTGACAGTATGTGTGTGGGTTCTGTAAATTAAAGGGATTATAAAAACACTGATTAATAAACAATGCAAAATGCCTGCATTGGTCTCACAGAGTTTTAATAGTAATATTTTCAGAGTTGTGAGTCCTTTTTGTATGAGTCCAAGACAAGACAAGACCAAGACCACTACTATAATCGAGTACTAAAACACATGAGGCAAATCAACTTACTTTAATACTGTTGTACTGCTGAGTAGAGATGTTATAGAAAGGTTTCATGTGAAGAATTACAAAATACAAAAGGCATCTGCCAACCAATTTCAGAAAAAAAATAATTGATAAATGTTCACTCCTCATCTGGGTGTGTGCAACCCTCTACACCTACACTTAAAACCTGCAAAATTGTGCCACTCAACAAAACTGTACCAATGTTTTGAGCTTAGAAGTGCAACTTCACCGCCATTGCTGATGGATATGGAGTTCTACACTCTGTGCTTTTAGCACACATAATGTACGCCATTTATCAGGCCAGTGATGTGTGAGACAGTTGACATGTATGTATCACCCCAAACCATTAACCTTTAAACATATAACTGGTAACTCAGAACCTGCATGTTAGGTCATAACACATTCAATATTTTCTTCATGGTTATTGATCTTGCAAAAATGTAGTCATACACGTATTGTCTACACTACAAAGATTGATCTACCTGCCCTACAAACAAATAATTAAGATGTGAGGCTCCAGAGAGATGAATCTGAGAATGTGGGTCGACAGCCTTAAGACAACCATCTAGACCCTGACCTCTTGAAAAACTTTACCTGAATTCTAGGCTTCTTATAAGAGGGGAAACACCACCTCCTCACTGGCATACAATGCTTTTACTTTCCATTGTGTCTGCCTTGGGCAGAACGGTGGTGCACTGGTTAGCACTGCCGCCTCTCAGTGAGAAGGTCCTGGGTTCGAGCCCCTGGCTGGCCGTAGGGCCTGTTTTTGTGGAGTTTAAATGCTCTCCCTGTGTTTGCATGGGTTTCCTCCCACAGTCCAAAGGCATGCAATATAGGTTATTAGTGACTCTAAATTGGCCCCATAAGGTGTGAATGAGTGCCTGATTGTTTGAGTGTGGTGTGCCCTCCGGTGTGTTGGCGCCTGCCCAGGGTTGGTCACAAAGTTCCCAGAATAGGCTCCAGCGCCCGCGACCCCGATAGGGATTTAGTGGGTCAGATAATGAATGAATGAACGAATGAATGTATATTTCAGCCTCATAGTTTTTCAGCAGTTCTGAAAATGACTTATATTACCCTTATACTCCTCTTCCCTCATGTTACAGAATGCACTTCAGATTTTACAACATAAAGGAAGAGCAGTATAAGGGTAAAACTTGTGAGAATGGAGTTTACACAGTAGCACCACCTCATTACATTCTGTATTTTAATACCTTTTTAAATTGTCAGTGCCAGAGTTTCTAAATGCCAATGACAACACATCAGAAAAAGTAAATTAAGGGAGATTCCTGAAGACTGGTTTAAATAACTGTATATAAAACATAAAAATATCAAATACAAATATTACTATAACTCTTTGTATTCACTTTCAAAACCTTTAAAAGCTTGAAATTTGAGTATACAGATGGTTCGCAAGTTACAATGGTTTGACTTACAATTTTTCGAAAATTGTAAAAGTTTCGTGTGGCAGGCAAACATAGCAGCGTATGTGGTGCAATACGTTGGGACACTGCCAGGATGAACACATGTCCCAACATATCACATTGTGACACTTTCGCCATCAAGCGAGTGTAAAAAGCATGTTTGTTTTCTGTCTTTTTGGTGTTTCAAAGCCCAGTGTCTCACCTTCAGCATTTACATCATAAGTCGGAGACAACCTGTACAATGAAATGATTTTTCACAATAAGGTCATTAAATTACTTCATACTTACCATTTATTGGTCTTTACTAAAGCTAACTTCCTCAATGAAGCTTTACAACATTCCATGGATTTGAGTTTTGGAGCCAGGTGACAGATTGAATTGCTACTTTAGAGTATTAAACCACTAATTAACAAAGTATGAGTTGTTGAGTTACCTTGGCAGAAGTCTCAAACCAGCCAAGAAAGCCATTTTCTTTGCAGAACTGCTCCATCTCGATGCCGTTATTGGTGATCACATCTCTTCCCTGGTCACACTTGTTAGCAAGGAGCACAGCGGCCACCTGCTTCCCACCGGACTGCCCCAGCTTGGCGTCCAGGTCCTCTTTCCACTTCGTCACCGCCTCAAAGGTGGACGGCCTCGTCACATCAAACACAATGAAGGCACCCATGGCCTCCCGGTAGTACACACGGGTCATGTTGCCAAAGCGCTCTTGACCTGTTGAAAAAGAGGATACAAAAAGTGCCCTGAATGATCAACATCATCTGTGAAGCTAATTGAGGAAGATTCTTCATCCTCCAGTTGTAGTGAGATGAGAGCTAATCTTATGGAACTATGGAATCTATACTGTGTACACTGGGAGATCTCTCAAAGCTATAAAATTTCATATGCTGGAGAAAAACGGTGCATAGATTACAGCTAAATTCTGCAGGGTCAAATTCTACTAAACAGTGCAATGTGGCTGATCTCCAGGAAAAGGACTAGAGCTAATTCTGAGGGACAGTAAATCTCCAGGAGGGCTAACAACATTGATTTAGAGAAAACCGTACATACAAGAACTACAAGTGTACTCTACAGTGCGAGTTGGTTAGACGCATTAAATCCGGAATACCAATCATATCAAGCATGGTCATCGTAGTGGGTAAAAACTCGGACTGAACGTAACAGGGCCCCAAGTAGGGAGAGGGCCCTTGAGAAGTCTGGAATTTTATTTTATTATGGGGAGGGGGCCCATAGAGACTGCTTGTGTATAGAACCCAGAATTTGGTGCCACGTCCCTGATATCAAGAATTAATCTAACATCATATCAGATATGGAAGCCAACAAGGATTTAGATTTAAGACCATAAATAATAAGAACTAAGCTATCCAAACTTTTACAGTTTTTAATTACTGGGATCACATATGTTACGATCTGAAACAAAGCAAGACATGGGGCTGTGAGCAGGTCATTGTTAGAGATCTAGTCTCATCTAACTATTTTTTATTTTAGTACTTCTTCTCCTCTATATGCTATATATGTTATGCTACAGTCAGAAAATTTAACAATCAGGTAGGAACTTCCTAACTTCAATAATTAGTCTCACATTGGTTTTGATCTTCACTCTCTAGCTGCTTATGATTAATTGTCATCAAAAGACTCAAAGCAACACAATTTAGCTTGCAGACAAGTCCCAATTTTCTTGACTGTTCTTGATTGACCTTGTATTTAAATATTTTAGTGAAAAATGGCAATAGATATTTTTTAAAATAATACACATTACTTCAGGAGGCTAATAAACATTTTAGGGGTCCAAAGCGTCCCAAAATTAACTAAATGTCACTTGTGTACTATATTTTTCCATTCGTTCTGTATTTATTGTGTTGCTTGTTGCACATTCTGTCCTGTTGAATGTAATGTTTCTGCGTTACTATATGTTGCACCGGGGCCATGAGGAAACGTTGTCTCATCACACTTTGTACTTGTATAAAGCGACTGATGACAGTAAAGTACCTTGAACCTTGAATTAGGCCTAGCAGTTCCCTGCCAGTGAGGATCTTGGAGGATTAAGCTGAAATTCTCTGTACTGATTAATATTGAGTACATGTACTATGTCCTGAGTTAAATGTACACATCGGATGCCAAATCCCTTGTCTAATGGATCCTGCACAGGAAATCTGTCACCTAAGCTGAGGTTGGACACCTGCCCTGTTAGTATCCTAACAGACTAATGATATTACTCACAAAATATTGGAACGGCCACCTCATTAAACCTGGGAAGAATGTTCAAGTAGCTTTTCACTAAGCCCTAAAATTTGCAGACGAGGCCAATAATAATGTTCAGTGACTCTTAGAAGTGAATAGAGATAAACCACAGCAAATTCTCAGTCTCTTTCTCACATTCACATGACATGGGGATGAAAATGTGATTCACAAGGCACATTTCCAAGAAGAAGATGAGCATATGATATTGGTATAGAACATTCCTGGAATGTATGTGTTGGGCTGAGTTTTAAATCTTAAACAGCTTAAACACACCAACCTCCATTCCACAGACTTAGTATCTTAAGCTGTCCTCCAGATCACAAGCTCATTCAGATCATACTTGTGAGAAAAAGCATAGACTTGCTATTTTAAAGGTGCTATGCCTGTCAGTGGGGCAGAAAAAATATGCAAAAATACGAGATTTCTCTGTATTTATTATTTTCTTTAAATTTGACAATAAAGCATTATTTTAGTGTGACATATCGAAAAGAAAATTACACTTATTTTGCTTACACTTATGAAAGTATCCACTTGAGTCCAAAATACATATTTATGTAACTACATCACATCACAAAGCAAAGTTTGTTCATAATTCCAAGAGAAATCTAATGCCGATTAACTCATTGTCATGGTTCAACAAGTGATTTTAGGCTTTGGACTCAGCAATTATGACATTTAAATGTCTATTTTTTAAATTCTATATATGATATGTGTCACATATAATAATATATAGTAGTAGGCGATGGACTAGTAGTAAAATGATTGTGTATGAACCGAGAGGTCATAGGTTCAAATCGATCTCTATCCAACTTCAGCACTGCACGTTTTGGGGCCCTTGAGCTCATCAAGTTGCTCCAGTTTCCCTGTAATTTTAAAATGTAAATTTGCAAAATGCCACAGTATCAGACATAGCAGATTTTTGTAAAACCATTAGTGAATCATTTTAACCTTTCAAATCAACTAATGATGTCCAGATGGAAATGATTTGCCAATATGAATATTGTACACTTCAAGTAATGAGAAAGTAAAGCTGATTTCTGTAAGACGTGTGTAAAAGTGTTTCATGTTGTCAAGCATGACAACATCTGTCAAGTGGATCTAATACTGCAGTCAGAGTGCAAGGTAGTGCAATAGCACAAATAAGGAGTTGGAATGTTGTTTATTTCTAATGGCTATCATTCTATTAAAATGGAAACAGGACATTCTTAGTAATAATATTATTTGACTATGATTTGAGGGCTAATGACGGAATTAGCTATTAGGTAAGAATATAATACATAAACAATGGACTAGGTCTTCATTAGCTTAAGAGTGGGTTTAAAACAACAGATTGGTTTGCCTGAGCTATTCAATTAACTCTCAAAATTGGGGTATTATTCATTCTAACAGTTACTGAGTCGAAAAAAAACCCCTACTTGCAATGTTTTAATTACATGGACTTAATTAAAATAAATATACTTTGGGGGAAAGTTCCACATCCCACAGAGATGTTTAGAAAATATTATACAGCTATGCAAATTCAGTCTATTTTTTTTTTCCTTCTTATTTTCCCCTCTTTTAATGAGATTTAATTGCCACGTTCCACGTTGTTTTTTCGCGTTAATGTCGGCTGAGGACATGAAACTTTCGTTAGTTTCTCTTTAGAAAGAGTAACGTAGAAATATTCGGTACTCTTTCCACCACTGTTGTTCTTTTTAAGGCTTTCGTTAGAAAAATCTCCCTCACATGAGCGCCGGACACATGACCTGGCGCGTGAGGCGCGTCAGCGCGCGGAGGCGAGAGCGCGAGGCCCCGGGCTCAAGGCTGGCGGCGCGAGACCAGAGTGCGAATTACCCCTCCATAATTGGGGGGTACTGCCTTAATAACAGAACCCAACCCCAAACTGCTATTTTTGTCTCTTTGAGGGAGTCTGGGTCTTGATCGGGGGGTACCGTACCCCCAGTACCCCCCGTAATTCGAACCATGCGCGAGACCAAGATTCGCGAGCTCACGTGAGGATTCCAACGCGAGCATTTAAAAAAAGACAAGTGCTTCGTAGTGTACTAATTTTGTTATAAATCACAAATAACCCAATGATGTTTACTCGTTTTGATAAGAGTTTATACAAAATCCAAAATGAAAAAACGTTCCTGTAATCTGCATATAAAAGAGCATCAGATAAATGCTGTAAATTTAACATTTTGTAAATAATCACATTGATGACCAGTTATAAAAAGTAGACTGAACTAAAACAAAAAACATTTTACTCGTATTACTTTAAATCCCCCGGACGAAATAAAGAATGACTTAAAACTTTGTCAAAAACTTTTGAGAAGTATATAAACAAAATGGCAGGAATAAATAAATGTAAAAAAAAAAACAACAAAAAAAACCCATAAAAATAGTCAGATGGTGCAGCTATCTGGTTTGGTAATGCCAATTTTGATCAGCTTTACAAATAAGATCATAACCTTGATCCTCTCCACCTATTTATTTATTTATTTATTTATTTATTTATTTAAAACAATTTGCGGAAGCGCGCTACCTGCGATGTCCCACAGCTGCAGCCGCACCGTGTCGTGTTCCAGCGTTAGCACTTTGAGCGCGAAGTCCACGCCGATTGTGGCTCTGTAGTTGGCAGAGAAGTTCTGATGCACGTAGCGCTTTATGATGCTGGTTTTGCCCACGCCGAGGTCCCCGATCACCAGGATCTTGTACAGATGCTCCTTCTGCTGCTGCTGTTGGTGATGGTGGTGGTTGAGGTGGTTCATGGCGGACAGGAGGGCCGCGCTCGCTGTGTGGAAGGTCGCGGAGCAGATCTGGCGCAGGACTCCGGTAAGGACTTGCCCCGCGGCGCAGGGAGAAGCACGCGCAACTTGTGACTCGCGAGGGAGGCATGAGACCCTCGGCAGAGAGGCGGAGAGCTCGCGCACTCGCACGAGAGTCAACCCCCCCACCCACTGTAGACCTACAGGCCCAGAACGAGCGGAACGTCCAGTTAACCTCTGCAGGCCCTTTCTGCAATGCAGAGGTGGAAAAGCAAGAACTACTGACGAAACTGTAATTTAGTAGTTTTTTGGGCACATGTACAAACATTTTAAAGTCTGTCCTGAGTTGAATGTACACATCTGATCCCTTATTTGTTCTTGTACTTGAGCACAAATGAATGAGTAATCTACTTTGCTTCTCTTATAATACACCTTCCATTTTAACTATATATTGAATGAGCTTCTCATTTTGATTCAATATAAATATGTCCGGTATTTCCGTAGCTGATAAACATAGTCCAAACGAGGAAAGACAGTCTTTAGGCCAGATTTCAGCAACGTGAAAATAAGTGGTCAAATTGGTTCGAGCTCGAACCCACCAATACCTTTTATTTTCGGACAGAACATTACTTTTGCATGTGGTGTACGTGAATTTTGTCTCTTGAGTATTCCTGCATATTTATTCAAGATAAAAAAACAAACAAAAAACAAGTAACTAGTACTCTGAGTAGTTTGAGAAGAGTTCTTTGTACTTTTACTTGTAATTGAGCATTATTTCAGCACAACACAACTTGAACTTAAGTACAAATATTCACCGTTTACAAAACTGCCAAAATGTAAAGTTGGCATTTAACACAGAATTAAACCTCAATTTGTTTGGCATTTTAGCAGCCAGGGCTGATTAAGTTAAATTTGCAAAAAAAATAAAATAAAATTTAAACCCATATCTATATGAATGTTTGGCCAAACTTCCAGCACAGATTGTTTTACTGAAACCTGCTTTTTACTTTATGCATTTCTGAAAAAGGAAAGTGGCTTTCCCCACTTACACAGAGCATTGGGATATATAGGTGGCCACTTGCATGAAACAAATCCAACTTGAGTGACCACGACCCAAATAAGACAAAACACTTCAAGAGACATGAATCAGGGAGATTAATTTAAAAGCAACCTTTATTGCACATATTTAAAACCTGATCAGCACAGTTTAAAAAAAAGTTATTCTAGTAATGTGTTGTATCTGGTAAAAACATGCAAAACTCAATTAACGCTTTGTTAGCCACCCATCCACAAAGCCCAGTGCTGCCGAAACATTGGGAAACAGAAGTGAAAGTGCTCAGTAATCAACACTTAACGGAGTGTGATTTGTCTGATGCTACAGACTTGTGCAACTGCAATACCCAAGAAAGGAAACCACTACAAGCTAAAATAAAACAGTATGAGATTAAGCAAATCATTTACTACTTAGCGACATAAAATAAAACAAATAAAAAGCAACAAGAGAAAATAAATGGAATTTTGCTTGGGACAAGATCATGGCTTAAGTCTCCTACATACGCAAATATGCTTTTGAGAAATCCCTTTTTATACCCTTGCAAAGAAAAAACAAACTTAAGAATTCTTTAAAATAGGCAGTCTTCAGAAAGGCACTACTGTGTTGCAATTTTAAAGTGTGCCTAACCACAGAAAACAGCACTTTGCACTCTACACCACTAAGGTCTATTAATCAAGGTCCTTTCACATTTGGCAGCCATCAAAAACCCAGACACTAGAACCTCACAGGATCCAAGTACATGTATGTAGAGTGCAGAGCAGGCTTTGGAGAGCCACTGCCAAAAACTCCTGAGAACAAACAAGAATTTACGACCCTTTTTAAAAAAGCACTGAGGACAGTCCCCATGATTCACATATGAAGCAGCAAAACCCCTCATACTCAAGGCTCAGGCAATCAGTATTTAAATCAGCAACTATAAGGAAAGAAACTGCATCAACAACAGCACACTACAGCTACAGCACAACCCTGGCCTTACAGCTGAGCAATGGGCGTTGCTGCAACAGCAATGCTCTCAATGGCACACTCGTCAGTGCCACGGCGGATGCGGAAGTAGCCGTTCTCGCCCCAGTTGGTGCCCCAGCTGTTCTTCACAATCCAGTACTTCTCTCCTGTCTTGGGGCACTGGCCGTAGCCTACCAGCAGCACGGCGTGGTTGGTCAGCTCAAAGGGGTTGATTGTGTCACGCAGGCCAGTGTGGTGGTAGATGCCCTGGCTGTAGTGCATGAAGTCAGGGTAAACTTCAAAGGCCACTCCCATTGGGCCGTTCCTCACCAGCTCCAGCATCATGGCTGACTCACTGCAGCCGCCATAGAATCCGCCCACATAGTGGTACTCAGACGTGTAGTGGCGCACACAGTCAGCTGGAACACTGCATGGGGAGTCTTTAGCCGTATAGGGGAAACACTTTTCTTCCACAATGCCAAAGTCCTGCACGTATTTACCAATCAGGTAAGGGAAGCCGCCATCACAGCCTGAAGAGGAAACAGTTACATTCCTGATTTAAGTATAGCATCATTAATACATTTGCACATGAGACTGCCATCAGATTGTCATACCGAGTAAAGGGAAGAAACTGTTCCAAAACTGGACATTTGACTTTATATACATCTTGTACTACAATTTTTGCATGCGGCTTACATAATGAGGGGAAAAAAAGAAAAAAAAAAGAAAAAAAAATTCACTGCAAGCAGTACACAACTGTACAAGACATCTAAAATGTATTTATTCAAATGTCTAGCTAATCTGTGGCAGTCACAAACCATCACAGTAAGTTTACATACAAGAGAAAAACCTCTGGATGTGTTAACACATCTGGGCCAGATGTGTGCACTGTACCTTGTGAGTACTGTGAGCAGGAGACAACCTGCTGAGGGCTGAAGATCGGTTGCTGTGTGCTGTTGGTCTGGACTCTGATGCGAGCTTCCAGCATGCCCATGGTGGCGAAAGAATAGCAGCTACCACATGAAGCTAAAACCCAAAGAAAGACTTTACAATCATTCACTGATTTAATTCAATCATTCTGAAGTTTCTAAACAAAGTCCCCTTTAAATTACATTTCTTTTCTGTTCAGAGTCCCTTGTGCACCAATCTGCAGCTGAATGTAACGGCACCAGAACAGCTTCTCTCAGGGGAACACATTAGCTCTCACAGCCCACTCACGAAGCACCATCTGTGGGCACAAGGCTTTAACCTCGTCACTCCTTAGACTGGAGCTCTTACTGACTGAGCATATAGGCAAGTGTGCAAAGGACCCAGGCTATTTGCCACTTCCCCCTACATTATTCTGAATTGGCAAGAACCTCTGAATTGTTTGAATCAAGTGCACTTCAGCTGGCACTTAAATATGGTTATGCAACTTTAACAGTCCCACATAAAATCTTTCCAGCACCTATAACTTCATAAAAATTGCAATTAAAAAGCATGTGTCTGTCATTTCTTGAACTCGTGTCAAAAGAACATTCTCCATCTAAATGGCCACCCCCATCAAATACCCTTAGAGGTACTGAGGGTTCACCAAAATCACTCTAGCTTCATGCCTCACTCCCCATTTCTATTTTCTCAACATTCCTCACTTGGACAGGTGAAAATACCACAGTAACCTTTCCATGACAGACAGCTCTATCTAAAGGCCTTGCCATTTAAGAGCTATATATCAGTAGGCTTAGAGGAGCATAAACACACCTTGGTTGCGGACAGGGCTGACATAGTTGACACCATTAATGTTTCTCCAGTCCCAGCTCTCCGGCAGACCAGCGGCCAGCTTGACGAGCTCTGCAGTAACTGGGGCGGATTTGACACGACTGTGGAATAAGAAGTCAGTGAATTTACGGAACTGCATGATCTGTCGGCTACATAGGCCTTGTCACAAAGAAATTGTAGAGATCCCCTGAACATTGTTTTAAAAAACAAACACTTGCACATTTCCTCTCAACCAGAGGTGGGCAAAGTAGCTAACTTCATTACTTAAGTAAAAGTACAAATACCACTAGCCAAATGGTACTCCAATACAAGCAACAAGTCATACAGTCAAATTTTCACTCAAGTACTTGTTTAAAAAAAAATACTTAAGTATTAAAAGTACATCTTTCACTGCATTATTGCAATATTGCCACAACACTTACAATACCTAATGCCTCTGACTAGTTTGTAGAACCTGTAGAATGTTACAGAATGAAATACAATCCAAACTGACAAAGAAAACCAGTCATTAGTTTGTTGTATTAATTAACTGTAAGACTGCACACCTCCACAACAGCATGGTAGGGTTCTGACACAGCTTGTGTATGTTAACCAGGAGGACAGTGCAACAGCTGTAAATGCAGCTCAGAACATAACATCAACATTCCAACCTGCTTAAAACCCAGCTCTACACCTCTAACTTCATGACTTCCCAACAGCAACAATGTTTTAATCAAGAGAGAAACAGCAGAACTGTCTGAACTTGGTTTATAGTTACAGTCTACAGGATGCGGACGAACCCTACTGGTTACTGGATAGACTGTCACGCCAAACAACCAATCACGCTTTTAGCAAAGGGGAATAACATCCGCTTTATCCACAGATTTGAAAGTAACGAATAATAAGAACTTTGATAGAAATGTAGTGAAGTAAAAAGTACAGTATTTGTTTCTAAATGTAGTGAAGTGGAAGTCATATGTTTCCAACTAAAATATTACTCAAGTAAATGTACTTAGTTACTGTCCACCTCTGCTCTCAACCCAATGTGTTGTCTAGAGGATGAATCTTCTGCCATTGTTAAAGTTTTCCAGTTACATAAAGGACATTTTCTCCTCTTGCCACAGAGGTTATGTTGCCTGTGGGGGGAGTCCTGATAAAGTAAAAAAAAAAAAATTAACTGTCTATTGGAAAGACATGCTATAGAAATAAAAACTGGAGCATGGGCAAAAAGTAGAAACTGAAGTCATTACTCATCAAACCAGAGGCTTTATAAGCCAGACAGATGAGTCATCAGTCATTTGGACTAATTTCTCCATGTATGCCTAGTTTTGCATCCCAAGAGGTGGGAAAACCCCCAAAGCTATGAGGTTCAAGGTAAGGTGAACTTTGGGGACCTTAGAATTACTGTTGTATGGCAGTTTTATGAGGGAAATAAATGCAAGTACCTTGGGATGTGGGAGCCATGACCCCCAGCTCTCTGAATCAGCTCCTGGATGGTGAAGGTCCCATGTTCTAGTAGTTGTTGCTTTCCAAGAACTTTGCACAGTGTTGATTTATTCACAAAGTCTTCACAACATGCTTATAGAGCTGCAAGAATCTAAAACAGGGACAATAAGTTCAGCTGACTTTTGCTTATCAAGACAGTCACAAACAATCCCCAAAGTTTTAAACCTTTGACCTTAACAGCAGCAAAACAAGTGGCCATCACAAAGTCATCAAGAGTCCACGCATCAAGGATTAACAAATGTCCCTAAACACTCACGGTTTGGGGCTGGTGAAGCTGGAAAATGGAATGCGGCTGGTTTTGGGGGGTGTGGGCTGCACCCTCTTCCCTGTGAAACACGCCCAGTTATTACCCAGGACATCGTGAACCCAGCCAGGCAACGTCTGGTCACAGTAACTGGTAACCACAGAGCCCTGCTGAGAATACTGAGAGAGAAACCACCGCTTGAGATTCAGGAGTGGCAAAAGTACACAGATATAATCACAGACATACAGATACTGACATTAAGAAGAAAAAAAAAAAAAGTATTAAAAAGTAAATGTAGAAAGTACCAATTCAACTTGTTTACTCAAAAGTTAAAAAGACAGTCTCCAAGTTGTACTAAAAGTCTTCAAAACCTCTACAGCAAGGGCGAGATATAGCCCAAATGTTTATACACACTGGAGTTAGGGCCATCACAACACACTCACTACTAGAATCACTCTTCCTAGCCCAAACATTCAAAGCTTTCCAATAAGGCAATGGATGAGCAATTGTTCTCCAGATTCTGCCCTTTCTAAAACGCAGTGAGACTGGCGTGCTCTTGCCAGGTGCAAGATGGACTCAGAGGACTGAGTCCACCTTTTGCAAAGATGGAAGCAAGAACTATGTCCATAAATTAACTGGGTTTGCTACCACTTTCTTTTAGGGCTTATAGTGTAGTTTAACATATTAAAACTGCAGCTTAGCAGCAAGTTTAATCACATATCTGTAGCCCAAAAACATGGCTTTACCAACACTTTTTACTAATAAGGAAGAGTCAAAGTCACTGTCATCTCTGCTATAGACTGAACTAGAATCAGAAATAGAGGTAGACAGTTTTGATGCAGTATTACCTACAAGGTGGAACTGACTTTTACACTGATGTACAGGAGGCCAGGAAATGGTTCTAGAAGTATGAAAAGAATTCTATATCCAGTCTATTTATTATTCAATGTTCAATATTTGTGCAAATAGTGGCAGCAGTGCAAAAACATTTATTGCAGTGTTGTGTCGACAGTCAGAAGAGATTTGCATTGAAAGTGTAGTGTAAAGGTAAAAACGCCAGAAAAGAAAAAAGTCTAGTTAGGTATGGGACTAAAGCTTTGTAGTCAGATACCACCTCTGGACACAGACAATGGCATGATTTTTTAATATACAGCTTGGAGACTTTTTAGGTTAAGGTTAAAATGTAGTCGTAGGAAGCGAAAGTGAAAGCGTTGTTTAATGGGGTTCGGCCCATAATGCGGAAGGGGAACCGAGCTCTCACAGACAATCGATCGATGCGCCTGGTGGCGTCACATGAAACCACCCACGAGAACACAAACGAGCTGCTCGTACTCTTAAAGAAGCCGAACCACTTGTAGTCGGACAGAAACCACCTCTCGAAGCCCTGGTTGTAGATGATAGAAGAAGCTGTGCTGCTGAGATCATCCACCGCCAAAGATAACTTTTTCTAGATGTACAGTCACGGTCTTTACTGCAGGACCTGTCGCCATAAACACAATAATAAACCGATAAGCCACACAAAAATAAACGTTCTTCTCCGTTACCGCCACGCCATTAATATTATCGAACATTTTCTTCCGCATGAAAAGACTAGGAAATACCCCTTGTTCTCGTGTAAGGCGGTTCGAAGAACAGTTTTCACCTGGTTTTGAGTAGCCGATGGTCCTATCGTGACCGACGTTAGACACCTGGAAACACCACGCCCAGCAGCCTCGCACGTGCAGTTGGTGAGTATCGCCACGCGCGCCCTCAACAACAAACAGCAACAAACAAACAAGCAGCGCCTTCATCGCGTCCTCGATTAAACAAAAGTAATGAAGAAAAACAGCTCGGTTCACCGGCACGGCTTCTGCTACTCAAGCGGCAGCAAGAAAAACTGACCGCCGTCGGGGTTTTTCCTCTCACCCGCGCACCTGCACAGCGCCGAACTTGTCCTTTGTCAGAACTTTCCGCTCTTATATCATGACTGGGGAGTCAAGGTGACACGCGGGTCATCTGACTCTCAGAAGGACCGCAAAAAGTCAGAGTTAAAGATTAAATCGGAGATGATTTGCAATAAATGATCGGCTGAACTATAGGAAGTGATTTAGGTAGTTCTGATTTATGTGTTTGTGCCTCGATACTAGATTTACGTTTAGGAGCAAATCACAAAATTACCCAGATAAACTTGCAGCAGGAAGTCAGTTTTCATTATGTGTATGAGACAACTCCTATTAATATGCTCCTGGACATTTTTATATCTCCTTTCTAAATTTATGCATACGTATAGGATTAGTTTGCCATTTACAGCTTGCAGAAATGGCAGCTTAACTGAATATCTATAATAAAGATTGATAGATATACAGAATCAGAAAGATAGATGACTGACAGTATACAATGTCATTTGAAATCTATTTGAAAATTTTATGTATATATTTTATTGCAAAAAAAAGGAGAGTTTTTATTTTGCTTTAGTAATTTCAACAACAAATGTATCTTGGATAATCAGAGGTGGGATAGCAACTATACATTTATTTGAGTACTGCACTTAAGTAGGGTTTTGAGTATCTGTACTTCACTTGAGTAGTATTTTATTTGGGAAACATATGACTTTCACTTCACTACATTTTAAAGACAAATACTGTACTTTTTACTTACTCACATTTCTATCAAGGTTCTTGTTACTCAAGCATTTTCAAATCTGTGATAAAGCGGATGTTATTCCCCTTTGCTAAACGTGATTGGTTGTTTAGCAGGTGACAGTCTATCAGTAACCAGTAGGGTTACGTCACGCCTGTAGACTGTAACTATAAACCAAGTTCAGACAGTTCTGCTGTTTCTCTCTTGATTAAAACATTGTTGCTGTTGGGAAGTCATGAAGTTAGAGGTGTAGAGCTGGGTTTTAAGCAGGTTGGAATGTTAGTGTTATGTTCTGAGCTGCATTTACAGCTGTTGCACTGTCCTCCTGGTTAACATACACAAGCTGTGTCAGAACCCTACCATGCTGTTGTGGAGGTGTGCAGTCTTACAGTTAATTAATACAACAAACTAATGACTGGTTTTCTTTGTCAGTTTAGATTGTATTTCATTCTGTAACATTCTACCAATTCCATATCTTCTACAGGTTCTACAAGCCAGTCAGAGGCATTAGGTATTGTAAGTGTTGTGGCAATAATGCAATAATGCAGTGAAAGAAGATGTACTTTTAATATTTAAGTATTTTTTAAAACAAGTACTTCAGTACTTTAACTTAAGTGAAAATATGACTGTATGACTTGTTACTTGTATTGGAGTACCATTTGGCTAGTGGTATTTGTACTTTTACTTAAGTAATGAAGTTAGCTACTTTGCTCCACCTCTGTTGATACAATGATAGTACCTTTGATATTTTTATTTTAAGAAATTATAAAAAACCACATTTCATGTTTTAACCTACCATCACTTTTGTGGCACATTAATGTTGGAAAGATGTGATTGTTGTAATAAAACACTACATTTCTGGCTTATCTCAGATCTCAGTTATCATGCATGACAGATAATTAAGCAGCAATTTTTTTATGGACGTGGAAAAAAGGATTCGTCACTTGACCTGAGGGTAAAGTTTTGGAATCAGATCCATGATTTAAACATCAAACACTTCAGAAGAATGAGTTAATCTTGTTAGTTCAGCATTCCTGTGTGGGCATATAGGCCCAAAACAAATATAGATGAATAGGATTATATACTTATAGGTCTTATATTCAAAGGCCTATTTTTGTACATTTTGAAAAACCTGGCTCTTATCACATACATCTTAAATTCACATCAGTGCCGCTTCTTATTAAACACTCTAAATTCTCAGTAGCTAAAAACCCTTGCTCCTGCACAATTATATGCTGGGACTCTGAGAGCCCCCATTAACCAATCAGTGCAAAGCAATGCGAGACACCGGAATCTGGGAGACAAAGGAGAGCAATTACTGTATGACTGCAGACTCATCACCAGCCCATAATAATCATCATACAACAAGGGCGAATGTAAAGGAATTGAATATGATGTGTATTTTTAATGTAATCCTGTGTATGTATTATGTATGAGAGTGTGTGTTGATATATATACATATATATATATGTACATACTGTATATATAACAGGTCAATTTTTTTTAGTATAGAAGATGAGCATGTTTATTATTGTGATATGATACATGATTTATAAAAGATATAAAATCTGATTAATTTCACCCTCACACTTTCTTTTTTTCTCTCTCTCACCTACCCACACAACATACTCACACACACAAGCACTGAAGTGAGTGTGTTGAGGTGTGAAGAGACATGGCTGTTGGCTGTGCTCTCCACCAGTAGAGGAGTTCTGGCTGAGCTCTAAATGCTGCACAACATGCAAATCCAAGGTCTGAGAGCTAAGGTGGGGCGGCCAGAGTTGATTAGCCTCTCTATCTGAGCATGTGAGTCTAATTTGAAGATCTTGACACATTCAAGTGTGTATGAAAGAGAAAGGGGGGATGTGAATTGCAAATGTTCTGTATTGTATGTGAGTGTGCATAAGGAGAGTAGTGTGTGTGTATTTTGGAGACCCTACCGTACATCACTTTCGCCCACACAATAATTATATAAGCGTGCCATCTGACAACATGCTGAAAAAAACCCCTGTTAATACACACACACATCACACAAAACGCACACGCACACACACGCTGCCCACTCCAGTCTGAAGGGAAGACAATAGCATGGCTCTAAAAGAAACTTCAGTGCTTTCTGGGCCAAATCACTTTTTGTCGGCTATCCAAAGGACACAAAGATAAGGAACGTTTCTATCAGACAGTGGAATGCTAGAAGGACACTGAAGTCCTTTATTCTAAGAAAGCATCATGCAGAAGAATGAAGGACATCATTGCAGTGTTTATAAAACTGATTGCACAAAGTTGATAAGTACAAATTTCAACAAGGCTGTTTAATAGACTCCTTTCAGCTCTTATTTGTTTAGATTGCTACTGTCGATTGTCTTACACTGTCACATCAGGCTGTAGGTGACAAGAGCATTTTCAACAACAGCTTAGGGTTCTCAGGGCTTCAACTCAGTTCCAAAACTGAGTTTGCTTGCACTGTTTAAAAATAAAAACAACATCCAATTCCTGCAGTTTGTTTTCTAGATATTAGAGGTTATATGCACTGCAGAATTTGAGATTTTACATGTCAGCTTTTTCTAGAAATGCTGTGCCAAGCGTAAAATCAATCAAGTAACCAGAAAGACAGCGAGATTTGATCAAGGCCAGCATCTCAGTATGAGTATGTGACTGAGCATTATAAACTGGAAAGAAATCTTCAGAAAGGTGAAAACGTTGGTCGGTGCCGAGATCGCACTCCTGAAAGAGTTTTCTGTGTTGTGGGAGTCTAACAAATTTGGGTTCGCCAAACACTTTCAGCTCGTGATCACAAACTGCTGGAGGTAGCGCACTGAAACCAACTTATTGTTGTGATTACACTCTTTAATTAATTATTGTTTAGGCCATTTAGCTTTTTGTTGGACTGCAACATACTTCATTAGTTATATATATATATATATATATATATATATATATATATATATATATATATATATATATATATATATATATATATACAGCGGTATTGCAGAGGAGCACACCAATGGGATAGCTTACGCTCCACTCGAGCACCGCTAGAAAATGTCTGTTTCCCAGCTGTTTCCCAACCCCGAACTGAGAAGATTTGCAGCGCAGAGATTTGAGATGATCCTCTTTTAAGTTTTTTTGTAATTTGTAATTGCATTTGTTTCGCTCAATTAGAAAAGGGAGTTATTTCTAATAAAGTTTGAATCTGAATCTGTGTAGTTTGAATTGGGAGGGCGGGGGGCTCAGTAATGTTCCTATCTAGAAAAGGGGGCAGAAAAAGTTTGGGAACCACTGGTCTAGAGGAAGAAAAGATAGTAAATTGAGAGACTTAGATAATTTGTGTCAAAAGAAAAAGGTTTGTGGAAAGAAACAAAACGGCAGAGATGGCAAAGTGCCTGGAAAATGGATAGTAGATTAATGGAGGGCAAACCATAAGACTGTCCTGCTCTTGTAAAGTTTAGCAGAACTGACCCAGTCCTGACCGGCTCAGAGTAGCCTAATGGAGTATAAACGACACATTTAAGCCCAAGGTCAGAGATCAACATGTGACACTGCGTCCAATCAGTGAAGCTGGTATTGATTTGGCCAAGACAATAGCAGTAGCAGTAATACATTGTGATCCTCTGTCACTAGAAGGAATTTACTCTCTATATCTAGTTTGTCTTTGGTTCAGGACACAATTAACTCACGTTGCCTCATGTTCAACCTGACTCAAGTCTAATCTCAACAAATTTATTGATGGTCAAACAGTAAAACAATGGTCATGTCCTGATCTGGTGAAAATAAAAATTCACAATACCTGCAATCACTATCTGTCTGTTCCATTCTGCAGGAAAGTACCGAGATGTCAGCATTTTGAGTCAGCATTTGCAAAGACCTCATTTCAGAGTTGTCTTATCTTGGACTGTCACGTGTATCCTTGTACTGAAAAGACAATCCCATAATTTTGTTCTCCAGAAGAGAGTTCTATGAAGTTTTCCCTAACATTATTGCCAAATGGCTTCAAACACTGGTTATGTTTTAGCTAGTTAAAATTAGCTAGAGACCTAATGTAATCGAGCATTGTGTGTATATATGCATATTGCTGAGTAACTTTTATTCTTGTCTTGTTGATAGAGCAAAGCAAGGTTCAGTTTTAGTTAAAATGATGTCCAGTCTGTATCTTTTTGTTTATTTGGTTAGTTTTTGTTTTTTTCCTTTTTAAAACTTTTGTTTTTGACATTGTTGTAGTTGTCCTTGTTCTTGTGTTGTTTTTCTCTTACATGTTGTTCACTTTCCTGTCCATTCATAATGTGCTTCGTCTGTCAGAATAAATCCACAATGTGCAATATGAGGAGATTTCCACACTCCTCCGTTGCAGAACAAATCTGTCGCGACCACACAAGGCAATCAGACCATAAATTCTGTTTTTTCTAATGCAACGGGACAGGACAAGAGAAAGAAAAAAAAGGATGTCCAGTCATGTATATACCATCAGATAACATGATGCATGTTACGGAAGCATGTTCATGTGTTAGAAACAAGGCATAATTACCTCGAATGCACAGTGTGTATTTTTGAACCTATCACCCTGAAGGCTATTAAATGTGAATGTAAATCTGAATTTGTCCTTTTGATCTATCTTGTACACAGCATACATATAAATGCTCTTTGTCTCATTCTAAATGATCTGTGTATAAAATGAAAGAGTTGCTAGGAGATGAATGCTAAGAGATGCTAATGTAGCTGGTAATGAATTAAAGCTGATTAAATCACACACTGCATTAACTGACAGAGATTCACAGATCTATTCCAGGTTTTTAATAATGATTCAAAAGATATTTTGTCATACAGTAACACAATGGTCTTCAGATGTCCAGAAATAAAAGAAATAGCTAAACAGCTGTAAGCATTTTTTTCTCACATATTTCTCTCACAAAGCTGCATGAAACTATTTGAGATTTGTAACAAAAGCCACCTTCAGAACTATGTTAATGATACCATGTTACATTCTACAACTCTCTACAGCAGAGAATCAGCAAAAACACAAACCTTAGTATACCCAAGAAAAATGAATAAAATACAAAAACAATCAAAAAACACAAAAAGTAAGCACTTCAGCTTAGCTCACACAGTTTGATTGGCACAGGTTGGAAATGGTCTGTTACTGGGCCAACTTTATTGGCACAGTTTGAGTCCAGTACTGACAATACTGTACTTGCACTGCATTTGTGGAGAATCAGATTAATCCAGGACCAGGCCTGGTGTGTGGTCAGGAAAATGACACTACCTGCCTTACTGACCCAACCCTACAGCTCTTACTAAACGACTATTCCTCTGGGAAAATGCTGTCTGTAGAGAGCTGACACATTTAATTGTGCAATGGAAATATCCTCATATATTGCATTCTATCCCAACAATTTTTATTCCTCATATTATACATCAATCCACAAATTAATATATTTACTCTACTAATATCCCAATGTAGCAAAATGTAAACATCAACACACGCATGTCTTTCACTTCACTGACACTTTCTCATAGATAAAGAACAAGAATGATTCCAAGCAGAGATTAGCAGAGTTTGTTTTCTTGAAACAAATTTGAAATTTGGGGTGGAGTGTAGGTGTGTGCAGCTGAAGCATCGTCTACAAGACACTAGACTCTACACTGCCTAGGACTGTTTGGCATGTCTGCCTCAACCTACAGTACTGCAACATGTAACATAATTATTTTAGATACTTCTTAATGAAAATTTAATAGGATTAAGAGTGATGTGCAATCATACAGTTAAATTACTGCACAAACATCAACGGGTTAATATGGTAAAACAAATTTAACTCAGGTTTTTAGAAACTTTCTTTCCCCAAATACTTTAAAAAACAAATACAAATGGAGTAAAATATCTGCAGAGCCTTTTTGCTGCTTTACTCATAGAAACAAAGGCATAAAACTGCATTTTGTAAAGAAGGCTGCTGACCGCTGGCAAAGTTAATTTTTAATCTTAACTTCTTTTTAACCTTTATCCCTGTCATTCTCTAACACAATCCTTTAGTCCAAACAAAGTGCTGTTTTATTCCAGAAATACATTCCCACATTGCATTATGCAGCAAATTCACCTACAATGCTTCATTTGATGTACTATATGTATTCTGTTCATTCATTTTTAATTTAATTTAATAGTAATTAAATAGATCTTTATGTGCAAAGCAAGTTTATCTGAAACTGAAGGAACAAAAACAGGAGCCGTTATAATTAATTAAATCAGTGGGTGGCAAAAAGTGTCATTTTAAAAACTTGTGGAAATCTCATTTAGCATGAATATCATCGCATTTCCAAGTGCTCTGCGTATGGTCATGGTAGTATTGCTTTACTTCTGGAAAAACTGGAATATTTATATTTATTCTAAAAAACAAAATACAGTATCCATCACCATAAAAACTTGTTTGACTTCAATATTTTATTAAATAAACATACAACCCCTCCCTGGTCCCCTTTGGCACTATGTATTCTATCATGTAGTATTTTATATTTACTATAGAACTACCAGACATTTGAATGACCTCACATTCATGAGAACACATTTAATACATCTTGGGAATAATTATTTGTTAGAAAAGACATCTTTTTAGTTTGTGAAAAAGATTTTTTACTCATATACTCTATGTAAAACTTGTGATTAATGGAGATTTTTTCGCTAGATTATGTAAGGCGATGGATCATGATCTTCTGTTAGCATGCCCTTAGTATGTTCACAATCAGTACAAATGAGATGTGGATTTATGGTGCTTTAAAATTAGAACCCCCAATGAAACCGGACAATAATTTTCTTTCTTATGGAGAGCAACAGGTGCTGTATGAGAAGTGTGCTAAATTCCGTTAAAATTCCCCTAAATGTCCCTAAAAGCCCTTTATGGATTTATAGTCTTCCAAATTTCAAAAAAGGTCAGTATTTAAGCATCATGATATTTAAATACTGTGAAATGTTGTGAATTATTACTCTGCTGATTATCAGCAGCTAAATGAATCAGGGTGATTAGTCTGAATGTGACGAGATAAGAACATAAACATCACTTTGAAAATGCTTGTAGAGATTTGTGACTTTTAGGATCACTAGTATTTGATTCACTAGTTTTGTGTTCAACAAGGCCAAAACCATAGTACATAGCAAACCAAATGTCTAACAATAGAAGAGACAGGTAGATGAATTTTGGTCCCACGTAAGTACAGATCCACCAAAAAAAACATTCATAATTCAGTACCAAACATAGCTATAATGTGCGGATGGGTGTGGAAATGGATTGAGAAGGAGGAGAGAAAAATAAGAAAGCAAAAAGGGAGGAAAGAAAATGCTGAAGGAAAATATTCAGACGACAAACTGTCTTTGATGTGTATTTACAGGATTTTGCAGTAAATGCACTTTGTTTGGAATCTTATCAGCGCAGGCCATCAGCGCCCAGCCTCCCTCCCATCATAAATGGGCTTCATACAAAGATCTCATTTATTCACAGCAGCGATCACTTCATCTCCTCAGTATGTGTGTGTGTGTGCGTGTGTTATTTAGGAAAGCATTTTCAACATAAACTCATAAAAATTCACACACACACACATCCACACCTGAGTCACTTTATTATCCCCAGTGCTGCTGTTTCTCTGGCCCAGCCCTTTAAACAACTCCACGTGGGGCAACCAGCCTCGGAGGGACTCGTGATGTCTGTATCACTGCTGCGTTTTCATGAAGGCTGGGTCCTCAGTTCTCAGTCTCTCAGGCACACACGAACACACACACACCATTTTTTTGTAAGTCCCCATAAAAACACTTCTAATTAGACGAAAGCCATGTTTGTTTAAGGCCACTACCAAAACAAACGAACAAGAAACGGAAAAAAGGTATTATGTTGCTGTATGTCACCTAAAGGATGTCCATACAATGTCTCACTTCGGGGGCTTCAGCAGCTCCCTCTACTGGCCAACAGTGTCCAACAGTGACAACATGTAAACATGCACACTAAAAGACTAAGGCCCAATCCCAATTCCCTCCTATAGACCTACTCCTAGATTTGAAGTGCCCTTGCTTTGGAAGTGGCCCTTCAGAACGCAGGGATGACGAATCGAAATGCTGATTTTTTATTTTTTTTTAATTTACACAAGTATTGCACATTTTTGATATTCTGAAATGTGCCTCAGAATGATTCAGGTTCATATTGCACCTTTACTGAAGATATTTTGTTGCATGATATTTATGAAAATACACTGCATTTTTGGTACTCCTTCCCAACCCGTGTTTCCATCTTCCTGCTTCTGGTTTGCGAATTTTGGGAAATGTTCATCTTCCCCTTGAAACAAAGTCAGGATCTGAAATCCCTACCGCTTGATCTCAAAAAGAAACTGGACACCCTACCCTACACGGGAACCCACAAGACAGAGGGGTAGGGCTACGCGGTGAGTTGGGATTGGGCCTAAATCTGTCTTGTTTCCTAGTTTTAGGAAGCCGTGATTTCACCTGTTCTGATCTCACATTCGCTTTTCTGAACATCTTCAGTTTTTCCCTTCCCTTCCCCGCATCGGCAGTCCTCATAAGGAAGAAGAGCTCTGGCTGTAGTGCCGCAGTACCAAGCACTCGTATTTGGGTGACGGCGGAGGACCCAAGCCTACCTCAGAGGCAGGGGAGTTGGGAGAGGCGCTACCCGAGGCCAAAGAGTCCCTAAACGGCGAGGGAGGTGTCAGGGGCAGCAGCTCCTCCAGCTCAGCCTTGTCAGCCTGGGACTCGAGTGCTGAGGCCGTGCCCACTATCAGCTCTTTGACGCTGGACACGGGCGAACCTCTGGTCCCCTGGCCTCTGGAGGAGCTGGGAACGGGGCACGGCGGAGGCGGGCGTCCAGCAGCGTTGGACTCGACCGGGGGGAGGGGCTGGATTTCGGCATAGGTGGTCATAGTGGTGGGCAAGGAGACCTCCCGGGGCAGGAAGTAAGGAGGTGGGCAGTTGGAGGGGTGAGATTGCGCCGAAATGCTGGTGGAGCGTCCCATGGCTGCGGCTGTCGTTGGCGGCGAACTGGACAGCATCATGCTGTTGAGCTCACTGATGTTGGCCGTGAAGCGGTTGACCACGCAGCTGATCTGCTCCATCAGCGAACCCTGTGACGCGCTCCCGCTCCCGCTCCCGCTTCCACTTCCGGCCCCCATCATTGTCCCGCCCGCGCACGACACACTGCTGCGGTGGGATGACTGGCTCATGTACGAGGAGACAGCCGGCACCTGGTCTTCCGTGCCAAGGCTCCTCGACAAAACGCCGCCGCTCATTCTCTGGCTGACGGTGCTGATCGGGGAGGGAGTCTGGGGGCGATAGGTGACCGGGTAGCGCTCCTCGGTCTCGGCGACTTCGTAAAGCATCTTGTTGTTGGCGCTGTCAGGCGTCAGGTCGGCCCCGCCACAGTAGCGCCCCTCCGACGTCTTGGAGAAGGGCTTGATGACAGCCGTCTGGTTGTTCTCCCGCTTTTTGATGTGGAAGGAAAGACGCTGCCACAGGTGGCTGCCTTTGGAATTACGCTCGGTCTGGGCCCACGTCACCGACTTGCCGTTAGAGCTACAAGAGGAAAAAAATGACAGTCTGTTAATAGGTCTTTAGGGACAAAAACAAAGAAAAAACAAACTGATGAAAATGAATGAATAGGGACATTTCGAAAAGCAGGAATTGAATGACGCTCCCCAAACAGGGTTTCAAAGTGTTTATTTGCTTGACAATCTTCATTACGCTTTATTAATTATTATTAATTCATTCATTAATTCATTCAACCGAGGTCACGGGGGGAGGGGTTCCCGGAGCCTATCCCAGGAACTACGGACGAAAGGACCAAGCCTGTGCTGGTATCAACACCCTGCAGGACACACACACACTCACACAATCACACTTTCAGTCACACCTTATAGGGCCAACTTAGAGCCGCCTTTTGGACTGTGGGAGGAAACCGGAGCCCCCGGCGGAACCCTCATGAACATGCGGAGAGCATGCAAACTACACACAGAAAGACCGATCGGCCGACCCGAGATCAAACCCAGCACCTTCTCGCTATGAGGCGGCAACGCTAACCACTGCGTCACCGTGCCGCCTCAGTAATTAATTATTAGGCTCGGTAATTTATTACTGCAATCCTATATTAATCCAAACACAAGGACTAGACACTATGAAGGTTGTAAATAACACGTTTCCTCACAATTTAATATTTTATTTATTTAATGAACAGTGGTTTAATGTCTGTTAATATAATAAAGTCTGCCACGATATGATTTTGATGCAGTTCAATTCAGGAGCCAGAAATCGATATGAGGCAATATCATATGATTTAACACCGTCACTTCCATTCATGTCAAGTCACAAAACAATAACTAAAATATCATGACATTTTTTATTCCTGAGCTCAAACAGTCATTTAAATGAATACAGTATGTATGATGACCAATTGATGTTTTCATTTTGGTTCAAGGCTATGAGCTCACCATTTACTGAATCGGCGCACTGATTAGGGGTGTAGAAAAAGATTTATTCCAATCACGATTCTTTCTCTGTCGATTCGAAATCGATTCATGCATTCCAAAAAATCGTTGCATATTTTTCATCTAACGTAATGGCACTAGTTTACTTTTTCCCTAGCTCCAAGGTAAATCACGCCAATCCTATAGATGGTGCAATGTCGAAATCTGCCCAGATAGACCTCCTTCACATGAGCATGAAGGAAATACAGTCAGTATGCATTACATTTAGTAAACTACATTTGATTCAGTGTGATTTTTTTGTTGATCTGTCACAGTCAAATGGGAAAAGTAACACAAACGTTTTTATCATGAATCGTTTATCAGTCGTGACTCACATATGAATCGTGAATAGATTTTGAATCGAAACATGAGTCTAAGAATCGGAATCGAATCGAATTGAATTGTGAGATTTTCTGAACGGTGCACCCCTAGATACAAAGATACAAACCTTTTTTTGTTTGACATTCTGCTAAACTCCTAGAATAAGCATTTTTCATATTTACAGCTAAAAACAACATCCATAATCTTTTAAACACAATCAAGTTACACTCAAATTTTCCATCTATTCATTCCCAAAATGATCATAAATTGAGCCGGTAGACTCAAGCACACTTTTTATTCTACATCCCCCTTGTTTGCATCCTCTGGGTTTAGCAAAGGTCATTAGAATTCATCTAAATGGATTGCCATGCAAGTGCAAAAGCAATCTAACGTCTATCTGTCCCACCTCCTTGCCCCCTCCCTCGCTGCTCTGCTCTGCTGGGGTTAATTAGCCTCGTTAGTCCTGATTTATCTCTTAATTAAGATGCTGATTTTATCATGTAGTCTTGATTGGGTAATAGCAAGTACTTGAAGACGTTCATAAGCCACCACACACACACACACACAAACTAACTGCTACCAGCCCTTAATCTATATAAATACAGTTTAGATGAATATTGTATTATTATGCACACACACACACACACACACTTTTCACACCAGCTTTTTCATCCACTAATCCATCTATTGTGCAATGGCTATATTATTAGGACTCTCCTAAGTTAAACACTATCCACTGAATCTCCTCAGCAGTGACTAATCGAGTGGGGATGTGTGTATTCAGCATGCGTGCACACACACGTACACACACTTGACAACATTAAATTAATTTTGAATTAGCATTCCAGAAGCTTCCAGTGAACTAAAGAACTTCTAGGAGAGACAATTCGTTCAAAGATCTAACCATCCCATATTCGTCAGTGTGTTAAGAAACACAATGCAAATGGGAAAAAATATTTTGTCAAAATAATATAAGCATAGGTGTCCAGATGGCTCAAACTGCTAGATAAAGTGCAAATATTAACAGTGCATTTTATCAGTTGGAGGCTTTACAACTTATAACCAACAAAGAAATGTCAGGAGCAAGAAGCAGTTGACATTTTTCCACATTTTATGTCCAATACCAGTACCAATATTGTAAATGTGGATATCTGCCGATACCATACAAATCCGATACCATTTTTTAAAACAGAAAACAGAAGACAATGCTTAAAAAATGTCTGAATACATGACTGAGATTATTCTGTTAAACTTAAGGAAATACTTGACTTAAATACTGCTCTCTTAACTAAAACAGTGTAAAAATTACACACCCATATGTGAAAGCTATATCATTTGTTATTAAAATAACATCTACAAAAATTATTCATTTAAACACAGTTCTGTAATTTTGTGACGATCCCTAATCCTGCGGCGCTAAAACCACCAGGAACACAGAGATTGCGAGCGAGAGTTGATGTTATTAAGAAAGTTAACAGTATAATTGGGTGATTTGCTTTTGCGGTTGAAGTGTGTTGTGTTGTCTTGTTCATTGTCATATCAATATGTGGGAATTAGCGCTAATGTTGAACAATAATCCATAACGATCAGAGGGTGGATCCAAACGCAGAGTAGGTCTAAGACAGTATTTAATTCCAAATGGGCACGGTTGTAAATCAAGTACAGTACTGTGCAAAAGTTTTAGGCAGGTGTGAAAACACTTGCACAAAGTCAGGGATTTTGTAGGATTATAGTCAGGTGTATGATCAACCAATTATACCAAACAGGTGCTAATGATCATCAATGTCACACGTAGGTTGAAACACAGTCATTAACTGAAACAGAAACAGCTGTGTAGGAGGCTTAAAACTGGGTGCGGAACAGCCAAACTCTGCTTCCAAGGTGAGGTTGTGGAAGACAGTTTCAAGTCATGGCAAGATTGAGCACAGCAACAAGACGCAAGGTAGTTATACTGCATCAGCAAGGTCACTCCCAGACAAAGATCTTCCTTCAAGAACTAGAATGATACTCCTTAAATAGAAAGAGTCAAGGTGTGGCAAGTTAAAATTCAAGGTGAATCAGACTCTAGACCGGGAGCTAGAATCTGGATCAGATGGTCCACCTGGAGAGGCGAGACTACCTCCTGGATCCGAACTGACACCTTACAGAATCTAAGTTAAACAATAAAAAAAATTAATGAGACTAATAAATGAAAAGAACATGATAGACAGAAAGAAAGAGACAGAAGAAGTGTGTGTGTGTGTGTGTGTGTGTGTGCGGTGGGGGTGGGGTTCCTCAAAGAAATGTCAATACAGAAAAAGAAACAGATGGGAAGGGAAATAGAGAGCAGTATTGCACCTTTGGACACTTTTCCGTTAATGAGATCTCACCATCGAGCCAAGGCAGTGCTGACTCAGTCCCTGCTTTCTTCTGCTGGTGATTATATCGCTACTCTCTCTCTCTCTCTCCCCCACTTGCTCTTTCTACGTTTTCCTTTTTCATCTTTTCTCTTCTTAATAATATTGACAACAAAAAGCTAAAGTCAGTGTTTCTCTTTTTGTTGGCTGTCACTATGTCTCTGTGCTGCATGACTCCACACAGCGTATTTACCTTGAGCCTGGTCTTCCTGCTGCAGTAGTAGTGTGGGGGGTTTGGCTGCAGGGAGAAGCCCAGAATATCTACAACTTGTTATTAATGGAATGTTCAGTTCACCAGTTTTCTCATAAGACGCCTTTCCAGTTTAATGGCAAATCAAATTTGTAATCATTGCATCAGCTAATTGGTACAGATATGTGAGAATTGGACGGGAAATGGGACTGTGAAGGATGGGGAACCTCTGCAGTTGGCATTTCAGTTCACTTCAAAATGGTGCCAGTTGGCTTCTCCCAGCACAGCAGCACAGTTTCTCTGAATCATTTGCAAATTACTCCAAGTTCCTGATTTATGAAATAATGTTTCTGCAAACACTTGCTAACTAAAATGCTAACTAAATGCCATAAACCATAAACCTAACAAGCTTCAAAATATCAACTGATAGCTGGATAAAGTTCATTATTGCTGGTTAACCAAACTAACAGCCAAAGAACTTTCTTTACTCAACAAATAATCAAGGAACTTAATATTAATCTAATCACTTGACATGGTCTGCTTCACTTAACTTCACTTGAAAGAGAAAAGAAAAGTGGAGAGAGTGAGAGGGAAGGAAAGAGTGATAGAGATAGAGTGAGTGAGTGAAAGAGAGTGTGTGCTATACATTCATTTCCATAATCACATGGCAGGTTCACTCAGAGGGCAGAGGGGATATTTTCTGTCTCTCAACAGCAATTACTTAAATGGCGCGCACACACAAGCACACACACACACACACACACGCGCACACACACACACTCGCACACACACACACACACACCCCACACCCACTCTCTCTCAGACACATACACACACAGTCACCCCCACAGTGACAGTAGGAAGGGCCACAGGCTGAGCTCAGCATCATGGACAGGAAGGACAGAACTTCAGGACCCTGGACAGTGTTGAATCATAACACACTGGACTGTATAAACAGTCGAAAGAAGAAACAGTTTTAAATTTTAGCCTCACATGCCTCTACAGCAGTGGTCACCAACCTTTTCCAGCACAAGATCTCTGACCTCTGCCCTGATGAAAGACAAGATCTACGTATTGAAGCACTGAGAGAAAATGCCAGTAAAAACAGAAAAAAGATATTTTTGTCAAATTGAGATGGGTATTTATTTTGTACTTTAAATTTTATTGTTTGTAGCACTCGGTTCCATGTTGAGTAAAATAAGTCATATAAATAATAAACATTTGATATAAAATATGTTTTGTAACTTAGGAATTCATTTTAAACATAATTTTACATTATTTTTGATAATAAATCAATTTAAGCTTAATTAAATCTGAGGAGCCACTTGGGAGCCAAAGGGTCAGCTCTTTTTAGTGAGGTGAGCCATAAGAACTGGTTCTCTTAAAAGAGCTGGAATTCCCATCACTAATATCTGCAGCAAGAACACTTCTCAATGGTCAATTTAAAAAATAAATAATTTATCTCACTGGTCGCTTTCAGGCTACCACAAAAATGCGGCAACTGGTCCAATAGAGAGGGAGGCGCTTGCAAAACCGAAAGTTAATCAGGCGAGATTGAATATATTTTTTTCCTTTTATATTGAGGATCTAAAATGAACGTCTCAAAGATCCACCGGTCAATCGCGATCAACGGATTGGCCACCCCTGCTCTACACATACACGCAAGTATGCTCTCCCTCCCACTCAGAAACACACCATTTATACTTTATTGAGTTGCCGGTAAGTGTAGCTTTTAAAAATCAATAATATCTTACTCTCATACCGTTCTTGGTTCCCGGCAAATACACAAACACATCTCATAATGCAGAAAAAGCACTTACTCAAGCACTACTACTGAACACCAGCATAGCACAGTTGTTTAGAAGCCTCGTTATAAACTTTTGCACCACATGATCCCACATCCCACACAGAAGGAGTCTTGGCCTGTTGTTGGGATAATTGGTTGTGAACCAAGTGGTCAGAGGTTAAAATCTGGCTGGATTATAACCTGAGCACTCAAACCTTCCTGTGATTGGGAAATGTATGTCGCTCTAGAAAAGAACATCAGCTAAATGCTGCGAATGTAAATGTAAATGCAAATATGCAGACTCACCTAAGAGTCTCTCCTGATGATCCCCGCCTCTTCCACAGGTTAATGAGACTGCTGGAGCGACTGGCGGCCGAGGACGACTTCCCATCTCCCACGTGCATGCGCACCACGGTGGAGGTCGTAAAAGCGCTCCTCACGTTCCTCTCCGGCTTGGCCAGGATGATGTAGACCTTGGGCACGAACATGCAGCCCAGCGCCACGGTAGCGCTGAGGCTGACAGAGAAGCACATGGTGATGATCTTGTAGTTGGAGCCAAAGTAGATGGGAACGAACGCCAGCCAGATGATGCAGGTGGTGTACATGGTGAAGGCGATGTACTTGGCCTCGTTGAAGTTGGCTGGCACGTTGCGCGTCTTGAAGGCGTAGAACGTGCAGCTCATGATCAGCAGACCGTTGTAGCCCAGTGGCGCCACCACACCTAGGTTGGTGGTGTTGCAGATCAGATTGACCTCGCGGATGGACGGGTAATCGAAGACCACGTTGGGAGGCTCCATGACGAAGAGCGCCACGATGATGCCCAGTTGGAGGAGGATGAGTAGGAAGGCGATGGCCAGCTGGGCGCAGGCGCTCATGAAGCGGGGCTTCTTGGTGCAAATCTTCTTCTTGCTGCCGGCCAGGATGCGCGCGATGCGGTTGGTCTTGGTGACCAGGGCCGAGTAGCTCATGGCCGGAGACAAACCCACGCCCAGCCTCTGTAGGTAGCAGTAGACCACGTGGGGCTTGGCGATGAGCGAGAAAGTACAGAGGTAGCCGAGGCAGATGCCCGCCAGGATGATGTAGCACAGCTCGCGGCTGGACGACTTCACCACCGGCGTGTCCCGGTAGATGATGAAGATGGAGGTAACAAAGAAGGTGGCCATCAGGCCCAGACAAGCGAAGACAACAGCGGCAATGGGCTCAGGGTCGCCCCAATGCAGGTACTCCACAGGTATCGGGTCACAACCTGGCAGCATGAAGGAGACAGAAATTAAGAGAGATTTAACATGTAATAAAAATCTAATTTACAGTTATATTTACCTCAAGTCGATTATATCATGTCTGTTGCTCGTTTATATTTTGTTCAAGTACTGAGGCGATGTTGTTAACAAGTACCAGACCCTAATGACCCCAATCGTCACAACAAAAGGCATGCCAACATCCTCACAGGCTGCGTTAAAAACACTATTTGTGCAATGTATGCATAATAGTCCCAAAGAAAACACACAGATATGCTACCTGGTGCCTCACACTGAAATAAAAAACGGCATTTGAAATATACAGGACTGAATTGTGGTCAAAAAATACTATACTGAAAAACAGCCAAGAAAATGAATTTTAGTCACTGTTTTGCCCATGTTTTTACATTCACAGGCCACTTTAATGCCACAAGTCTTTGCATCTTCTATGCTCAACTGGAGTATTTTCAAAAAGTTCTAAGCTGGTTGCAGTGCTTTGTGGTTTATCTCTGCTCTGAATTTCACTACACTAACCCTAGCTGCTTCACATCTGCCTATTTTCACAGCTACTCTTTTAGACAGGAAATACCACAAAACGTTTATAACTTGTACTGCACTGCTCTGTATCGTTGTGTTGCATTAAGCTGATATAATGCCAACTGGGCATATGTTCTTAATAAAAACCTAATGAAATGAGTAAAGATAGTGACGATAACAGCATGTCACACCACATTAGGAATGATGAATATCTGATGCACGAGTGTCAGAATTTCATGATGAATTAAGCATTATTTTAATTTTGGGAGTTGATACGCTTTTATTGCTTGTTAACAATATCAGACTTGTAATTAAAACTAAATCAGCCCATTTTGAATACCAGATACAGCTATAATCGACAACTCTTCAGCTAAGTGGAAAATTTGTGTAAATTTAATTTGCTGCCGAATAATTCCTTTATTCCTTTCATTATTATCTCTGGTTTTTGTAATCTTGTTCCCTGGCAATACAAATGAAGCATTCATCATGCACAGCATCCCAAAAACTGAAATATTAAAACACGGAGAGGGAAGAAGGGAGGGAGAAGCTGGACGAGAGACAGGCGAGAAGGAAAGTGAAATGATAGAGAGAAAAAAGAGTGGGAATGAGATAAGAGAGTGAAAGAGCGAAATGACAAAAGAACGCTTTTCCTCTTTATTAAGTGCCTCGGCAGCTGTCAGATATTTTGTGAGTTCAATTTCCTTTTTTCACTTCCTTTCTGTATCAAACCACACCGCGTCCACCCCTCCCCAGGTGCAGATCTAATGGAAATCACAGACCAAAATGAAATGGCTTCAGGAAAAACACAAAAGCAATTTGTTTACAAGCTGTCATGACAGGCTTGGGGCACATATTAGCACTCGGGCAAAGTGATCTGCCATGTATAGTTGCTGAACACACACACACACCCATATCCACACCCACACCCCTAGTTATACGGCACGCCACGCTGGCATACCTATTTACATAATCTTCCACAAACACACACTTAACTACACCTACAAACAAATGATCAAATGTACAAATGCCATCATGCATACACATAAAAGCACAAAACATTATACACACCCCATATAAAAATCCTATAAAACCAATGCAAACACAAAATGAATATACTAGTTCTTTATACATTATACAGAGTCAGGACATGGAGCATGACAGGAAGAGCTGGTGGGCCCTGTGTGTGTGTGTGTGTGTGTATGCGTACGTGCATGTCTGCATGCAGTAGGCTGGACTTGGTCTGGAAAGTTTTATTGAAATAGATTTTCTCTCTCTCTCCCTCCCTTCCTGTCGTTGTCTCTCTGCACCACTAAAGAGCGAGCAGACAGATATAATCATATTTTTTCTAAAATTACTTAGCCACATTTGTGGCGATCAGACAGGACTATTGAACTGTAATGAAACTGTAATGAAATGTGCTGCAGAGCAACGGGGGAGAGCTGACGTGCTTTGTCTTAAACACAAATGTAAAGCACAGAGGTAATTTAAGTCTCACTCGAGATTTAGCTTCTCTCCAAATATAAAAAGCTTTTCTTTTACAGTCATGTCTGAGGTTGAGTGAAAAGAGATTAGACCTGGAATGAAGTACAATCAGGCCAAGTCTAAAACTGAGACTAAGATTAGTCCAGACTTGAGATTTAGTAAGACTGGACCTGGAGCTGTTCAGCAAGATCAAATTAATGTAGATGTTGATATGAATCCCTAACTGAGGTATGTTTAGGTACACAGTGCCAAATATTACACTCCAATTAGACAATAAAATACAGTTATATATGAAATATTTACTATAATAAAAAGATATTTACCCGTATAGATGAGCCAAGTGAACCTATAATGGCTTTTAATAGTAATAATAAGTCATTTCATCATTATAATATTCTTATATTAATGTTAAATATTATATTATAATATATTACAACATAATTACAATGTAATTGTAATCTTCAATATGTATTTTTGTGAAAAATGTGAAAAACGTTCAAATTCCAGCTCTTTTTTTAATGACACAATGTGAGTCAAAACAATGTTTCTTCCTTAATTAGTGCAGGATTTTTTAAGTGTGTAAAGTGTGTTAAAGCTTGGACTGGCTGTCTAACAATAATCAGTTTTCATCAAATCGTTTGTTTGCATGATGTGTATGTGTGTGAATACACACCGGTGAGTTCGTTGTTGGGCCAAGAGCCGAGTTCACAGGCTCTGCAGGTGTATTCATCAAACACAAACTCGTTCTCCTTGCAGGGGGTGCAGGTCCAACAGCAGCTCACCTCCCCCTTACGGATCACCTGCCAAAACATGAGGCTTCTGTAATAAATCATCATCATCATCATTACTGCATTGCACCTTTCATGTACAATACACAGTGAGTTTGTGAGTTCTGAGAGTTCTCAGAGCGCTGTGTTATGAAATCAGAAATGCGTTATCGTGAGACGTACCTTGATCTGGCCTTTGTCACAGGGCTCGCTGCACACCGATTTGATGATTGCGTCTTTGCTGGACCAGATCTCGTCGTCATCGATCTGTAGGCCACTGTTGTCCCAGCTGCCCACGTTGGTGTAGTCGTAATAATCCTTTCCCATCTTCTTAAAGTTCATTATCACATAACTGGACACAAATACAGAGATACCTTCAATGTAGTGATCTTAGTTCTTCCCCATCTTCATAAAGCTTCTTCTGGTCACACAACACACATAATATTATGTGATTATAGATTGATGGAAGGAGTAAGTGTGAAAGTGAGACAGTATAGCATATTGTTTACTGCGATATAACATTGCTTTTAAATATAGAACATAAATATTATTAGATCGCCTGCATATGTTCTAGAAGACTGCTACAAAAATCTACAATATTTGTACTGCACTAGACAGACAGAGCAAGAGAGATAGAGAGGGAGAAAGAAAAAGGAAGATAGGTTCTTGAGTGCGGTGGTACTGATTAACTGCTTGTACCTTCCCGGCGAGTCTCCATTCTCGTCAAATTGAATGTTCTCCCCTGTGACGCCCGTAAAGTTGGTCTTCATGAGGAACTCGAGCAGTTTGGCCCCGTCGATGGGCCTCATGGCATCACACATTCCCACCATGCCAGGACACATCGCCTTCTGCATTTTATGGAGCCCGTATGCCATGCTGTAAATGGCATTTATCACAAAACCCATCTTAGTGTCCTGGGCGTACTGCTGACGCAAGGAATCACGCTCTGGAGGACAGAACAAGAGAGAGAGAGAGAGAGAGAGAGAGACACACACAGAAAAAAATAATAAAGTGACGAGTGGAAGGGTGACAGGAAACGGAAAGCTCATCGATCAAGATCCTACTGTACTGAAAAATAAAACAGTTTAGCTCAGCAAGCCGGGTTTATCTGGCTCCCATGGTCAATAAAACCAACCTTTTTTGGAGTGAGCAGTGAGAACAAGGACTGTGGAGAAAACAAAAAACACAAAGAAGCTTTGTGAAACAGTCCAAGACAGCAGAACTCAGCCAAGGGCTTATTGTTGCAAAGAAGGTCTTCGGACTAACCTGGCTAGTTACTTTAACCTTGTAAATTTGCAAGTGATGTTATTTAAAGCTGGGCAATAAATCGAAACCAACATTCAGAACTTCTAATCAAAATAGTCTCACCCCTGTCTCTTATTTCAGTTATTTGTGATATTCTGTTACTACTTTCCCCAGGGCTTGTTCATGTACTGTGCCCTTAAAAACATCACAGGATTCACACTGTCCAGTCTGGGGTAGTTGGTGGCGTAACGGTAGGGTGTCTGTCCCATGATCAGAAGGTCACAGGTTCGAATCCAGGGCTGGTAAAGTTATCACTCATGAGCAAGGTACCGTCTCCAAGCACTGCTCCCCGGGCGCTTGTTAGCCTCCCACTGCTCCTTCACAGATGGGTTAAATGCAGGGGTCAAGTTTTGTTGTGGTGCACTGTGTGCTGTGCTGTGGTGGGTTCACAATGACAAATAATCACTCACTTTCACTGTGTGTGTTCATTATCTGAACCGTTTAATACCTATCAGGGTTTCGGGAACTGGAGCCTATCCCAGGACTACACACAAAAGACGAGAACCAAGCCAGGGCAGGCGTCAACACACCACAGGGCACACACTCTCACACAAACACACTTACATTCACACCTTTATGGGACCAATTTAGATTAACCAATCAAACTATAGTGCATGCTTTTGTACTGTGGGAGGAAACCGGAGCGCTTCAAGAAACCCACACGAACGCAGGGGGAGCACACAAACTCCACACAGAAAGAGCAGGGACCAAACCCAGTGCCTTCTTGCTGTGAGGCCACAGCACACAAAAAACGCACGAAAACCCCAAATAATATCATTGTTCCTTAATCGTAATCGAGGAAAAAAGTTTAATTAATTGTGATAGTGATCTCAGATCATATCGCCCAGCCTTAACATTACTGTGTCTGACTAATCAGCAGTTTTTTGGCTTCACTTTTTCTTTGTCCTGCTTTGCACACTTGGTACCCCAAGAGAATGGGAACCAACACTATGGTACTTAATGCTTTTACTGTACCATACTACACAGTGGGAAAAGACAACACCTGTGACCAGCATAAGCTGTGTTTTGGATTGATTTTGCAGATAAACTGTGTTAACATATGTAGTTTAAACCTTGGATAACTGTGGCTAGCATCAAAGTAAGAACGGACCAAAAAATGCTTTATACATTTCTATTTAAAATGTCATTGTTTTTTTTACCTTTAGATACCGAATTGTTTCTCTGAAGTGTAATTTTGTGGTTTATTTTTCAAATTGTGACTATCATAAAAGTGCTTATAGACTGTATGATCTGCTTTCCCATTTAACATGTCAAAGTCTTTAACTTTTTTATCTTTTGACTCCTCTTATGTTTGAACCAGCTTTCAACATTCCGGCACAGTGTTCTTGTTGTTGTAATTACGGCGTGTGTTCATGTCTTTGTCCAAAGTCATTAGTCCGGGCCGTTGCCTCTGCGCTGGGCTTCAATTTCACCAGCATTAGGCTTCAAAGTCACTTTCATGTGGAAATCTGTGCAAGAGCGCGGCATTTAACCTCTCTAAAAACACGGCGAAATGACTTGCTCCGACGGCTTTGTTGTGGCTTCTCTCTTTATCCTGGTTCGTGTGTAAGCGGTGTGTGTGTTAGCGTGATGAGAACGAGGCCCGCTGGGAGCTGCCACTGTGATGCTGCAGTTTGCTTCCCTCTACAGAGGAATATTACTTAAATCAAGAGAAATAATCCCTCTGTGCAGTAATCACCCCAGAAGCATGTGATAGCGAGTCTAGACGCCACTACAGCAACTGTGAGTGTGTGTGTGTGTGTGTGTGTGTGTGTGTATGGGTAGGGTTTAGGTGTGACAGACTAGCAGCCAAGACTCTATTATAGTGACTGTAGGTGTGTCTGAGAATGTGTGTGTGCGTGGGCAGATTTTTTGGTCTGACGGAGCTGCCTAGACTCTACAGTGATCACTGCGTGAGTGTCTGTGTGTGTGTATGTGTGTGTTTCAGTGTCTGTGAGGGATTTTTTTTTCTAATAGAGATGCCTAGACTCTACATTGATGACACTGTGTGTGTGTGTGTGTGTGTGTGTGTGTGTGTGTGTGTGTGTGTGTGTGTGTGGGCAGATTTTTTGGTCTGACACAGCAGCCTAGACTGTACAATGATGACTGTGTGTGTGTCTGTGTGTGTGTGTGTGTGGGCAGATTATTTGGTCTGATAGAGCAGCCTAGACTCTATAATGATGAATCTGTGTATATGTGCTGTGGTGTGTGTGTGTGTGTGTGTGAGAGAAAGAGAGAGAGAGAGAGAGAGAGACAGCAAGAATGAGAGAGGGACATTGTGTGAAGTTGTGAGTGAGAGCAAGACTTTGTGACTGTGTGTCTGTATGTGTATGTGAGTTTTAAGTGTCAAGTAAGTAATTATTTGTCATTGTGAACACAGCACAGCACACAGTGCACCACGATGATGAAACGTGACCTCTATATTTAATACATTCAGGAAGGAGCAGGCTTTCTGGGTACCATGTTCATGAGTACCTCTGTGGTACCTTTACTAGTCCGGAACTTGAACCGGCAACCTTTCGATCACAGGGTTATGTGTGTGTGCGAGAGAGAGCGATTGTGTGGATGAGTGTGGGAGCGAGTGACAGAGTGATTGTGTGTGTGTGTGAGTGAGGGAGTGTGTGTGTGTGTGTGTGTGTGTGCGATCGTTTATCTTTGACCCGAAATCGTATAATTTTGCTCACCTCAGAGCCACGAAGAGTCATTATATGTGAAAGACTGCAGCTCTCCTAACCTACTTCACTGGATGAAAAAGAGGGTGTTTGAACTCACATTAAGTAGTCTCTCTCTCTCTCTCTCTTTCTCTCCTCCCTCTTTCTGTATTCCATTATAAAGGAAATTCAACAATTTGGCAGACAGGGACGGAAATTATGTTTCGCTTCTATTCCTCTTCTCTATTCTCATTGAAATTGAGCTATTTGAAGCCATGCTGCTTTGAAGCCGGGCGGGAACGTCAGGACTTCTCCACATGAATAGATGAATAAAGGAGAATCACTGACGGGGAAGAAAGGGAGTAAAGAAAAAGAGTATCATAGAAAAGAGGGGAAAGTGTGGACAGAGGTGAGGAGGGAGAGAGAGAGAGAGAGAGAGAGAGAGAGAGAGAGAGAGAAAGTGGGGAATAGAAGGAGGAAAAGAGGAGGGTGAAGAAAGTGAAAGGTCCACTTGGTGTAAAATACAGAGTAATGAAAGAACAAATGAGAAAATGACAATGAAAGAGTGCAATCAGACTCTCTCCAGGGGGCTCTGTGTGAACTCTGTGAACGGGAGAGAATGAGAGGTAGAAGACTCTGGGGAAGGTGTGTGCTGACCACAATTATGAGCTGCGTGTGTATTAAAGTGTGTTTTTCGACGTTTTTTTTTTTTCTTTCAGTCAAATAAAAGGCCATGTTTCTGTCATGTCTTTAAAATAGGGGTAAAATCTCATGAAACCAAACTTGTGTATCATCTCGTCTCGTGAGCTGAGTGTTTCGTCACACCCCTAATATTTATATATTCTAGTACTACATATTTTATCACATTAAATCAGAGGTAGGCAGTTAATCCGCTTTTTGAGACTTTTTAAAATAAAATATACATAAACTGTGGTGCAGAACAAATCAACTTGAGCTGTTTTTATGACAGGCCTTTGCTCAAAACAACGAACACATTAACATGTTGGACCACGGCCATCGCAGCCATTATATGAGGAAAGGGGTCATGCTCCCTCCCCTTCTCAAAATTATTAGTTTCGCACCCCGCCCCCCTTACCATGTGAAGTATAGCGCATAATCAGCGCTGTCTCCATTGCTTCGCCATAAAATCCATTGCACTTGATCATTAAAAGAATACCCATGCCGCTGAAAATCCACGGCAGGTTTTCCACACAAGCGAAGCAGCAGCGACATTTCAACATGTTCAACTTTTGCTTAAGTCCCACTGTTTTGTTACAAAGTCAGTGGATTGATATTAAATTCAACTAAACAATAAAAACATTAGGAGGAGGCTTTAGCTGGTAAATGTAATAAATATCAGAACAGAAAAATTGTGTCTTTGCAGCTGCTTATGATGCTCCTGTGATTATCAATGAACTCAATTCAACAATAAATTGAGATATCATTGTAAATAGCCACTATCTGATAGATTCAGACAGAGACGTACCTAACAGCTAAAAATAAACCAATGCAAAAACTACTGAATCACTGGGATTAATTATAAAAGTACTGTGATTACAGTTTCAAGCACTTTTCAAACCTTAAAAACGCCACATTAAAATTCAAGTACTTTCAAGCATTCCGAGCACCCGTACCAACCCTTTTGTGTCATCTAAATAAGGGATGGGGTTATACTAGGAAAGTGTGTGTTTGTGTTTGTGTGTGCTCACTGCTGCAGGTGCGGTTGTATTTGGGGTTCTCCTGTGGGTGTCCCTTCAGTCTGCAGTGGAATCTGTGCTGCCAGAACTCCGGGAACCAGGGGTTTCTAAGGTTGGTGTCCGGACGCAGCTTCAGGTAATAATCATCGAACCATTTCACATCCGCTGACTGCAGTTTTATGGTGATTCCTCCTGCCGCCTCCCGCACGAAGCCGTCCGTCACGTCGTAGCGGTCCGCCCACCCATCACTGTGATTGGACAACATGGGAAAGGGGGAGGAGACTTGGATTTAGGACAGTGAAGCAGAGAGAAAACTTTACATGTACATGTGTGTGCTTGTTGGTGTGGGATGTGTTTACGGGTGTTTACGTTGGCATTCCAGTACCAGATATCTTTATGGCTCACAGTTTTTTTCTCACATTGCAATTTTGCCAAGAAATGTATGTGCGTGCTATGGGTGTGTGCAAACTTTTCCTTTAGAGTACCACAAATCTTTGTGGTTCACATAAAAAGCACTACAACTTTGCAAAGAGACTGTATGTGTGTATATATGTCTGTGTGTGTGTCTGTGCGTGTGTGTGTACTTTGGCTTTACAGTACCCCAAGGCTCCCGCACAAAAACGCACAACTTAAGTCACTAAGCTTTTAGGTTTCTGACTGGACCTGACTGTCCCTGACAAGATTTTAAAAAGCTGAGGTTCGTCATGTTTTGTAGCTTTTTATTGAATTATTGTGTGTGCTTTTGTTTTTTATTTTTAAGTTCCAGGGTTCAATTAAAAATAAATAAGTAAAAAGTTACTTTTGGTTATTGAGGTTAAGCTTAGGGTTATGGGAGTCTAAGGTGAAAGAAAGTACCTCACAAAGACAGCAAGAAATGGCTGTGTGTGTGTGTGTGTGTGTTTACATGGGCATTACAGTATCACAGGATGATGACTCACTAATCTAGTGAGACAGTACGGTGTGTGTGAGTGTAAAAGTATGGATTTGTGAGTTCCAGTAGCCCCCAGGCACACACCTTTAAGAATGATGAATTACTGAGACCTGAGACAGTCTAAGACAGTAGTGTGTATGAGTGTATGTGTGTGTCTATGTCCGTGTGTGTCCGTCCTGCATGGATAAGCAGGTAACTATATTTTTGTGCCCTGAGGAGCAAGAGCAACCGAGTGAGCGCGCAGCAGCGTGGCCTCATGTGAAGAGCTGCATAACTCTCATCTCCATTAACCAAGAGCACTGCTGCTGTTACTGCTGCTGCTGTGCTGCTCCGAGTAGTGGCCTAATTAAACCATGTGAGTGAGGGTCGCTAATGGCTTACGTCATTAAGTGAGCGATGTACCTGAGCGAGGGACGGTAATAGATTGATTAATTGAATAATTGATTGATGAGATTGAGCGAGAGATTGATTCGCGGCGGTGGCTTTAGAGAAGACGTGGTGCGGATGTTGCCTCAATTACTCAGGTTAATGGCTTCATTTTTATCGGAATTTCTTTTTTCTGTCTCACTCACTTTCTCTCTCTTTCTCTCTCTCACTCTCTCTCTCTTACCTTTTCATGTGTCATCCTGCTAACCCTGAGCTCATTGTTATTCTTTGTCAGTAGTTGTGTGTGTTTGTGTGCCTAATTGTTCTCCGAGTCTGACAACAGGTTTCAGGGTCACAGTAAATATTGGAATTGCGGCTCTGTCCCAACACAACAGTCCCTCCCTAACACACTTGCTCCCTGCCTTGCACACTTCGGTAAGATGCAGTACAAAAGGTAATACCATTAAAACATGGTATTTCGTGTTGAAACGGTCACTAAGCCACGGTCATGTGTAACACACACACACACACACAGAGGGTACAGATGGCATGATCTTTTTACTCCTTGCGTGCAGCCATGCTGTGATTGGCCAAAGCTGTTTCCATGATTATCATGGTGATGAAAGTGCTTATAGAAGATTCACAATGATACTACTGAAATGGTTAGAAGATTTGGCTGTGTTCAGCCTGTGAGTGTGTAGTGTGTGTATGAGTGTGTGTGTGTGTGTGTATGTGTGTGTGTGGCGCGTGTGTGCCAGCTAGGTCAAGTCCATAGGCAGTATTGGCTGGCGCATCAGCGTATCGGCATTATTTTTTACAACAATGAGAGAGGAAAAGAGACAGATATTTGGAACAGGAAAGGAGATATTTGTGTGTGAGAGAAAGAGAGAGAGAGAGAGAGAGAGAGATTTCACAGCTATCAGCTTTGACACATTCCAAGGTGAGGGATTACAACCAAGGTGACCAATCAATGTGCAGCAACACAGCCTGATATGCAAATGAGCCCAAAGCAGGTCTGTGTACAGGTGATAACTCCACACACACACACACATACACACACGCACACACACACACACAATGAATGTAACTTGGCAGAGGTCACACTCATTTTTGGGACCAGTTGGCATGGGTCATGGGCACAGATGCCTCTTCAGCGCCAGTTTACCCTCTCAATGCCTTCAAAAGCCCATCAGCCATAGATCTATAGAGCTACAGTACTCACTCGTGCAACACAGAACTCGGCAGCACTGCACAACTAACACAAAGGCCAACTACGTTTTATACCATAACCTATGTCAAATGTTCCCAAACTGGGCGGTGCACCTCCAAGGGGAGACGTGGAACTATTGGAGGGGGAGGTCAGGCACAGCAAGGTGAATGACTGACACAGAAAATGAGCTAAGACTCCAACTTGACCAAATGTTGAAGTTATAGTTCTATATCTCAGAGAACTGGTTAAGTTGTAAAGTTAGAGAGACAATTTTGAGAAAGAAAAAACTATTTAAAAAGCAAAGCTGAGAATGTTATCAAGATAAGTTGTGCAATGGTTGAAAGGTACAAATAAGGTGAAAAAAGGGGTACCCTCATAAAAATACTGGAATAGAGGAAAGTGGGGACGCAAATATATTAATATGTACAGAAGCGAGGCCCTGCAGAAAAGGTGTGACCTATATAAGTAATCTGTAGTTTAGAGTATATGTTACTAATTTAATTGAGTGATTATTTGTCATTGTGGACACACCACAGCGCACAGTGAACCTCAACAAAATGTGACCCCTGCCTTTAACCCCTCCGTGAAGGAGCTGTGGCAGCGCCCGGGGAGCAGTTCCTGGGGACGGTACCTTGGTCTCGGGGCACCTCAGAGAGTACTTCAGGAACATGACGCTCCGATCACAGGGGCTTTTAATGACTTTTAAAGGGTTTTTTTTCTTTCAAGAACCACAAGCCTGTCTAACACCTCTAACGCCCTTCACACTAGTAGCAGGGTAATTAGCTTGACTTACCCTAACCACTAGGCCACCACTTTCCTCGTATACATGTACATTTTACATGATCTAATCAGATGAAATTGTCATAAAGCTTTAGTATGTAATGCAGATCATTTCAACTTTTTTCTTGACCCAAGTAAAATAATCGTTTAATGTGACATTTTGACGCAAAATATAAATGTCTCCACATACACTGAATTAATCTTAACATCGTTTTAAAATGAGAAAAAATCGATTTTTTCGGAGAGTTTCTCAATACTAATGGCCTCGCTTTTAATGTCTATCACTTTTCTTATTAATTTTCTCATACATGTGTGTTTGAAACGAAACATACAAGCTAGACTTGAACTTAGAGAAATGTCCTGCTTTTCTAGATGGTAATTGTGTGGCTAACATTTCTATATTAATAGCATTATAGGCAGAATGGTGCTTCCTTATTAATGAGACTCTATAATGAAACTAACTAAATCGTTTCACAGTGAATAAAAGTTAATAATTTGACAATTCCGCAACATGGATTCATTTAGAAGGTTATTGTGACAATAATAGGAAAGCTGCTGTGCTTTTTTTTTTGTTTTTTTTTTTGGGGAGGGGGTATTCCATTCTATTTCACAGCACATTTAAACATCATCTCCTGCATATCTCCTGTGTAAAAGGCAATTACTGATCCTGAACTGATGAGTTGAGTCGGATGTGTTCAGAGAAAAAAATCAACAAATTGTGCCAGACCATTGCTCACCGGATGCAGAGCTGGTCAACCCTGTTATACAAAACCCAAATCCAACACTGACCGTGTCTGATCTATTAAAGCCTTCTCAAGCAAAGTTGCCAATGTCAATTAGGGCAATTGATTCTTTAACAGAGGATGTTTGATTGTGCATTACAGTCCCTGGCTGACGGGTTCCCACAAAACTTTGGGTAAACTTTAAGCCTCTATTCACTACTGTTTGTGTCCTTGTGATTCAAACGTATCTGATGGTGGGATGTGAAATAAGAGTGATAGAGTATGAGGGATGGGATGCATGCTGGATAAGATTATGATGACTAACTGCTTGCATGTTTCAGTGGATTCATTTTTGTGATTAAAGTAGTCGTTTATGAGGAAAATCGAAGACTTTACAAATATGGAAAATAAACATTCAGCCAATTCTTTAAATGTAATCCCTAATAACACTCTAATAACACTACTAATACTTTCTATCTTTGAGTCTTATATCTTATTCTCTGTCTTTCTCTCTTTCAGTCTTTCGTTCAATCTCCTCTCCCTCCCTCCCTCTCTCCCTCCCTCTGAGAGAGAGAGAAGGGAGGACCATTAATCACCTCTCTGTCATGCTCTCCAGGAGAAACCTTTAATCGCCTTTAGCCAAGTGTGACACAGACACAAACACACACACACACACACACACAGAAACCCCTACACGGTATCAATGTGACCCCTACAACCTGGCTGTATTTTTAAACAAACTCCATAAACTCTCTCTTTCCCTATCTATCTTTATTTTGCAGAAGGCCAGACAACACTTTCTCTCATCCTCTCCTTCTGTTTCCGTGGAGACAAGACGAGAGGAGACCGATCGTCATGGCGATAGATCTGTCACTGTTTGACTAGTGTGACAACAACTCTCCACAGACAGAGAAGTTGACTTTCTCGGAGAGAGAGAGACAGGGAGAGAGAGAAAGAGAGAGAGTATATTGTGTAAACATGAACGACTGTCTGACAGTGAAAGAGAGACGCTCTATTCACAAACAGAGATGAATCTTAAAATCAATACTCTCCCTTCCCATCTGAAATCATTTTCTTTACTTTCCTTTCCCCTATTTAATTTTCCAATATTTAAATCACGGTTCTTGCAGGTTTCAGTAAGTTAAATTTAAGACTTTTAAAGACCATTATGAGTCAAATTTAAGACCAACACGATGCAGTAGGCTACTAAAAACTTTCGAATGATACCAGAAATTCTCAAAACCTTCTATTTTTATTAATTCAGTATTAAAACAGAATCAAAATATTTGAAACTCACTCACTCTACATTATCTAGCCGATTAATTATCCTATTGCAATCAACATGTTGAAAGCTGAATGCTGAATGTTGAATATGAATATACAATTGGCATGCTGAATATGAGTGTGAATCTGGCGTGCACTAGTTTACTTGTTTTCACCCCATGCATAGGCTACATGCCGACTGAAAAATCATTAGGCTTTCATTTCCGTAGGACACAATGCTATCGCACAGATCACACGATATACTGCTATATCTGTGTGTGAGCTGGTCAGTGCGAGAACACAGAATAAACAGCTAGTCAAACTCGTTTAAGGGACGCGAGCGCATTGCTCCATTATTTTCTGGCTTCAAAGCTGACAGGTGAAAAGCGAGTAAAACTGACAATACGTACTAAGGATTAGTTCTACAGCGGTTTAAAATGTTATTTTCTGCGGACAACGCTTCTTGGGAATGAACGGAGGCAAGAATTTTAAGACTTGGGTAAATTAAATTTAAGACCTAGGATGAAAATCTGGGCGATTTTAAGACATTTTAAGGCCTTAAATTTAACTTTCTGAATTTTAGACTTTTTAAGACTTTTTAAGACCCCGCGGGAACCCTGTTAAATATCTCTTTGCCATTATCTTCTGTCGTTGGGTTCTGACTGTCATTCAACTCTCACTCTCTGTCTCTCTCTAGCTGGAAGTTCTCCAAGCAGGTCACACCAGCAGCTCTCTCACAATAGAAACCAAATGTCAGCATTCTTTACACACACACACACACATACACACACACACACGCACATTATACACATAATGAAGTTCTCAATAACCATTAAGAAAATAGTGCATTTTGGGTAAAAAATCCTCTCATCTCAAAAGATAATATTCACACAAATACACACACACGCAATAGAGTAATAGCAGGCCATACTAATGTGTGGGCAGGGTTTTGACCAGGTGTTTAAATCAGAACATCATGTCATCCATCACACTCCCGTAGTCGCGGTGTCACCACGGCAACCATTACGGCAACACTGACAAACTGCACAGTCTCACCATGTGACCCTCAGAGATGACAGAATCATTTCTCTCTCTCTCTTATACACACACACACTCACAGATGCAAGGCCCAATTGAATCCATGATGCTCTGTCTGTTTCTCTCTCTTTTACACACAGACACACCCACACACCCACAAACACACACACAGATGCAGTGCCTGATGGAATGTATGCTACGCTCTCTCGTTCTCCATGTTTCTGAGAAAGATCCCATTCAATGGCTTACACAACTGTGTGGGCGAACAGCCATTATCATTGCTTTTCTACTGTCTGTGTGTGTGTGTATTTCTGAAAGGAAGACATTTTATCAGATATACATTCCTCCATGTGTCGTACAGTCAATCCTATTGCACATCTTCATCCGTGCTGCAGGGTTTTTGTGACATTTTCAACCTCTCAACCCGACCTGACTTCCCAAATGTTGTTCAACAAATCCAGTAAAAAAAGACCCTGTACTAGAATCTCAGCATCCATACAACTAAAAGGCAATTATCTGATCCCGAGGACTGTCTGAATGATTTCCAGAAATAAGACAAGAAAAAAATCACAAATGCATGATCAGCAGCATCTACAGTATCAACTGTACGAAAATGTTTAGGCTTGTTGTTTTGTTTGCAAGCTCGAAAACTGACACGCGGTTCGGACTTCAGTCCTTATGTGAAAAGCGGACATTTAGGGGCAGTTGGTAGCATAACGCTTAGGGATTTGGCCCCGTGATCAGAGGGTTGCCATTTCACGTCCCGAACTGGTAAAGGTACCACTGAGGTACTCATCAGCAAGGTAATGTCCCCAAGAACTGCTCCCCGAAGGCTTCCAAAAAGCTGCCCCGCTGTTCCTGCATGGAAGGATCAAATGCAGTCACATTTTGTTGCATGCGCTGTGATAAATAATCACTCACTTGGTGGTGCTTGTTTGATAGAACACAAGATAAATAAGTAAAAACAAAGTGCATGTAAATAAAAATGAAGGTTTACAGTTGTCAAAAGAGGAGGTATCCATGATAGTATTTTAGAGGTTTGCCGTCTTGTAATCCAATGTCATTTGCACCTACTGATCCTATTTTCCGCTGATCTACCACTGATTTCCCCCCTTTTCAAAGGGACAAATTGGACACTAAATTTCTGACAATTAATGAAATGTTCCCTGAACAAATCCTTTCAATTACAGCACCCTCTGTAATATATCCAAAATTTACAGAAGCAGAAAACTCTCAGCTGCAAAGATGACAAGGATCACTACCACTTTGATTACAGTAAAGAACGCAAGGATGAATGCACCTAAGGCATGTTTTGTTCTTATCAGGATTCAAACAAATGTTCCGGATAAATCCCAATAGCTTCCAGCATGTTCCAGCATGAGAACACTTGGGCACTTTCAGATTTTATCCAAGCCATGTCAACTCACATTTTAAGAAAGACACAAACATGGAATTGCAACCAGAGCTCCAATTTTTGCTCATAATGATGTTTTACTGCATGAATCTCTTACATAGACCCTGGCTGGTGGCTGTGTTATTGCTGGTACGCTGGTTTGTCTGTGCCGATCTGAGGGTCCCGGCCCTGTGTGGTTGTCCATCTAGCTGTAGGTATTACCTGAGACGCCCTGAGCAGGTAACATAAAGACTGTTTGGAATCAAATCACTTCATTCTTTCTCCCGCAGCTGCGACCCATAAGTGAAAACACCCCCAGCTCTTGTGTGTTCCACAACACTATTATAGAGATCCTTCACACAGCAGAGGCTCCTCCAGCCCCATCTCACTCCATCCGACTCCTTCTCTATTATTCCAGCTGCCTGTCTTTCTCTCTCCTTCTCTCCTTCTCCCCTTCCGTCTGCCTCTCTCCCCACGCAGTGTGCAAACAGATGGGCTTTTGAGACAGAATGGCAAACACTTAGCACTAGTCTCTCCATCTCTCTTTCTGTCATACTATCACACAGATTTTTCAGTCTTCAGCTCTGCTGGTTATTTCATACTATATCAACATTCCTTCCGTGTCTCTGACCCAAGTAACTGTGTTTATTTTGGCTGACAGTATAACAATATGAAGCTAGTGGACTGTTCTCCCCCCACAACATGTGTCCTGTAGCACTGTAATGTAGTGTTGGGGAAGCTAATTTTATACAGCCTATGATTAAAATAAGTGAAACAGGCAGAATTACGTCCCAAGAATCCAAAAACAGTGTTTTGCATCTCTCCCCCACCTCCCAAACTCTCTGAAAGTATTCATCTTAGGGTGATCTTGACAAGAAAATTCATCAGGCAGTGAGAGATGCACAGCTTTGTAGTTCTTAAACGAGTCCTCCACTTCTGCACAAGGAGGATCACGATTCAAAGACAAATCAGCCTTTCCTCTTTGGCAAATCAAATTTCTGGCGGGGCATGATTAATCAGGACCGGGCCAGATGTTTCCGGAGTTCATGCTCTGCTCAGTCCCTCCATTAGATGCTGTGTGTCTGTGTCTTGAGGTCAGTGAGTACCTGCAGGCTGCTGTGACCTTCAGCAGTCTTTTAGGCACAAACTGTAATGTCTCCTGCATTGGGATGATGCCCGGCACACACAGTAATCACCTTAGCAGATGTGTGTGTGTGATTAAATGCTTCTTAAATCACATCTACCAGGGACACAACACTTCGATCGACCTTCTGTGCCATTTCATCTCCCCTATTCTGTAGATGAATCTGTCATGATTATTTAGAGAGAGAAAAAGAATGGAATGAATGGAGAGTTGTGCTGGGATAAGGTACAGAAAGAGGTTTGGGAAGACAAAGACAGATAGGCAGAGAGAGTTGGGGGGAATGATTTGAATTACAGGTGATACTGGGGGGTCTGTCCATGATCAAGACTGGCCATACGGTTGAAACATACGGTACATTCTTCTGTTACTGTAAAGAATTTGATAATACAAGTAAAAGTCAGTGATTGTTTTGTCATTTTGAACATACCACAGCACAACACACAGTGCACCACAACGAAATGTGACCTCTAGATTTAACCCATCCGTGAAAGGCTAACATGGCAGCTAACATGGGCTGCGCCCCGGGGAGCAGTGCTTGGGGATGGTACCTTTCCCGTGTGGTAACTTTACCGACCATCTGATCACAGGGCGAACACCCTAACCCTTACGCCACCAACTTCCCCAAGTCTCTTCCATTCTCACTATTCTCACATTCTATTACAGTATCATTTCAGCCGTAATGTGGACCATTATTCAACCATTTCTTAACCTCTTTACTGGTCAACTTGTTTCATTCATTCTCATCGAGTGACTTGTTGGTTGGTATTGTCTGTCATGGTACTGTTTGACGTGCCTTTACTTTGGTATTTTAAGCGTTTAGTTTATGGATGCAAGCTAACATTTATATGTTGAATTATTCACCTTTGTAATACAGAGACTAGTTCAGTCAACATTAGTTAGTCAGCTAAGATCGATCATTCTCTAGTTAAACCAGGCGCTCATTTTGCTGAGATAACATCCATCATTTTCCAAGGAGAAGAACTCACTATGTTTTCATTCTATATGTTTTCATTCACACTATATTTTTTTCATGATTAAGTTGGACCCTAACGTGTTAAGTGTTGGGTTGTAAAGCGACGTGGGATATGTAATCATATCCGGAAGCACAATAGCTGGTCATGGCTTCAAAAGATTTGGCCTGAGAAAATCAGAGCAACAAAGAGAGAGAAAAACAGACTATGGGAAGAGTGTAAGACTTAGGCGGTGAGTTGAAAGTACAGAAACCTGCAGCTTTAGATCCATTTAACCCAGCAAACAGCCTCAACAGCTGAAAATAGTGTGCAATTACCACAGCCAGTCAAAACAGTGTCCACAGACATCCTTCACACACACACACACACCCACACACGCACTCCCACAGACACATCTGACTATTTATTATTTTCAACATCTATGTACAATGCATTTATTCGTTTAATTATAGTAGCAACTGCAATTTTCATGATTTTTAAAGTAGTCATTTTACCATGTTTCTGTCATTTTAATCTTGGTGTTAGAGCTGCATAGCTGCCACAGTCCCAAATTCCATAATGAAACCACCCTGCATTCAACCCTTAGCAGTATAGCAGGTCTGTAGTTCCGAAGGCAGTGCAAAAAACTAATATCTAAAGTATCCAATAAATAAGTGAAAATATTTTTCAATTAAATGGTTATGAGTATTTTCTGAAATGACTTTAACACTATTCAATTCACTTAGAGACAGATTTTAAGCACTCTTTTCAAAAGAAATTATCTTGCCTTATCGGCAGACTGAAATGAGCGAAATTACCTGCCAGTGCAGTCAAATAAATTCACTTAGATAACTTTAGCATAAAATGTAATTTGAAGAGTGTTAAAATGAGAAACCCCTTAAACTAAATGATGAATCAAGTCTTCGCATTTCTGCAGTATGATGATGGTAGCTGGGGGTGGGGGGACCCCCTGGTGTCAGAGCCAGCAGAATGAGATGCTGAACTCTTCCTCTGGCTATGCATCTGTCCGTCTCCAAATAACCACTTAAGCTTCCTGATGGGGATTAGTGAGAGGTGATCACTGTCAATCAGCCCTGATTTCTGTCAGTCGGTCTGCGTCTAAACTCACGGGGCTGTAATGGCTGTCAGTCAGACGTCTGCAAGCAGGGACAGCTGAAGATTCAATGTGACTTCATCAGCAGAGGGACATCTCCACTTCTACCTGTCTCAATCCTGCTATTCCTGTCCACTTCCATCAATAATAACAAGAACACAACGCAAAGCACTGGATGAACGTGAATGTCGTTTACTTTGGCTTTGGTTTCTGTCAGAACATTACGAACACAGCCTCTGATTGGTTCAGTAGCTCAGCAGAATAAATGCTTCTAATTAGTTCCCAGCTTGTCAACTCTAAGTTTTAATCCACGAAATACTGTCTAGTGATTTTGCCTCACAAATAAGAACTAAAGCAGTTCACTGCTTCTAAATCTTTTAAAACATCGGAAATGTTGCTTCTTCTTTCTGTAGATCATTAGTTTATAGAAAACGCTGCTCATTGTTTCAGAAGCTCATTAGAATATGGAAAACAATGCTCACGTCTCACTGACCTCAAATCGCTGTGTAGCTTGATGTGTGCAATTTGCTGAGCCATTTTCTGTGCGTAAAATCAGCACAATGACACAAACTTCCACATAATCCATTCTTGAAACACAGTTTAGCGGAATAACCTAAGCAAAGATCAGGCAAAAAGCTGAATAGATTCAAAAATATGACTAAATCGTATATATTACATGTATCCCATTAATCTACAGATTTATATACACATTTACTACATTTTGAGGGATCATACAGTGTAATAAAATTATGCAACAGTGTGTGTGTATATTAAACTGCGGCTTCAATTAATCAAGCAGCCTCTCAAGCTACCAACCCACAAATCCCTCACTATGGCATTTCTCCCCCTATAGAGCTGGATAACACACACACACACACATACGTTGTAGGCACATTTAACTGTGGTGATATATAATGTGAGAATGTGGGAGTGGCTCATAAAAGAGCAAATGTTTCATCTTTCAGATTTAATCTTTATTTACCTCACCACAAATCCTTATTGCTGTCATGACTACCATTAGCACTCAGACAGAACACCCACAACTACTGAAGCCCTGTAGCACACTGACCCACTACAAATCATTCCCAATCCAGGAATGGCTAATGCACCTCACATTCATCAAACACACCCATCCACACACACATACACACACACACGTACGCTCCATCCACCAATGCTTTCACCCTCACACACAAATACACACACACACCATTGTTTGTACATTTCCCTAAAATTCATGGAGCCATTGCACCTATGTACCACTTTTATGTAACTATATTTATATAATTTTTATCCCTAAAAGTAACCAACTGACCTGTATTTTCTCATGAAAATCAAACATGCTTCATAAAATATGAGGCCAATCACCAGATTTGCTGTCTGTTTAAACTATAACCTTTTCTGACTTTTACATTTTGTGTGTGTGAAAAATAGCAAAAATTCAAAATGTCAAAAAGTCTCAGTGTGAATGGGTCAATGACCCATGCCAATGACCAATAAAATGAATTAAAAATGTAGAGAGGTGAGAAAATGTGCAATGGGTTTACTGAATGCAGCACAATGAGTCGGCTGTTCTTCCTATCAGATCACTTGTGATGAAAATGAGTAGTTGTGCTTTACCTCAACTCAGAAACATTACGTATTTTACATGTGAGATCTCTGACAGAAGTCACACGTTTGCCGAGAGGATAATTAAAACATTTCAAAATCCAAAGTCCTTTTCTCACTCTCTCTGGACAACCACACAATGCCCCCCTTCCATTCCGTGTGTGTTTGTAAGGGTGTGTGTGTGTGTTCTGCTAATAGCTGTACAGTCAGTGACAACATGCACTTACAGTAGTTTACTCTCCTATACTGATCTCTCTCATTAGAGACCGATCTAAAGCACGCACACACACATGCACAGACAGACACACACACACCTCCACTTTTGGGGACTGCAGATGGTAATTACACTGGCGAAGCAGTTGTCTCCTTTCGCTCCTCAAGTTGACAACAGTCATTTTCATGGTGAAGTGATTTTAAATAGGCTTGGATGGGTCTTTAAACACACGCAAACACACACTTATATTCACGCCCACACATCTACACTGTGAGTAGGCAAAACTGACCCCTGTCATTCACATCTCTCCAGTAAAACACGCATGTTCCCACTAAGCTGTCTCGGCCGGCAGGTTGTGGCCTGGTGTCATATTTGTTCGGTGTGGCGAGGTCACTGGCTGTTGTGGTCAGTGTTGAGGAGGTTACCTTTAAAGGGCTTTTTAAACTACAAGCTACTTGTGATTAAAAGTAGCTAAGCTTCAGCCAAGCTACGGTTTTAATAAAGTGGTTGGGTACAGTACAAGCAACAGAGAAAAAGTATCTAACTACATCTAAGCCATTTCAGTCAGTAATACTGTAATAATGTAATGTCAAATCACAACAAAGTTTCAGTGACGTTTTTCAGCTTGCATAAGTTACACTCAAATGTGTAAATTTGGTCTGTTTCGCAATTACTAATTGCAGACCCCGTAGAGTCGCTCACAACTACCGACCATCATTTTTAGGTTGATCTATACAGGAAGCTAGTTAGCGCCTGTTAGATCTAACTGGTTCTCTAGACCACTTCATTATGCCCCTACTCTCTCTCACTCTTTCTCTCAGCTAGTGTGTGATTGTGGTGTGGAAGGGTAACACTCCTAGTTGCCACGGTAACAGGCAGTGGAAGGGTATTGGCTCAGCATTCCATCTCTCTCTCTCGTTCCCTCTCTCTCTCTCTATCTCTCCCACATTGGCTCGAAGAGAGCAGGAAAAAGCCTGGTCTATGTTATCACACGTGGCAGGATAATGACCAAACTACTGAATTCAACTCATTTATTGGAGACATTTTTCCTCTGAGGAGAGAAGAGAGAAAGAGAAAAAAGGATGCAAGGAGAGTACAACAAGAGAAGAGACGAGAACAGAGGATAAGGCAAGGAGAGAAAAAAGTAAGAAGTCTAGAAAAGAGAGCTAGACATGGAAAAAAAACTGAAAAAGAGAAGCAAGGAAAAGATGAGAGGAGAGGAAAGCAAGGAGTAGAGTGACGAGATAAGAGGACAATGTAGAGAAAAGAGGAAATGAGAGGAGATAAGGAAAGAGGAAACAAGATGAGAAAAGCAAGGGTGGATGAGAGGAGAAAATGAGGAGGAGTAGAAAGGAGTGGGGAGAAATAAAGATAAGAGGAGAGGAATGAAAAAGTAGAGAGAAGAGAAACTGAGAAATAGACTAGGTCAGATGAGAGGATGGGACTAAAGAGGACTACAATGAGAAGAATGGAAGTACTTGAGATGAGACAAGAAGATTAGAAAAGGCTGGGAAATAAGGAAAAAAAAGAAACATAGAAAAGACTGGAGAGCAGGACTGGAGGGGACAGTGGAAAGAACTGGAAAGAGAAGAGAGGAGAAGTGATAAAAGTAGGCAGGATATGAGAGAAGAGAAAAGGCAAAAAACAGAGGAAGAGAGAGAAGGGGGTAGGGACGAAAAGAACAGGAGATGAGAGAATAGCTGCAGGTGGGAGACTGAAAAAGAGAGGAGAGGAATGAAGTGGAGAGGGGAGTAAGGGATATAAAAGAGGAGAGAGGATAAGAACCCAAGGTATGGTGCAGTCACAGTCCCTCAGCTCTACCAATTCTGCCTGCAACACTACTGCAATACTACAGCTAAACTACTGCATTACTACAAGATAAACTACTGCGACACTACAGCTAAACTACGGCATTACTACAAGATAAACTACTGCGACACTACAGCTAAACTACTGCATTACTACAAGATAAACCACTGCATTAAGACAGCTAAACTACCGCATTACTATGAGATAAACTACTGCGACACTACAGCTAAACTACTGCATTAATTACAAGATAAACTACTGCAACAGTACAGCTAAACTACCACATCACTACACGATAAACTACCGCATCACTACAAGATAAACTACTGCATCACTACAAGATAAACTACTGCAATACTACAAGATAAACTACTGTGACACTACAGCTAAACTACTGCATTACTACAAGATAAACTACTGCAACACTACAGCTAAACGGCTGCATTACTACAAGATAAACTACTGTGACACTACAGCTAAACTACTGCATTACTACAAGATAAACTACAGCATAACTACAAGATAAACTACTGCATAACTACAAGATAAACTAATGCAATACTACAGCTAAACTACTGCATTACTACAAGATAAACTATTGCGACACTACAGCTAAACTACTGCATTACTACAAGATAAAATACTGCAACACTACAGCTAACCTACCACATCACTACAAGATAAACTACTGCATAACTACAAAATAAACTACTGCACTAATACAAGATAAACTACTGCATTACTACAAGATAAACTGTTGCGACACTACAGCTAAACTACTGCATTACTACAAGATAAACTACTGCATTACTACAGCTAAACTACCACATCACTACAAGATAAACTACTGCATAACTACAAGATAAACTACTGCACTAATACAAGATAAACTACTGCATTACTACAAGATAAACTACTGCGACACTACAGCCAAACTACCGCATTACTACAAGATAAACTACCACATTACTACAAGATAAACTACTGTGACACTACAGCTAAACTACGGCATTACTACAAGATAAACTACTGCATTACTACAAGATAAACTACTGCATTACTACAAGATAAATTACTGCATTACTACAGCTAAACTACCGCATTACTACAAGACAAACTACTGCATTACTACAAGATAAACTACTGTGACACTACAGTTAAACTACTGCACTACTACAAGATAAACTACTACATTACTACAAGACAAACTACTGTGACACTACAGCTAAACTACTGCATTACTACAAGATAAACTACTGTGACACTACAGCTAAACTACTGCACTACTACAAGACAAACTAGTGCATTACTACAAGATAAACTACTGCGACACTACAGCTAAACTGCCACATTACTACAAGATAAACTACTGCAACACTACAGTTAAACTACTGCACTACCACAAGATAAACTACCGCATTACTACAAGATAAACTACTGTGACACTACAGCTAAACTACTGCATTACTACAAGATAAACTACTGCATTACTACAGCTAAACTGACTGCCTAAAGCCCAACCTCCACAACACTACTGCAATAGTACAGCTACATTTCTCTCACAGCTTTAGCAAGACCATCACACCATTACTGCAAGCTACACTACACTACAGCAGAACAAAGCAGTAAAACACAAATCCTGTATGTGTACAACTCATGAGTTCATCTAAAGCTCCCAGTTTCTAAGCCACATATGGCACCTTCCATTTTCAGAATGGTACATTCTAGGCAGTTTTAATGAAGAGGGACCGAGTCTTCATCACTCTCCAACAGACGGTGGAGCAGAGGGGCACTGGCTATCAGTCATGTTGAGACATGCGCCCCCTCCTCCCTTTGAGCTCCGACAGAGCTGATGAGAGTGATCATTGCAGCTGTGACTGATTTCCCACACTGCACCAGCGTGGGGTGTGGGAGCCATGTGAGGCTTTCAGTGCTGTTTCAGTGCCTCACACCAATGTAAGGGCAGGTTTTGGATTTGCTGCTGTGCAGAACTGTGTTTCAGTATTGGATCTGGGGGGAGGTTGTTCTGCACCAGTAAACTCAGTTACAGATAAGAGGTCATAGATTCAAGACTAACTCTACCCTGGGATATGGATCTACTGCATTTTGATCTAATGGAGTGTTTAACTCTACTGGTTTGTGAGTTTGGGACCTGACGTTTGAGGTTTGGATCTACTGGAATTTCTGATTGTGTTTAGTATTCCCAGAAGTGTGGTAGAGTTCATAAGAAATCTACTGGAATGTGATTGTTTTAGGAATTTACCGAAGTTCAAGTTTTAGATCTCCACAAAATTTTTAGATCTAAAAATTTTGTAAATGCAAATGTGTGCAAGTGCAGGAGAGAAAGGTTAGAAAAAAAAGTGAGAAACAAAGCAGCTCTAAGTGTTTATTTGATTACGTTTAGTAATCTCCTACATGAAGACTAATCAAAATGAGGCTTTGTACACACACACACACACACACAGATAGCTGCATGTTTTTTTTTCCACATTCATCTTTTTAATTCTAAATGAAATGGTTTCCCTAGATTAAGCTTTATAGAGTTCTGCTCATTCCATTACAAATTAACTCACCCTAAATGTCAAAGTGCTTCGTTTGAATAGCAATTAAACCCACATAAATGAACAATCCATGCTATAAACACTTCAGCACTCCTCCTGTGTTATTTAGACTTCATTAGTCGTTCATGGCTTTCTTTGCATGCCATCTTCCCCATTAGCGTGTTCTGAATTCGTTTCTCCTTTCACTCTCTCAAGAGAAAATGTCCTCAACCCCCTCACTTCTCTCTACAGCTGAATAATTCTTCACACCTTCTTTCTCTCTCCCTCCATTTCTCTCTCTCTCTCTCTCTCTCTCTCTCTCATACACATACATAGACATACACAGACCAAATCTGCAACACTCCATTTCATCTGGCAGAAGGAAGAAGAGCAGGATGAAGAGCTGACAGCTCCTCCACATTTGATGCAGCTCACCTCAAACATGACATTCAGTCCAGAGAGAGCGAGTGAGTGAGAGAGAGAGAGAGAGAGAGAGAGAGAGAGAGAGAGAGAGAGATGAGTAAGAAAGAACAGAACCCACAGACAGGCAGACAAGCCATGGAAACATTGGAAAACAGGAACGGAGAAAGAGAACAGAGAATGAGAAATGGACGGAAGAGTGAAAAGCAAACATTCAAACACTTTTACATTTCTTTAATAAGATCACAGTAGTCCATGTCTCCATGGCAACCCAGGCCTTAAAGAGAGAGTGGTCTTTTTTTCCAAATTCAAGCCTGAAGCCACCTAGAGAGCTTTATTGCAGCCTTACAGTGAAAACGTTTTGTACATCCTCAGAAATTATTGAAAGAATGTGGCAGTTTTAATGCAGTCCATCCTGTTCACTGCAGCCAAGGATTAAAGAGCGGAGCAGCAGGAAGCGTCCTACCGTCAGTGGGCATCAGATGTGCCGCAACACCGTCTTGTACCAACACCTACTGTACCTAAAGACCGGCGTATACATCCCCCCCAGGCCCAGCACACTAACATGAGCTGATTCTGCTCTTATCTGCTGTTGTGTGGCTGTAATTTAATCCTAGATATTTCCATATTGCTGAGCACCGCAAAAATATTATATACAAATAGTGAAAAGCATCTAGAATTTGGGGAAGTTCTCATTTTTCAGATTTCCAGGCATTTCACGTTGGATCTTACATGTATTTGTGTTTTTCTTGAAGTAAGCCAAATTACAGCACCTGTCAGGCTAAGACAATTTTACATGACATGATTACTTACATAAACATTACATAATGCTACATATATCTCAAAATAGGCTAAATCCTTATCAAGCAAGCAACAGAACAGTCATTTCTGCCATTCTGCTTGTGTAACTAAAACTGCACATTTTCCATACCTAGTTTAGATGTCATAGAGATACTATTTATATTCTAATACTCTTCCTATTTAGAATATTCATATTAAACTGCTGCAGCTCTTATCCATCTTTAATGCACAAATTATATTCATGGGATTGTAATGCAACTGTAGTTTTTCTCCAGTAGAAACTGGAGCCACATCTTCTCGTCTCTCTATACATTTGTATATAGCTGAGATAACAATAAAGTTTACTTTGACTGTTTAATTTAATATAATGATTTGTCAAAACATTTTCAACCTACTTTGATTTAAAAACAACTAATATACTAAAGATAACAAATTCTGATGACATTGACCACAATAATGAACTCACCTATATGTATTGTGTACTTCTGTCATCTTTTGTATTTATTGTGATAAAACCAATATTTCCAATATGGAAACATGCAGTCAAATTGCAGTTCCAACCCAACCAGCATCCACTTTATCATAGATTTTGTGTGCAGACAAAAATGCCTGCAGTGCATATATGACAAAACAAAGCAAGATCTAGAAAATGAATTAAATCATCTCTGTTTCTTAAAAGCCCTAAACAAGAAAATTAGACTCTCTAAATTGAAGACACTTTCTAACATGACTGGTATCAGTGATAAAACTTATTAGGCTTGAACAGCCTAAGCATGAGACGTGATCAAGATTGCCATAAAATACAAATCTGCTGGACTTAATGAGCCATAACAGCAACATAAAAGGCTTAATATTTAGAATCCTCGAGGTAGTAACTGAACCAGCCGTTTGTGGCGAGGGGAAGTGGCACGGTCAGCGGTGGGCAGTGCCAGGGTGAGAATGGGCTAATCGTCTGACTAGTCACACCTGCTCTATTTTATTTTGCACAATTTTTTCTCAGCACTGTTCTGTGATCTGAGTGTGAGAAAAGTGAGAACTGTGAGAGGAGGAGCTCTATGTGGGAGATATGGGGAAGATTGTAGTTCGGCTTCTTTTATTCAGTGTCAAACATTTCTTAAGAGATAAAGTGAAATATTGAAAAACTTGAAAACAGTATATTTGTTTATGTTAGAACATGCTGTTCTCAACACATTTTCTGTTTTGTGTTAATTTTTCATAATTTAACTGAAAGAGCATATCATAACACACACTGGAATATATTAACGTATTTTTAATTTGGATATCTGAGGCCGATGTGTTTTTTGTACAGTCTCAAAATGTAACAATCCAAATATTAGATTTTGGAACATTTTTCGCTCTTAAAGCTGGTTCACTGTCTACTTTATCCGAGAAGGATATCAGTTAGGTTGACAATAAGTATTTGGGCCTCTGCTGGATGTGGCATTTGCAGAGATAATCTCACAATAAGCATGTTTTGAATGAATTTCTGCACACACCATAAATATACACACATGTATATGAATCTACAATATAGAACTCTGTTTCTAAAGTTGGTAAGAAATGACAGATTACCCAATGAGGCACTAAGGAATATGAGAGTGAGAAAGGGTGTGTGTGTGTTCGGATCCCAGTATAACCCAGTGACGCATAAGCAGAGTAGACAGGGACAATTTACTTGTGGGTGTTGACTTGAGGGGGTATTAACTATAGAACAGACAATTTACTGGAGCACTGAAGCATTGAGATAACAAACACTTAGACATACACAAACTTCAACACACACACATACACACACACCAGTGAGCAATGGCAAAACAAATTCAACCGCAATCAGTGACTATACAAAAAAACAGTTTCTAAGACTTTGTGTTGTGTGTGTGTGTGTGGGTCCAAGATGCTGTGGGAGTTTAGGAGGCTGTTGAGTCGTCATGACAACAAGGATATTTATTCCCCTGGCCATATTAATTGCAAGTTGCCCTCTGGAATTATGGGAAACCCCCTGAGTAGTGTGCAGCAGGTCACCCCCCCTCCACCCCCGTTTTTCTGACTCACTGTTTGGTCAACGAGTGTCTGTGTGTGTGTGTGTGTGTGTGTTTGTGTGTGTGTGTGCAGAACTGGACAGTACAGTGCCCTCACACTTTTGGCCAAATCTGGCTGTAGTCCATTGTGCCTAATGAAGAACGACACTTAGTCAATTAAACCCAGTCATTAGAGATGACTTCAGAAGGCTGTTGTGCTGTGTGTGTGTGTGTGTGTGTGTGTATGTGTTTGTGTAAGAGAAAGAGAGGTGAAAGAGAAAAAAGAAGTGTGGAAATGATACCAAGAATGGTAAGTATGCTACTACACACATGCAGCCCTAGGTACCAAATCCTAAGAAACAGCGAGATAGAGCAGTGTGTGGGTGTTTACTGTGTTTGTAATGTGTGTGTTTGTGTGTGTGTGTTTCTTTGAGACAGATAGATTTATGGTGTTGCACCACTGGTATACAAGGATTGTGCAGTATAGAAGCCACTCCGGTGCACTTGGGTTTTCCAGTGTATAAGGTTCAGCCTTGCGACAATTAAGTGAATTTATGTGAGTGTTTATTTGTCATTGTGAACACACCACAGCACAGCCCTCAGTGCACCACAAGGATATGCTTTTACACCATCTATGAAGGAGCAGTGGGCAGCTCTATCAGAGGAGCAGTGCTTGGGGATGATATCTCAGTGGTACCTTTACTAGGAGTGTGTTGAAATTAATCACATAATTGAGGCATCAGGATGCAGATGTAGACGGTTCTGCATTGATGCAGTGGCGGACCATAATCAATTATATCATAATGACATTGCTTGGGGATTTTCTGGCTGCAGCATATAAATTCTAGTTTAAAAAGAACATCCCCATATTAACTATGGCTGCTCAATCTGCAATCCATGTCCAATCTGCATGCAATGTGAAGGAGAACAATTCCTGGGATGCATCATAATGCATCAGGATATTGCATTGTATCGAATCGTTGACGTGATTATCATATTTTAATCGAATTCATGAGACCGGTGAAGGTTCAGACTTTTACTCATGAGTACCTCAGTGGCACCTTTACCTGTCTGGGGCCAACTCCCTAACTATTACACCACCAACTGTTACCAACAATTACCAGCGGTAGCATTAAACCAGAAAGACGCTTGTTTATAACAAACTATGCAGCCTTGCAGCTATGGTTTTCCCTTTTTTCTGTGTAGTTTATACTATTACTACACACCAGTTGTTCATAGATGAAATACACAGAAGAATAAAATTCATATATTCATTCATTATCTGAACCGCGTTATCCCAATTGGGGTCATAGGGAACGCAGCATATCCCGGGCCAACCCTGGGTGGAGCGCCAACACACCCCAGGGTACACACACTCACACAAACATGCACACCATGGAGGGAATTGGAGTTGCCAAATCAACCTATAGGGTATGTTTCTGGACTGTGGGAGGAACTGGGCACCCGCAGAAATCCATGGAAACATGGCGAGAGCACTCAAACTCACAGCATAACAACATAAACCCAGGATGTTTGGGAAGACTGCCAGACTTCACACTAAAAGCAAATCTGGCAACCCACCCAGTTTGCCAACACTAAATGTAAATGGGTTTAACTCAGATTGGGGATAGAACAGAGGCCCAGGTAGAGAGGAAAAAAGGCAGAGAGTGAAAAGGTGAGAGAGGTGGAGAGACAGTCAGGCAAATAGAAATACAACTTGTGAACAGACAGATAGAGTTGTGTGTAAAACAGACCTACCTTCCCACATCCACACAGCCAAATGATGATGATGATAATGATGACGACGATGACGTCCATGACAACAACAACGATGATGATTCTGATATGATGCAGATGATGAAGATGATGACGATGGTGATCATGTCCACAGAGTGTGTGAAGGTGTGGGCTAAGAAAGACACACACACTAGGACAGCATCAGAGGGGAGAGGGGATTGGCCGCGCACACAGCCCATTTCAGAGTAGAAGACAGAGGAACAAAAAATACTCAACTTGTGTATGTGTGCTTTTGAGTGTGTGTTTTAAGAATGTGTCGTTTAAGAGTGTGGCTGCTTCTGTGCTTGTGCAATCATTGCAATATACCTCACAGCCAATGAATATTAAACACCATTACATTCACTTCTCTCAACCCTACTTCCCCTCTCTCTCTCTCTCTCTCTCTCTCTCAGTTTTTTTGCCAGTTGTTCTCTCTGTCTCTCCATTTCTCTGTCAGTCGCTCTCTCATTCTCCCCTCTCTTTATCAATTTCTTTTACTGTCTCTTTCTCTCTGTCTCTCTCAAGCTCTCTCTGTCTCTCTGTCAGAAATGCTGCCACTTTCTCTCTGCCAGTCTCTGTGTCAGTATCTCTGCCAGTCTCTCTTTCTCACTGTCTCTCTATATTCATAAGTATTTGTCAGTCACTACCTTCACCCTTTCTCTCTCTCTCTCTATCATGTGCTCTCTCTCTTTCACCGTGAGTCTCTAAGTCAGTTGATCTCTCTACCTTTCTCTCTGTCAGTTACTCCCTCTTTTTGTTAGTCTCTATGTGTCGCCTTGTCGGTATCTCAGTCACTCTCTTTCTCTAGATCAATCTTTTTCACTCTTTCAGTACTGCAGTCATTTTCTTACTGTCAGTCTCTCTCTTCCTCTGTCAGCCTCTTAGACAGTCTCTCTCTCTCTCTCTCTCTCTCTGTCAGTATCTGTCTCATGCCCTCCCGCTGTCCTTCTGTCAGTCTTTTTCTCTTTAACACTCACTTTCTCTTTCTTTCAACCCTCCCCTCACCAACATCGCCGCCCCACTGACCTGCCGACGAGTAGGAACTCCCCGACCAGGTTGGCACGTCTCATGGCCATGAGGATGCCGCGGACGGTCATGCCCTCGCAGAAGCAGGCCACCACGCGGGCTTTGGGCAGGTGACTGCGCAGCTTCTGCAGCAGCCGGTCGAAGTTCTGCTCTCCCGCGTTACTCCAGATCTTATCCGAGTGGGCGATGCAGATGCCCTCCTTCCCCGCCATCTCCTTAAACGCCGCCATGCCGCTCTCCCCGTAGTTACCTAGGAAACCACATTACTTTTAGCATGTAGGCAGTCTGGGTTTGGCTTAAGTCTTAATCACACACACAGGCTATCACAGTTCTGTAGATTTAGTTGGAATTTAGGTCACCCATTATATTCTGTAATAAAAGAGTTATCTGCCTACAACTGTGTGTCTGCCTCTACTTGCCTATTTCTCAAACCTGTCTGTCTGCTCATATGTCTGTTTACACCTGTCTGTCTGCTCATATATCTGTTTACACCTGTCTGTCTGCCTGTTTGTCTGTCGACAATTGTCTGTCTGCTGATATATCTATCTACACCTGTCTGCCTGCTTATATGTCTGTCTCCACTTGTCTGTCTGCTCATATATCTGTTTACACCTGTCTGTCTGCCTATTTGTCAGTCCACACCCGTCTTTCTGCCTATACTGTATGTCCGTCGACAATTGTCTGTCTGCTCATATATCTGTATACACTTGTCTGTCCGCTGACATATCTGTCTACACCTGTCTGTCTATACTATATGTCTGTCTACACCTGTTTGTCTGCTGATATATCTGTCTACACCTGTCTGTCTATACTGTGTGTCTGTCTATGCCTGTCTGTCTGACTATATGACTGTCTACACCTGTTTGTCTGCTGATTTATCTCTCTACACCTGTCTGTCTGCTCTTATATCTCTTTACACCTGTCTATCATCTGTCCACATCTGTCTGTCTGCTGATATTTCTCTTTACACATGTCTCTCCATCTAAATTTCTACCTAGTCCTGCCATTCTGCCTACAGGTCTACACACAACTGTCTATCTCCAAATTTCCCAATATCTGTCTCACGTTGCTGTGGTGTTTGTTGACTTTATTAGTGCTAGATTCATGAAGTAAAGATAAAGATTTACACTATGTAATATGAATTGCCCCAACACACACATTCATATTATAATGCGTAACGTGTTCATGATCCCAGGTCACCACCAATGTATGTATATGTGCTGGTGTGTGAGTGTGTGTGTGTGGACAGCTCATGAATTTGAGAAGGTGAAAAACGGGTCATCCATTTTAATTTAGTTGAAACCACTTGGTATTACCAGAAAAAGCACTTACATAAACACACACACACACACACACACACTCTAGCAACTAGAGTGAGCTGATAGATTTGTATGCTTGGGTCAAACTACTCCTAATGTCAAAGTGAAGTCAGCCGTCTCTACATCTAGCTCACACAGAGCAAAAACTGCAAACTGAATCAATCAGCCTGGAAATGAGATCATACAAATATAACAATTTAATTAATTAGTGTGTGATTATTTGTCATTGTGAACTCAGCACACCCATTGGTAAAGGAGCAGTGGCAGTTGGGATGGTACTTTACAGTGGTACCTTTACCGGCCCAGAATTAAAACCAACGACCCTCCAATCACAGGGCCAACTCCCTAACAGTTACGCTACAAACTGGCCCCCAACACTACAGATCGCACATTCCATTTAAATAACAGCATTATTTGTGGCAAGAAAGCAGTGGTGATGCAGTGGTCTAGGTGACTGAAACCCTGCGATAGTGAGCAGCCTTTTCGGGCAGAAAGGTGTGGGGTTTGCATCCCTGGGACCACCGATGGCCACTGAGCAAGGCCCTTATCCCCAAGTTGCTCCAAGAAGGCTGTCCCTGTAATAAAAAATTGTAAGTAATTCTTGATGAGAGCATTGGCTAAATGACATAAATGTAAACATGTGTGTATGTGGCATGTATGTGTATGAGTGTGTGTTCCTCTACAGAAGGTGGCCAGGTCTCTGACATTGTGGCACTGGTCGCTGTGGAGACGTGTAAAGTCCTGTAATTAGTCTCACAGTGAGAGCATCTGAGAGCAGACGAAAGCAGATGGTATGTACACACACACACGCACACACACATTTGTGTCACTTCTATTCAAGCGACTGGAGTTCTTCTCAGAGGTCTGATGAAGACACACATTTAGATTTTATATTAGGTCTTTATCTGGCCCTGAAAACCAATATCCTAACATCATATATTTTACATAAGTAAGTGTGTGTATGTGTTACACAAATCTACACAGTACACATCTTTTAATCCTGCCCTTTACTGCCCTAATAAAAAACTGGGCCTCTCAGTCGTACTATATCTGCCCATCAACCGATAACAATAATGCTGATTAAACTGTGGCCATTATTTTATTGCACTGTCGGGGATAACAACATAGTCAACAGGCCTAAGTTGTGTTAGGAAAGAGAAAACACCCATCTTTCTTTATTACCCTACAAATATGAAGATTTTTTAAAGAAAATTAATCTTTTGCAAAAAATACATTCTAAAATTGTTTTTTTATGTTTTAAACAAATTCTAAAATTAGTTTGGTTTTTTAGCTGTGAACACAGCTTGTATAAACTTACTTATTCCAGATTTCTTACATTATCAGCATTGGAATTTTACACCATATTAAGTCTTTAATTTAGGTTATGTATCATAGCATATATTATATATTGCTATAATAAGTAAACTACAGTAAATTATAATAAATGTATTTAATACTTAATGAAAATGATGAATTAAAATGCTGGTTGCAGCCTTAATCTGTTTATGTTAACGTGAGTAAACCTATATGTGACGCGATCTGCCATAATGAGTCGGAAGTCGGTGTTCTATTTATTTAGATACGGGCCGATTATGTTGACGAACATCAAAAATATCGAATTTTCTTTTTTGGTCTTATATGAAAGAGGTCTTCAAAATTAATCTGGTCTCCAAAAAAGAAAAATCGCTATTTTTGTGATGTTTTTCAACATAATCGGCCCGTATCTAAATAAATAGAACGCTGACTTCCGACTCATTACGGCAGATCAGGTCACATATTACTGGAGATTGTTTATAGATATAGTTACGCTCTGTTATTCACCGTCGGTCTTTTCATCACTGGTGAGTTTCTGAGCTCAGATGAGGCAGTGTTATTAAGGTGGTGTGGTCAGATTTTTATAGTTTCAGCAACGCAGAATGAATGATATTGATGCAAGCATGTACCAGTGAGTTCCCGTTAAGGGGATGTGTAATGTGGCAGAAAAACCCATTGCAGAACGGGTTCCTCCCAGTGCAAACAGCTCAAACACACACAGACACACAGACACACAGACACACACAGAGCAGCATGCAGACATCCACTGCTGTTTCTGGGAAAGCTGAAATGTCAGAATTCAGCCACCGTGTGAAAGCCACTATAGAGATATGACCAGATGGCTTATACATGTCACTCTCTATGTGGCACACACACACAAATAGATTGAGATACACAAACAAATGTGAAATGCCTGACTACAGACCCGGTAACACATCTGCACTTAGATCTACAGCATGAGTGTGTGTTAAGGCCTTGAGGCTGAATGAATAAACTCTCTCTCTGTTCAGGCTATCTTGGTCTAGTTTTCAAAGGGATTCACAAAATGTGTGTGTGCTTGTGAGTATTTGTGTTGGTATGTATGTGTAAGACAGAGAAAGAAAGAAAATGGGAGGGCAGGAGGGAACAGAAAGAGAGAGAGAGAGAGAGAGAGAGAGAGAGAGAGAGAGAGAATTTCTTCTCCTCTGACTGCAGTATTGCATTAAAGTTGCATCACTCTTTAACTTCTTTTTTCCGTTCAAGCAGCTTCCTGACTGACGAGACGATCATGAGAAGCGTATCTATTCATACATGTGAAGCCTTCAGTCATTATTCTCTCTGTCAACACACTGGGTGAAAGATGCCAGCCACTGTAAGTGCGTGTGTATGTGTGCTGGCACAGAGGTTGTGCCTTCCTCACCACCTGTCTACTCCCCCTCTCTCCCTCTCCGGAACATTCCCCCATTCTCTTACCCAGGGGTCCGGTCTGAGAACAGTCGGCATGGAAACCGGGTCGGGAATATTCATTTCACAGTATCACAAGCCTCGTCTGCTAGAGCATGGAGCAGTAACACCTCCACACACACACATTAGCACATTCTCACACACCCGCACACATTTCACATTTCACACAGGTGCAGACGCCGCTCGAAGCTTCTGTGAGGGTCTGAGGGACTTATGGGACCGCTGTGTCTGTTTTACCCCCTCACCTCCAAATGTAAGGTTTTAGTTGCCTGAGTTTTAACTTGTCACACCCACAACTTCTTGCATTTAAAGGCCATTGTTTAAGTCTAATCTTCGTGAAAAACTGTCATGTCTGGCATTGCATAATGAGCATCTTTCTGTCCAGCTTTTTCAAATAGGGGCAGTTGGTAGAGTAACAGTTAGGAAGTTGGCCCCATGATCAGAAGTCCCGGACAAGTAAAGATACAACTAAGGTACTCATGAGAAAGGTACCGTCCCCAAGCAGTGCTCCCCGGGCGCTGCCCACTGCTCCTTCATGGATGGGTCAAAAGCAGAGGCCACATTTCAATGTGGTGTACTGTGTGCTGCATTGTGCTGTGTTCACAAGGACAAATAGTCACTCACTTAAAATAAAGACTGTTTGTTGTACTCTGCATTTGGGTTCACCAAGTAAACATTACTCCAAGCTCTCATCTTATTAACCTCACCATGCCATGCCAACCTACTGGCTACATATTTGATTTCTTACTCAGATATTTTACTTGAAATGGTACAAGTTAAGAAGGTAAAAATCTACAATAATTGGAGAAAAAATCTCCAAATATCCATGGTGATGTGGTGTTTGATGAGTTTACTAATTCTGGATTTATGGATGTTACACAGCCAATTTCTTTAAATGAAACAAGGACACAGTGCTTGTGATTAACCATACATGGTCACTGCAATTAAAAACTGAGAAATGTATGCACTACTATGGTTGTGTCTTGCTATAAAACAGCAATACTCAGTCCTGGTCATCACGACTCAATCTTCAGCAAAGATTTGGTATTTGCTGCACGAGCACACTCTGATTCTATTGATGCCAGTTATGTAGCCAATTTTCATTTCTCATTTAGTGTAATGATGGAAAATAGATGTATTTAGGGGAAATCATTTTAAATTATTCAAATGGCTATTTTTCCAAACGGATAAAGAGCTTGTTGTGGCTTTTATCTCTGCACCAGCAGAAATTCTGGATGCCTCCGACCTTGTGCCGTAACTCGACTTGTAACTAACACCATATTAACACAAAGTTCACACTTAGGAAGGAAAGGACAAGAAAAAAAATCTGTAATTATTATATTTCTTAACATAATTCCATTTGTGTTCATGTCAACAACTTCACAGCACACTGAACAGTTTAAGCACAGATGTGTTTCTCGAAGCTGCAACAAAGGCTTTGCTGTTTTACCTGTATAACAGGTGGAAAAATGAAGCTCACACAAAAGAGCTCTTTTTTGGGATATACAACAATAGAGCTGCTGTACGTACCCACCTCACATGCCCCAAAGCACTGTGTGAAATTCATCTGTGAGAGACTTTGAGCTCTTCTTTTTTTTTTTTTTTACACATGTAGGCTGGAATCTTTCATGTGAGCTCACGCTTGGTGGGAGTCTGGACCTGCCTACAGGGTTCGCTGCTTCGTCCTCCATCACAACTGGAGAGCTATTAACAGTTCTCTCATATCAAAGTCACAAACCTTCTTCTGCTCATCTTGACTTGTTCCTAGCAGGAACTCTTACTGTGATGAGAAGATGTTGGGGGGTGCCCACAGGTATGTAAACAGATTTAAAGACAAAGCCTCTGTTTTTGCCTCCAAATCACATGAGACCTCACTACAGAGCTACACAATGGACGGGTGAAAATGGAAACTAAAGAAAAGTCTGGTTATGCTTATGACATGATCAGTCCCTGTTTGTATTTTACTCATTACAATGCTGTGTTAAACAACTTTACACTCGAAATCCTGGACAGACAGGGAAAAACAGTCCTTAGGAAACTAGTAGAGACTTGCTCTGCTCTTGCTCTCTCTCTCTGTTCTGTCAAGTTAAATTTAGGAAGTATTATCCATGCAGTTTCTGTTATTCATGATATGTTGTATCGCTGCTGCAAGATTCATAATGATCATAATTTAACAGTTGGTACAGCTATATGTCTATATAGGAATATACAGTTTTTCATGGTTATCATTACTATAACCCTGTGATTGGAAACTTGCCAGTTCAAGTTCCGGATGCCCACTGCTCCTTTACGATGGGTCAAATACAGAGGTTATATTTCATTGTGGTGCACTGTGTGCTGTGCTGTGGTGTGTTCACAATGACAAATACTCACGCAATTCATTTTAGGAATTAAGATCATGTATCAAACTATAGCATTATACTATGATGACTATAAATGATTAATGATTAGTCATATAAACAATGTTTGTTAACATGTTAGTTTGCTAAAGTTGGCTAGGAGGTATGGAAATGTTTTTCCTGCCCTAACTAAAGTGTGGTTTAATAAACCACATTGTAACTGAAGTTTGCCACAAACCATATTATCAAGTTACATTTCTGGTAAAGTTTTTACTGGAAGTTACTGAAGAGTCTGGATTTTGCACCAATGAGTGTCATGATTTCTTACGTCTTAGAAAGGTGAGTCAAATCTCATTTTGCCATTCCAGCCTCATTACAGTTTTACATGTCCAGAAGTTGTGATCAGAGAGCAAATGATCATTCACCAGGAGTCCTCAAACAAATCCAAATCAAACCAGCCAGGTCACCAGGAAAAGAAACAGAAACATCAAAAATCAAGTCAAAAATCAGCAGGCAAAAGGTGTAATCAAAAACAAGAGAGCAAACCTGGATAAAAAACAGAAACCACAATCAAGCAGCTCCTCAGTTCTCAGATAAGCTGCCAATGCTTCGGGGCAGTTGATAATATGACGGTTAAGGAGTGCTCCCCATTATCAGAGGGTCACAGGTTCAAGTCGCGAACCGGAAAAGGTACCACTGAGGTACTCCTGAACAAGGCAAAACCCAACCTTTAAAACTATAAAACTAGAAGTATCATAATGTATTGCCTACATTTTTATAAACTAAAGCTAGATTAAATCTATATAATTTGTTATGCATGTATTAGCCTTCAACTAAAATAATAAATAATACATAAGCCCCCTACGCTTGTTTACGAAGAGTTTAGAACTAATAACTCTCCTGACGGAATATTAAAAGTGTGTCAATAGTGAATCAAAATGTGACTTGACATGTTTTTCAGGAAAGTGTTTTCAGAGGAGTGTGATTTGAAAATAAAACCTTTATCAACCTTGGAAAGGCTTTTCATATGCAGAAAACACACACAAAAATAAAAACATAAACAGCCATGCACTCACATGCACAAACAACACACACACACATGCATACACACACACAATCACACACACTGACATACACACACCAGTCCTCCCACATACACACACAAGTATTCAGACACAAACTGACACACACACCAACCCTTCCACACAGCCAGCTGACACATCAACATACGCAGTTACACAGAAACACACCAGTACACTCCACACACACCAACACGACCACACACAGTACCATATTGTGCAGCCGCTGCTAATTATCTTTAGCCCATCTTTTCGTTATCAGACTAAATACAAAGTGTCTTGTGTGATGGTGTGTGTGATGGTGTGTGTGTGTGTGTGTGTGTGTGTGATCGACGCAGCTGTTCGGCCCTCACTGTGACACTTTAACTGAGACGGATGGATTAGGAGGGGAAGAGCTGTAGTTTATGGAGAGAGCCAGTTGAGTGTCGAGTGTAAGACGGAGTAACACACTTACACACTGACTGAAGGAAGTGCATCACTCTCAGTCTAATGGAGACACTTCTCTGCCTCTCTCCACAATCCCCCACTCTCTCTTTCCATCTTGTCTCTCAGTCTATGTATTTCGCCGGCTCCTTCACTCTCTCTTTCGCGCTCTCGTTCTGTGCATCCCTCTCATTGTCTCTCCCCTTGGCCTATCAGCAAAGTGTGTGACAGAGACACAGCCTCAGGGCAGAACACTGCTGCACTGAACAGACATTTAACTAGACCACTAGGCATCAGAAAGAGAGAGAGAGAGAGAGAGAGAGAGAGAGAGAGAGAGGAAGAGATATTGAAAGATGGAAGAGAGATATGAGAAGGGAGAGAAAGACAGTAGAAGACTGAGAGACAGAAAGAAAGAGAGAGAAGAAAAGACAGAAGGAGAGAGGAGATGGAAGAGAGAGATGGGAGGGAAAAAAAAGAGAGTGAGAGACTGATAGAGACAGAAAGTCTGAAAAAGGACTAAAAAGGAAAAGAGAGACAAAGGAGGGAGAGAGAGAGAGAGAGAGAGAGAGAGAGGGAAAAGACAGAGGGGAAAGAGGGTGTGGAAGGGGATGGATGGGGGAAACAGGAGAAGAGACAGAAAGAGGAGAAAGAAGGAGAGAGGGGGTGGAAAAGATGGAAGACAGATTGGAGGGGACACTGATAGAGACAGAGAGACAGCTAGAGAGAGAGAGCGAGAGAGAGGAGAAAAGATGGACGAGATGGACGGAGAGAAAGATAGTGGAGAGAATGCTAGAGAGAGAAATGTAGAAAGATGAGAGAGGAATAACAGAGATTGGAGCACTGAGAAAGCTCAGGGAGACTAGGAAAGAGAGAGAGAGAGAGAGCGAGAGAGAGAGAGCGAGAGAGAGAGAGAGAGAGAGAGAGAGAGAGAGAGAGAGAGAGAGAAAGAGAGTGGTAGATAAAAGAGAAACAGACAGCGAGAGAGGAGAGAAAGAGGAAAGGAGTTAGAGAAGGGAGAAAAATGTTTGTAGAATGGGAGAGAGAGAGAAAGAGGAACAAAGTACAGAAAAGAGCTACAGCATGTATGTATAAACATACATACATATATATATATATATATATGTGAGAGAGATAGAGAGAGAGTGTGTTTTTCATGTCTGTTGGAGCCAAAGGAGCGTGAGTGATCCTGTGTGTCTTGTAATATACCCTAATGAATATGATGATTATTTAGGGTAATAACCAGCCTCATTACTGAGAGCAGAACTGTGTTTTTCACTTTTATTTCACTAATTTACACTCATTGCCCACTGACATTAACATGCACACTTGGCCTCTGTGAGCCAGAGCAGAACTGCAGGCAGACTGGGAGCCTCAGAGTCTGTCCAAATATAAGGTGATGCTACGGATCAACAGCATTTAGGAGACATCTACAGCTATATATATATATATATATATATATATATATATATATATATATATATATATATATATATATATATATATATATATAAACACACACACACCTTTTCACACCCACTCTAGAGACACAACATATACATGAAATACAATCACACTAAATTAGAAGTTTATCAATATTGGCTTTTCAGCGGATATCCATACCCATTATTACTAGTTAATGGGACTGATGGCCAATTTTTGGAACCGATACGAGAAAAAACAATTATTTTGAAAATTTTTCATTTTACAAACACCAAGCTCACATGAAACTCTCCTCTCTCCTCTTCTTCTCTGAGCTTCATGCTGCACTCGTGTGTGAGTGTGGTGTGAGTAACAACTAGGCTTCAGCGTTGATTTGCCAGAACTCGTGTGACATACAGCCCAGCAGAGACTGTGCTGGTCAGTGATGATCAAAATTAAACACATATACCGATAATCGGCAAAATGCCTAATATCGGTCGCTGATAATCGGCCCTGCCAATAATCAGAAGACCCTTACAACAGATTATATATACTACAAAAAACGCTGAAAGACGAAGGTCCACAAGTGCCTCACTGAAATACATACACGCACACACACAGTATCTCTTTTGTTCACTCTACAGGAAATTAATACCTGCTGTGAAAATTACACAGAAGGACATCACACAAGAATGATATTTCCCACCAGAGGCACCATAGGGGTGTGTGTGTGTGTGTAGAAGGTGTCTATGCATCTGCATTGGGGGGCAGGTTGTGTACAACTGTGGAAGAAATATACATTGATCAACCACAACGCTGACCAGCCTAATACACCCTTTTGTGATGCCAAAACAGATCTGATCCATCAATGCCTGACCACTGTATGTATCCTGTGGTATGTGGCACTAATTAATGGCTGGGCAATTAATTGTAAATTAAACAAAACTGAAATTCAGAGATTCTAATCGACCTGTAACCTATAAATGCTTTTAAAAATTCAGGTGATACTTCTTCCAGTGTGTGTTTCCAAGTACTGTCCCCATAAAAACCCACTTCTGCACGGCTCACGTGATTGCGCCACGTCCAGTCTGCCTCTTTACTTTATTTTAATACCACAAAGATAAGACATGCAGGGGTGTGACGAGACACTCAGCTCATGAGACGAGACGATACACAAGATTGGGATCACGAGAATGAGACGAGACAGCATTTTAGCATGATTTTAAACTTCAGTGATTGAGTAAAACAGCCAATCAGCTTTCTCCAAATCTGTGATTGGATGTTTTTTCCACATTTATCACGCAGTACCAAGTCGTGAACGTGTCCAGTCAGAGTTAAGCTTCACTGTGCGCTCAGAATTTTGTCACAAAAAATAACGCCAGCTTTTCACCTCAACGAGAAATATCATTATGTTTTAATATCCCGAGATCTGGTCTCATGAGCTCTCGTCACACCCCTAGTTTATGCTAATGTACATCTTAGTACATCAATCAACATTGACAGATCACTTTAAAGACCAATGAGCCCACAGCATCGATCCAAAATGAAAGTATCAATAAAACAATGTAAAGTCACTTTATATTGAATGTGAGGTCTATTTTTTTTAACAGAGAAGACAAGAATAAAACTCTGAATCAATATAAAACCATATAGTGAGTGCAACTACTGCAACTACTAAGACACACAAACGGCAAAGTGTGATGCACTGTGTTCCTGAAAACCTTAATGATTACATTTATAGAAAAGTTTGTGACCAGACGGACTGGTCTTTGCTCCCCCCACAATGTCCTTCTTAGTTTTTGTGCATTGTAAAGAATAATCTGATCAGTAAGTCCACTTAGAACAACAATTTATAACTTTTACAACTTTTATAACAACTATGGCTTAGTTTAAGAGTGAATGTGTTCTCTACTATTATTTCCAAAACTGAAATAGCAATAACATTTTAGTTCCAGTACTAGAATATAGTATATTATAATAAAATATTAGTTCTAGTATCTTACAGATAAATCAGATATAACTAGGGATGCATCGATCCAAGTTTTTCAGTTCCAATACCGATCTGATACCAGGTTTTTTTTAAACCTTTACAGTCCTAAGAGAATTTGGGGTGTTTGTCTATACCTTTGTTATTAGACTTATTATAGTGTTTGTGTAGAAGTTAGCCATACATGCCTTTTTTGTTGTGTTTAGGACATAAGGACAGTGTCTGTTTTATTGGATGAAGAGATATTTTATGGCTTAGTACCATGAAGAAAAATAAGGTTAGAACCAGGTGGACACTTCTTTATCCATTTGGAATCTATCTGGATATAGAATAAAATTATTTTATAACAAATAATGCAATCTTTCTATATTTATTTTTGACTCTCTAACACTATAGAATGTAAAAAAGGTTTTTCTGAATAATTTACTAATTTTAGCCTACACATTATTTTGGACTCATTTTTGACATACTGGCGTTCCACACGAGAGTCGTTTGGCATAACGGCGTTCCACACAATAACATGTCAAACTCGCGTCTTGGAATAAGCAATGAAAACAGCTAGTAAACGGCTGTATTATGAGTAGAACACTGGTTGTTTTTGCTATTTATCAGCTAAAATAGAAGTTTAGTCTGTAATAAAGGGGAAGATTTGACGGAACTGGAAGGCTTTTGTGAATGTTGGACTTCCCTGTGAGAGACGTGCGCGCTAACAAACACATCGAGGAACACAAAAATGGCAAGCAAGAGCTGGTGTTGTTAAGAAAATAAAAGAATATAATTTGCTTATACAAACAGTTCTGCTCATTGTCATTTCTATATGTAGGAATTAGCGTGAATGTCCAATGAACTGAGCGTGCAGGCATACACAACCGTAGAAAACCTCCAATTTACGGATCGGCTCCATAGATCGGCCCAATGCCACCGATACCCAACCCAACTGAGTCGTTATCGGACCGACATCTGATCTACGTATCAGATTAGTACATCCCTAGATATGACTTTCAAGTAGAGGGCAGCACGGTGGCGCAGTGGTTAGCACTGCCGCCTCACAGCGAGAAGGTCCTGAGTTCAATCCCCGGGATGACCATAGTGCCTTTCTGAGTGGAGTTTGCATGTTCTTCCCGTGTTTGTGTGGGTTTCCGCCGGGTGCTCCGGTTTCCTCCCACAGTCCAAAAGCATGCAATATAGGTTGATTGGCGACTCTAAATTGGCCTGTAAGGTGTGACCGTGATTGTGTGAGTGTGTGCCCTGCAGTGTTGGCGCCTGCCCAGGGCTGTTCCCCGCCTTGTGCCATCATTAAGGTGGTGCTAAGTGCCTGGTTAAGACTCTGCTCTGTGTATCTCGTTAAGCTTGTGCTATGTCGTAGTATAGGCTCTGTTGTTGTGTACCTTGTTAAGATGGTTCTAATCTTATGAAGACGGTGCTGTGTGCCATGTTAAGGGGGTACAACGTGCCTAGTTAAGAATGCAGTTTGGTGAGTAACCTGTTATGGTGGCTCACTGTTTGCCGTATGCCTCGTTATGGCGAGACTGCTTGCATCACAAACTCTGTGCTTTTTGCTGTGTGATGGTTAAGGCAGCATGTCTCATTACAGCTGTGTTGTGTATTACCGTGTAGCTTGTTAAGGTAAGCCTGTCTGCATCATTAAGTCTGTGCTGTTTGCTGTGTACCTCGTTAAGGCAGCGCTATGAGCCTTGTTACGGCTGCGCCGTGTGCCTCCTTCAGGCAGCGCTCATTAAGGCCGGCGTGATTTTTGTTCCCAGGCTCATCACTGTCACTGTGCGTGCGTACAGACACAGACTAAATCCATCTGCTGCTCAGATCAAAAACCTCCATCTTTTATTCATCTCTCTCCCCATCTCTCTCTGTCTCTCTCTCTTTCTCTCTCTCCCCCTGTCTCTGCCTCCTCCCACAGAACCTGGAGTTTACAATTCAAATCAACAAAAAGCAAGAAAGAGCATGCACTAGGGACAGGGAGACAGAATGAGAGAGAGAGAGAGAGAGAGAGAGAGGAGTCTTGCAAAAATGGTCCCCACCTGTTTCATATGCACCAGGGAAGTGGAGAGGTTGCTATGGAGAATACTTTTGGCCTGTCATTATTAATTATTCAACAAATTATCATAACACATTTGAAGCACACAAACAAAGGAAAGCACTTTTCAAAAGGGCACAATATTCACCCATGTCATTGTGCAAGCAAGTGCTTCCAGGTGTGCTTGTATCGTGTATGTGTGTGAGCGTGTGTGTGTGTCCTCAACCCCTCTTCATCTTGATCTGCCTCAAACAGCATTTATTCTGCATCTCCTCCTCCTTTCATTTCTTTCCTCCTCTCTCTCATTTTTTCTCTAATCCCTCCTTCCTGCCTTCCATTCCACCCCGGCTCCTTCCTGTCACGCATCACCTTTTTTTCTTTGTCTGATCGTACCCTCTCACTCTCTCTCCCCAGGTGCCTCGCGTCAAATCCACTGCTGCCTATTAGACGGGTTCTCTTTTGACAGACAGGATACATTCAGCTTCCCGACACCTTTCTAACACGGTTTATTAAAAAGTGGGCTGCGGGAACAGAGCCGGAGTAACAGGTGATGGTAGGATGGCGAGGTTGAGTTCACATGTAGGGCTTTTTGGAAATATACCTATCCCTCCATTCTGATAATGATACCTACACTGAAGCCAACGTCTCTTTCTTTATCTAATAAGCCTTAACTGCATTTATGTGTGCCCTATCTGTGCAGGTTATTGAGCTAAAGGTGATGCCGAGTATTAGATCATTCAAAAAGCTCTACAGATCATCTTCAAAGCGAAGAAAGATCAAATGTAAGTGTCAACAAAAGCAAAGGTGAATGCATGGTTGTAAATATAAAATCGTTGGTCATCTCCCTTTTCAACATAACACTTTGATCAGCACCGTTTGTCACATTATCTGACATATATCTCGCTAAATACACAATTTATGCATACAAAGACGCGCTATCAATTCTCCTACAAAACCCATAATCCCTTGTCCACAAGCATGGTTAGTATTATGCTGCGTTCCATTTGCCATTGGATCTGAGATTCGTTTGACAAGATTATGTCACAGCCGCTAAAGATACAGTGAAAACCGAATTGGATGCGTTCCATTTGCCACAGGACAGTTAAACTCAAATAGAAGATTTTTATACCTTTATATCTGAATTTTCCATCTCAAGGTATTGATCCTGTTCGCTTTTCTGTTGGCTAACTATACTAGTCATTTGATTTTAGAAACATCAACATCCAATTTAGCATTGGCACTTGATAAATGACACATGTATAACATGACCGTAGCAACACATCTATCATCTACCACAACACTGTATTATGAAGTGACCAAATTAGACACAAACAACACTAGCCATCTTGGATTCTGAACTCGGGGTACTCTCTGCTGCTCCGAGATATTTGGTTGGATGTTCGAGAAACGGGGGCACGTCGCACATCGTCACTTCAGGCTTCAGCCCTCGGAAAGGGACTCGGAAACCGAGCACCACTGGCAAAGGGAGCGCACTATAAGTAACCATGGGCAGGGGAGAGACAGACCAAAAGCTTGGTCTGCTGGCAAAAGCTTTACAGACCAAAGCTACAAATGAGTACAATCCCTCAACAAACACACAGAAGCAATAACCAAAAGAATGCTCAGCATAACAATGAGAATGTGGCCAATTGTGAATTAACGTAATGACAATATTTGGTGCACATCACACCAGTCTTAAGTCGAACAGAAACTTTTATGTTTTTTGAGATTTCTATTTTACTGCATAAAGTAAATAAAAAAGTGTTTAAAAAGTATATGAAAATACATAATTGCATGTTTATTAAAATAAAATATTTTTTGTAATGTATTTAAATCTGTTGGACACGGATTTTTTAACGACATCATTTTATGAGTTAGTTATGCATGATTACAATGACTACAGATTCCAGCATTCACCACATGCTATTACCTAGGTTTTATTAGTGTCCAATTAGTGACTTGTGCATGGTTCTTTGAGCTAATATTATTTGCTGGTGCATGAACCATTCATTCATTCATTATCTGAACTGCTTAATCTCTATCGGGATCTTGGAGAGCAGGGACCTTTCCAAGGGCTTTGGACGCGAGGCGGTGACCAACCCTGGGCAGGTGCCAACACACCACAGGGCACACACTCACACAAACACACTCAGATTCATACCTTTCAGGATCAATTTAGAGTCAACAATCAACCTAATCTGTTTGCTTTTGGACTGTGGAGCACCCACAGAAAACCCACATTAACACAGGGAGAGCACACTAACTCAACACAGAAAGACCCCACGGCCGATCCAGGATTGAACCCAAGATCTTCTGGCTGAGGGGCGACAGCGCTAACCACCGCGTCACTGTGTCACCCCTGCATGAATCATAATGTTATCAAATACTTTCAAAAATATCATTAGTGAGCAAAAAATGGTCTAATAATACTGTAGTCCTGAATCTTGTCCAGACAAGTGCAGACTGGTGATTCAGTCAGTTTAGCCAAACTATCAACAGAAATAACCCAGACGATTCAAACGTCCCACTCTCTTATATCCACCCAAATGGCCAGAATTTGTTTTTGTTACCAGCCAGCTTGAACTGGAAAATCTCACTCCAGAGGCTACTGCGTCAGTGCTGTCAAACCCGAGGAGGCCTGTTTATAACAGATGAAGTGATGGCTGATCTTTAGATTTATGACGGAGTGTCCCTTTAAGCCACGGCTCAGTGATGAAGGGAGCACTGTGGTGTAATATGGTGTGAAATGTGCAGTCTTGCTCACTAATGGACACAAAGGCTGTACATGACCTGAGCGTGTCAACTCCATTTATCCATGTGATCATATTCACCGCACACTCAGGAGAGGATGGATATTTAATGCTTCACTCATGCTACTGAAGTGGCTCGTAGAATTTTTTTCTGAGAGTAAAACAAAAAGTCAAAGGTACACAGCGTTTTTAAAGGATTCAGTGCATTGATAACGTTCAGGTGCACTGCCGTATGCTGACACTGAAAACAATGAAATTATAATTAATATCACGAATGAACATCAGTCATCTATAGAGACCTCACCATCTGGAAACAGCAGAGACTTCATGGACATGAATGCTAATTTAATATTACACTAAATGCTTCAACTTAAATATTACATTTTCACACATACACACTTACACACAACATACACACACAAGCTCAATCTGGACACCCACAGGAGGATGGGCTCCCATTCCGGGTCTTGGTTCCTCTCAACGTCTCTTCCTGAGGGAGTTTTTCATTGCCACTGTGGCCTCTGGCTTGTTTGTTAGGAGATAGAGGTGGTTATACTGTATGTAAAGCTCTTTGTGACAGTGTCTGTTGTAGAGAGCGCTAAACAAACAAAATGGAATTGAGTTGAATCAGACCGGGTACAATTAACACCTAAGTACACACAAATATATAATAATGTCAGGACCCAACATGAATCCATGTCAGGACTTCCAACATCCCACTCTACAGCCACTTCAGATCTTCAGGACAAAGTGAATTTAGGTGATTATTTGTCATTGTCAGCACAGCACACAACACAATGCACCAAAACGAAATGTGACCTCTGTATTTGATCCATTCGTGAAGGAGCAGGGGGCAGCTTTTGGCAGAGCCCAGGGAACAGTGTTCGTGAGTACCTCAGTGGTACGTTCACCAGTCCGGCAACCTTCCAATCACAGGGTCAACTGTCTGTTATGTTACTAACTGCATCAGAACTAGATTTTCTTTACCTGAATACTAACTGATTACTTCCTGTATGGATAACTCCTTTGTTTGCAGCCTCATTATGAAGTACTTCAGTGTAACTCTGTTTACTGTACTTGTATTTGTTTACTGGACTTTGTCATTTGGACTTGCTGGTGTTTGACCTGTTTTGGATCAGGGTTTGATCTGTTTTCTTTCTGTTTTAAGCTCTTGGTTTTTCTACATGGTTGTGGTTCTTGATTCATCTCTGTTTTTGGTTGTTTTTTGGCTCTGACTTTTTCCTGGCTCTGTTTTTGGAGATTTTAAGTACCTATTAAAATATGTTTCTTGCTAACTTGGGTCTCATAGCTTTGTTTGTGACAAATAATACAGACAAAACATTGTTAGAAACACTCAACGTTCATCATCTATATTCTCTGGGCGTGTTTACTGAACATTGAGAGAATGACCTCAGTATGATACAAAACCCTGTAGTGTATTCTCAAGACTTATACTTAAAGTTATTGGAGTAAACATTATAATATGTTGATTATTTTATATAATCAACATATAATTAATACAGCACCAGACAAAAGTCAAGACTCTTCTGACATTTCTGAATGTAAAAAAATAAACACTGACTGTCCAGATAAACTTCTCTAAACAGTTTTTGCTGCTGTGCTGTAACACTGTTTGTTAAAACATAAAAAGAGTAATGAGTAAAAAAAGTTATGTATATTACGCATGTGATGTGATCTCTGAACTCCTCTGTAATATTAAATGTGTGTGTGAGTGTTTTTTGTGTGTTTGTGTGAGCGAGAGGGAGATCTGAAGTTTAAGTCACAGTCTGATTGCCATCTTAATTAAAGTTCAATCCTTCATGGTCTTAAGGGACAGGGTAGAAAAGCTAAACCTTCACACACACACACACACACACTTATAAGGATGACCATTACGGGGACTGAGATTTTAAAGGGAGAAGTTCATATTGTGTAAAAATGTGGGTTTTATGCCCCCATAATGACACGTCCCCACATTGGTGTGCAACAGGCCAAAGTCCGCCTTATGGAGATATACAAACAAACACACACAATTTAAGGAATAACGACCAGGGGAGGTTAAGCCTGACGAAATAGGTATATTGCAGTGATTAACTTTGTGGGGACTGGGTTTTACATCCCCACAGGTCCCCACCTTGCTGGTGTGCAATCAGGTCAAGGGAGTGTGTATAAATACTTATTAGATCTAAGCAGCAGATCTAAGTATATGAGTGATGTGGTTGTAAATATGTATGTGTGTATGTATTATACATGATGTATAAGTGTGTAAATACAGGTGTGTGTGTGTGTGTGTGTGTGCAAGAATAAGGTTAAAAAAGATTTTGAAAAATGAAACTGACTGTAAATTAATGTGTGTGTGTGTGTGTGCATATGTGTGAGACAGAGAGGAAGAGAGAGATTAATGTAGTATTATTAATCTGAGGGATGAAACCTGCTGGACTAAGGCCATTTTTAGCAGCCGCTGACAGAGACATCTACATTTTACACACACACACACACACACACAGACACCCTCAGAGAGTCTGAAAGATGCAGGGTTCTAGGTAGATGGAGGAGGAATTAGGGAACGAGGGAATGGGGGAATGAGAGAAAGAGGACACAGATGAGATCAGTGTGCTGCCTCTGAGGAGGAGGAAGGAAGAGGAGGGAGAGCTGTTAGATGTGAGTGTGTGTGTGTATGAGTGTGTGTGTATGTCCGTGCGTCTGTGTGTGTAAAATGTGGCAGAGGTGTGAGAACAAAGCTATAGGGAATAAAACTGGAGTCAAGCTGCGAGCACACACACAACATCACATGTTATATCTTTCCAGAAAGGCTACTGAATACACACCCACACACCCACACACACCCTCACATACACACGCACATCAAAAACAATCCCTCTGTGGCAGATAAAACGTTCACACACCGACTCCACCTCCCCTCCCTTGACAGACATGTTGCACAATGTAGCTTGTTTGTGAGTGTGTGTGTGTGTGTGTGCAAGAGAAATAGTGCATTTTTCAAGTATTTCAGTGCAAGAATCAATATATTTTTTATGTGTACATTTGCTTATGTGTATTTGTGCGAGAGAGAAAGAAAGAGGGAGAATTTTGTCAAGTAATTTATGTATTTGTTTGTGTGTTACAAGTGTAACTGCTCTCTTGATAGAGAACGGTTAGGGATTTGAACCCCGTGATCGAAGGGTCCCCGGGTCTAGGTCCCAGACCGGTAAAGGTACCACTAAGGTACTCATGAGCAAGGCACTGTCCCCAAGCACCACTGCTGCCAAAAAACTGCCCACTGCTCCTTCATATACAGGTCAAATGCAGACATCACATTTGGTTGTTGTGCACTGTGTGCTGTGCTGTGGTATGTTCACAATGACAAAGAATAACTCACTTAAAACACTTATGTAAGCTGTAAGTCAATGCACTCTCTATGTCCAAAACTTTACTGAAATCTTATTATGATTTGACATTGCACTGTTAAAAACTTCACTTTTCAGATCATGTTTCACATTTTTAAATTCATTTGCTTTTAGAGTATCCTACACCACAAATATGGACTATTACTGTTCACTACTTGTTCCCTGTAGCTAATAGTAAAACTAACGACTATATTAAAACAGCAGCTGGCTGTAGTCTCTTATAACCAGAAGAAGCCTGTAGTTTGAAAAGCTGTCATTTAAAAGCTGTCAATTGCGGGGGTAAGAACAACCTGCCTACAGGCCATCATTTAATTTGACCCAGCCCACGGTCCAATAACACTGACTAGCAAACTTGATCCGCTTCTAGCAGAATGTATCGTTTTATTCTGCATTCAGCTAACTTACTGTGGCATAAATAGCAACCATCATTTGCCTCTTGAGGTTGATCGTATTCTTCCCACTTTATTTGAAGCCACAGGATGTCTCAATCCAGTGCATTTGAGTTCTGTTCAGTCTAATTATTAATAAAGTGTGTTCATAAATCTAATCCTCTTTCCACCCAAGCAACCCTGTTTACATTGAAGCCGTGTTGCCAGTATATTTTATCAGTCAATTGTCAGTTTATAACAGCTTTTTAATCTATTATCTACTTTTTTGGCCCGTCAACGTCACATCTTAGTCATGGACAAAACAGTTGATGAATATTTTTCGTCATACTTCATACTTTCATATTCGTCACGCAAAGTTAATACTGTTGTAGGAAAAGACAAAGAGAAACAAATCCGTGTATCATTCATTCATTTATCAAATTAAAACCCCAAATCAAAAAACAAGGGACACATCTTTTGTTCAATATTTGTCTCCAGAAACAAAAAAAGACTAAGATTAGCAACTCATTTTAGATGCTTAAAATTTTTTTGATTTTCCTTTTTTATTTTTGTGCAAAACGGAAAATCGACTCTTTTTTTACATTTTGGTTTTGTAAACAAATATTGAACATGTCCTTTTAAATATTTAATTTAAAAAGAGAATAAACAAACAACACACTGATTGAGAGAGAAATTGTGCATGTTTCAAATATTGGTGCAAGAAACTGTGCTTGTGTGTGAAACAGAGAGAGAGAGACCCTAAAAAGAACAGAGATTATATGTTTGCCTAGATCTGTGCAAGAACAGCACATCTACATGGTGCGTGTGTGTATGGGGTCTCCACTCACCCTCGGTGTGTATGGCAGAGACGTAGGTCCAGTTGTAGCGCTTGACGATGTCCACCATGGCGCGTGCCTGCTGTGCGTCAGAGGGCACCACCCTCATGAAGTACTTGTACAGCGACTTGTCGCTCAGGTCCATGCTGGTGGCCGAGTATGCGATCTGGGGGATGTTGAAGAGCTGCAGCAGGTTTTGCACCTGGATAGCCACCGAGCTGGAGCCGGGCCCAATCAGGCCAACGATGGGTTTCTTTCCCTTCATGGGTGTGGCCCCCGGGTCGGCGCAGCGTGTCCCGCCCCCACCCCCGGCCCCACCCCCAGCGGCCTCGTCGGCTTCATCGGCTGCCACTAGTGAGTCTCGGATGAATTCAATGCTCTGCTCGAGGGCCACGGCCGAGTGCCAGCAGGAGTCGCGGATCTCGCAGCCCAACGTGATGTTCGGAAGGATGCTGGGATCTGCGTTGATGCGGTCCAGCGTTAGCATCATGGCCTCCACGCGCTGGATGCCGTACTGCTCGCGCACCGCCCCACATTTGCGCTCGTGCACCTTGTCGGCCTGAGGCTGGTGGTGCACGGAGAAGAGAGCGCCAATGATGATGTCGCCGGAGATGTGGGCCACCACACGACGCTCGCTCGACTGTGACGCCGCAGACGCCCCACGCCACAGCAGCAACAGCGCCAGGATGAGGGAGAGGACATAGGACAGAGGCGGCGAAGGCATCGCAGAGCTTTCTCTGATGACTCAAGGAAGAAAACCTTCTTTGTCCTTCTCTCTTCCCTTTTTTTTTACCAGGCCAGTTTGTTCATAGCCGCAAATGCGATGATGATAAGGAGGAGTAGGAAGAGGAGTGAGTGAGAAGTGTGTAAGCTGGTGCTGTTAGGAGTGTGTGTCTGGCCCACGCAGACGCCCTGCCTCAGAACACATCTCACTTCGTTTCACGGTCAGCATAGAAAAGTGCAGGTGAGCTCTCCAACCGACTCAGACAGTTCTGTAATTCTGTACTTCCACGCTGGAAGGAAACTTGGCACCAAGCTTGACCGGGACATGAGGTCGATGTTGATGGGCTTCATAACCTTGAATCAAACAAAAACTGGCACATTAAATGTTTTCAATTAAAAAAGTTACTCAACAAGATGGGTATAACATATTCTCTACTGACATACAATGTTGCATGGTATTAGAACACATCTAATATATCATACTAACACAATACATTAAGAATTTATCAGAAACATTTTGTTTTTTACGTCAACATTCAAAAACATGTATTTGACGTACCCCAAAGACCTAGTTTCTCATTCACCTTAAATACTAGGTGTGTAAATCACAAATTTAAGATACGTTGAGATATGATGTTATGTTGATTTAATAAACAAGAATTCAACATCTGCCAATATTGTCTGCTGCGATATGTTTTCGATTTGAATCAGTTCAGGAGCCAGGGATTGATATGAGACAATATCATATACTGATTAAACACAATCACTTCCATTCATATCAAATCACAAAAAAACCATTAAAATACATTTAACATTTTTTATTCCTGAGCTCAGCCAGACATTTAAATGAAAAGCAATCTTCTAAACGGAGGTTACAATATGTATGTTGTCTGATCAATGTTTTCATTTTGAACATTTTTTGCTATGCATCCTTGATTATTAAATTGATGCATTGATGCAGACTGTATTGTTACATCCCTATTTAACACATCACACATACCCACACAAGGGCTGATGACATCTTCTTTGTTAACGACATTATGTTCCACCATAAATGCTGTCCACATTACGGCTTTGCAACACAAATGCGGCGCTGGTTTCCCATGGCCTGTAGCTTAATCGCTCAGTAAAGGAGTGGGAACAGACAGACAGCAATTAAAGAGCAAATCGCAGTCCGGCATTCTGACTCAGATCCTGCTGAAGCTAAACTGGCCACCAAAAAAAGGATGGAACAGTTTGATCTTTACGGCTTTTCCACTCAGAGACAAGGGAGAAATTAGCCAGCTATTACCGAGCCATTACAGGCAAAGGACAGCATGAAGAAGAGAGAACAACTGTGCAGTTATGCCCACTTGAGTTAAAATTTCACTCATTAACTAATAGCTTAAATGAACAAGATGTTTAAGAGTTCCTGTTGCCTTTAAACAAATAAATACTTTCGAGCAATGAAAATTATTTATTGCCTTAAACAGTATAATGACTCAGGACAGCAAAATAATGACTGGAATCAAAAATGAAATTACAATTATTTCTGCTCTAACCTGTTAATGGACATTTGCTAAAAGCTCCAATTTGCCTTCTGTCTTGTTTTCTGTAAATGGTTTTAAATCTGACCTCTGTCTAATCAGAGCGGCTCCAGAGACAGTGGTTCGTTCTCCACTGAGCATGAAATTACATTCAGAATCAAATTCTGTTATGCAAACTAATACATCCACAACCACATTACTTTGAGAATCACATATTTTCAGAATCACATTACATTACTCTGACAGCAGAGTTCCCACTCTAGATCACAGCACAACAAGAGGATGGTGCTGTGATTATGTCTGTGTTCTGTGCTGACTGCGAACCCCTGAAGTCTGGATGTGATATACTTTACACAGCCTCTACTATGTGGAAAGAGAGGACAGACACAGAGAAATAGCGAGTAAGTGTGTGTGTGTGTGTGTGGGAACCATTTTTTGGAGAAGTTACACATGTTTTGGGCCTTAGGGCCTGCAGGTTCTAATTCTGCTGTTACTGTCCCCTTAAATGCAAAAATTCACACTGTGGTTAAATCTTTTCCTGTAAGGCTTAAAGGTTCTGTTCAAGGAGTTGTTGGGAAAGCATGCTTGCAGAAACACACACACAGGCCAACCCTCTCAGCCTGACTCATTCACAATACACAGACTGAGGTGATAAATTACTTATCGATCTCCCTACATCCCTATGGGTCTATTCATCCCTCAACTTCTTTTGCCTTCGGTTTATCCACCATGTTCTGCCCTCTCTCTCTTTCCCCCTCACACACAAACAAACACATGCACTCTTGCTCTCTCTTTCGCACCCAAACACATACTCTCTCTCACTCACTCACTCACTCACTCACTCTCCATTTCCCTGCAGCCGTTTCATCCCACTCCCCTCTTTTATCTGTCTATTTCTATATATCTCCCCATTGATCTTACTTCGACCTAAAACCTCTACTGCCTTCTCTCTACCCCTCCTCTAAATGCCCCCCTCCCTTTTAGAATTAACCGACTTGCCTGACATTTTATGATTGTGTTTCGAAATTCTTGTTCATATTAGGGAGGCCGGTATTTGCAGAAGGGTGAGAGAATCGATCAGAGCGCGTAAATCCCGCTCTATGCGCCGATCCGGCAGCTCGCCGCTCAAACGCCAAGCCACAGATTGGAAGCGGCTGCGCGCCGCTCGTTAAACCCTTTTATACGGCTTTCATTAGCGGGATGGCGCTGGGAAAATGCCAGACTGTTCCTCTATCACATAAACTGTCGCGACAAGAGCGAGGAGCTCATGAAGCTGGCGATGCGTCCGGGGGTTGGGGGGAAAAGTGAAGTCAAAGATCCCATAAGCAGTGCCTCATCTGCTCCGGAAGCAATGACGATGGAAATAAAAATTTGGGGGACGTTAAGGCGGGATGTTTTGGACCTAAACGCGAGTGCCGCTTGAGATAGATAGAGGACCCACTGGTTAAGTTCACCGCTGAGACGTTCTAACACACACAACCTCGCCTTGCTATCTATGTGAGGAACTGCCACTGACTCCTATAATTACCAAAATAAATAACACTCCTAAATAATACACATAACCCGACCATCAACACCTCTAGCCAAATGCATCTTTTATTTTATTTTATCACAAATCAAATCTGTAACTTTTCTATAAAAGCATTTTTTATTAATGAAGACCGGTCCGCATATACAAAAAAATATTCTCAAAAATATTAGTTCCGTATCTTTTAGGAGAGAACCAGGTCTTCATAATTACCTAAAAATCTGTTGGCACGAACGCACACAAGCACACACATAGCCTACACACACAAACACACGAACGACCTTGCCATGTGTCAGTCGACGGAGGACGCCAGTGCTTCGAGCTTGACACTGTGGCGGGAAACGGCGACAACCGTGAGGGCTCGCGCTGCTGAATCAAATTAACAATGTAAATAAATAAATAATATTTGGTGGTGCACGCGCCACTGTTTTCTTCTACGACACTGCAGTGTCCAAACGAGCAACTTCGGCTCCTTCAGTCGACCTGAGAGACTCCAATACATGAGCATTATACTGGAGTCCAGAGTCAGAAAGATTGGTTTAGAATTGTTTTATTGATCTCAAGAGCGCTTCGGATTTTAAGATCCGGACCATTCAATAGGACGTGACAGATGACAGAGAAAAGCTTATTCGTCGTTAGCAGATTCAGGATCCTCTCACATTACAGACATTTAGTCCTTAAAATACGGGGGTAGAAAAACAAATCGTAGCAAATCCCTTAGCAACTAAGAGGAAAATCGCGGTGCGCTGACGGTTTCCGCGTGGCGCGAACACTTACCTGCACTCTGCATGCGCTCCTGTTCTGCAGTCTATAAGGTCACGTTTGGCGCCAGAGGCGCGTGCCGCTCGCCATAAACGGGGTAAAGCTGGTTCCGCGCGCTCGTCTCCTCTTAATGTCACACACACACAGACACACACACGCCGAGACTGCATCTTGCGCTCACACGCTCCCGCGCCCGTTAGCGAGTCCGCCCTCCTCCAAGCTCACGCGCAGCACGCCCGGTTACACCGGAGCCTCCTGTCGCACCTGCGAGTGTCAGCTCTTACCGTGCGCGCCTTCATAAGACACAACCCAGAACGAAATTAAATGCATTTGCTATAACTGCGCGCAGCGTGATAATGTTGCATTGAAAATTATATCGGAAAGAGATTCCGGTGGGTTGAAGGTTCAATCAATGTCCTTGGCGCTGTGATTTTCGCCGTGGGAACGGACGTCGGCGTCGGTTGCTAATCGCCCTCGCACAAAGGCGGAGCTGAGAGGCGATAAAGTCAAACGCTCCTGTCCGCGCACTAAACAAACACAACAGGTATCGTTTTAAATAGGCCAAAGTGGGGGACATGGGGCCCTGGTCGCCTTTAACACAGCGTGCAAGCAGAGAGAGGGGGAAAGAGGGAGCGAGAGAGAAGGCTACCATCTTGTGGACGCAGAGCGACATCCGAATCTCGTTGTCACAAATCCACCCAGGCATGCATGCATCCATTCACCCAACTATCTAGCCATCCATTCAGCCATGCAAGTATCCACCCATCCATCCCTTCAGACTTGGAAAAGTGCCATGGAGTGATTTCTCACGATTCCTGTCTAGATTTTAAATCCAAATGCTTTCCATGCGTGCCATTTAAATCCGCAGCGTGTCTTTAAAATCAGAGAAACAATCCACTTAAATTAAAGTGAAGCAAATCTGCAAAACCTTTCGCTTTTCACTGCGGAATACCAGCATGACAACCTAATAACCATTTATCGTAAAGCCTGTATATTATATAGCATATTTGCTTGTCAGGAAGATACTGACATTCAATACATTTTGTTTGTGCACACCGATACTAATACAACACGACGATGATCAGAAATTGTTTCAAAAATAAATGAAAAATGTACCAAATGTACCAAAGACAACAATTTACACTTCTGCAAACATAAAAGCATAGTTTATCACATTCGAGTCAGTTATGTTAGACTTTAATCGACTAAATCTAAGTAACACTAAGTATTTTTAACTTTTTATAAATCTAACTGGGAAACAGACTGGGGAGTTTACATTTATTGATTGATCTGTGCAGACTTTTTGTTCTGAATAAGTTGGCGTCTAGGGTGTTTTAACTAACATGATTTAATTAACATGGGAATTTACTCTAGTAGAAATTCAGACATGTTTGATAAACCACGACTCGCCCGAATCTGCTGCAAAATCTGCAGACTATAACCGACTCGCTTCTAATGAGATTCGGAAACAAAATCTAACTAAAATCGTGTGGTATATATGCAGTTTAAGAGATAAATTCCCACCTCGTCACGGTGCACTGAAAGCCTCCCGTTTTCTCCTTTCTGAACTCTTCTTCTCCTCAGGCGCCGCGATCCTCGTCCTGCTCGTGCCACTTTTTTTTTTTTTTTTTTTACCATGGCAACCGCACGATTGTTCTTCGCGCGAGCCGAGGCTGTGGCGCGTGCAGACGGATCTCCGACTCCACTGTAAAAAAAAAAAAAAACAAAAAAAAAAAACAATGTCACAGTAAATTTACAGCACGATACTAGCAGCAGAGTTGCCTTCCGTTTTCTGTAATTTTACATCAAGGATAGTGTATTTGATATTTACAGCACAATACTGTAATTACAAAATACAGTATTTCAATGTAAAAGTATCTGATATTTACAGTGATAATTTACTGTAATGTTACAGTGTTGTTTTGTGTTGCCTACTGAAGATATATGCTTATTTTCATAAACAATACTTTAAAAAATGACTTTTAAAAAATGAAGTTTAGAATTCAGTATATATTGCACTTTCTTTTGGCTACGTTTAGCTGTCTCTGTCTCTTTAAGGCAAATAACTAACAAACAAATAAACAAATAAACAAACAAATAAACAAACAAATAAATAAATAAATAAATGTTTGACCCGGTAAAAATGTCCTTTACGACTACATATTGACATATATTGAATGTTTTGGTGTACGTTATGATACAGTATTTGCAATTTTTCTGTCGTTTTACAGCTTTTCCCTTTTTCATTAATACTTTACTGTCTTATGAAAATACGGTACAATGCTGTAGGAAAATAACCGTAAATTTACAGCAATTAGTTACACTGCATGGTACACGGCTCTCTCCCCTGCGGTTCGGTGTCTTCTTTGCTCCGCCGCGTATTTTTGGCCTTGTGTGGGCGCTTGATTAAACGATGGGGCTTTTTAAGCGAAGTGGCTTTAGGATTCGCTTCAGATGGAGCTCGGATTAACGCGACCGCCAACTGCGAGCGGGATTAAGCACCATTAAAAGCGCAAAAACCCTCTCAGACTGCTCCATGGTGTGGTTGCAGCCATGATGAGGCACTGATACACTTTATATACCCAACAATGCACACACACGTACACACACACTTGAACAAACACTGAAGAATTTTCTTCTCCTCAACAAACAATTACTTTAACTCATTCAGTCACTTACAAACACACCCTATACAAGAAGGAACCTGCTGTCTCTCTCTCTCTCTCTCTCTCTCTCTCTCTCTGTCTGTCTGTCTGTCTGTCTATCACACACACACACACACACACACACACACAGAGTCTCTGTATTACTATCTTTGTGAGGTCTTTCCTTATATAATTTTACATCTACACCTAATCCTAACCCTAACCTTAACCTCAGTAACCAAATGCACATCTTTTACCTCTTTTAGTTTCTCATTTTTCCTCATCCTTCAAGTCATTTTTCCTCATGGGGACCTCTCAAATGTCCCTACAAAACCCAAAAAAACAGATAAAAGTGATTTTAGGGGACAAAAAGCTCCCCACAATGTGATAAATACATGGACACACACAAACACACACACATCTTTCACTGATTTCAAATTTTAAAATGTTATCCTAACCAAATCTTTTCACTTTTTTCAAAAAGAGTGTAGCTTTTGTGTCTTTATAAGGGCTGGTCAGGACATATAAAATGTTCTCATAAAGTCACAAAAGTCCTAGTGCTAACAGATTGTTAAGCAAGCACACAGAGTAAAAAACTCTGCACATCAACATGACAGTATTTTAAAATGAAAAGTACCATGGCTTTGAGGCTACATAAATTCCCAAGTTTTAAATCTCACGTTTTCTTATCTTTGTTTCGTCCAAAATACACTCCCCCCATTCCCCCATCTCTACACCTCTGCAATCACTTTCACCCATTCAGTTTTTGCATATTACATAAAACAAGTACAGGAATGTGACATCATACCTTATCTCCTTTTTTCCCTCTCTCTCTCTCTCTCTCTCTCTCTCTCACACACACACACACACTCACACACACACACACTTGCCCATGCGTATAAGGATCTCTTGTCTACTCCACAAAGAATTTCTTTCACTTATCTTTCTTCATCCAAGAAGTGCGTGTATGAGCAGTCTTTCACTTTCTTCTAGACTCTCTTTCACACACATACACACACAGTGCGTTCCGCCAGTATTATCCAACCCTGAGACTCTTCTTCGTCATGCTACTTAGAGCCCCAACTGAATGGAAGTTCAGAGAGGCCTGTTTAAATTAACTCTCTGACACCAGGGAAATTACTTCATCTTTATTACCGAGATCCACATTAGTATTCTACGACCCTGATCAGGCCGGGCTCAACTGCTCTGGGACCTTCCAGAGGGAAAAGCTGTTCACATTTTCACCCATTAGCCTGGATTACCACTATAGCTGCAGTCTTCAGCAAAATTGTTGTGTACTGCTGCCCTAATGCCTATATGGTAACATAATACTACTGCAATATGTCTTCATTACTTTTAAAACAATCTGGAACAAATTATAGAATTACTGTATGAATTCCTTATACTGTAAGTATTATATAAATTCTAGCTATATTGCAGTAAAATAGAACGGCAAAAATAAACAAATGGAAAAGCACACGCATCTGATTCTTGCTATCATCGTAAGGAATTTCTATTGACTCCCATAATGAGTAGATGTAAAGAATATAACAGTTAAACCATACCTTAATCATAACCGTAACCTCAAATAGTTTTTTAAATAAAAGTTCAAAACTTCAAGGACAAAATGTTCACTTGCACAGTATATCCCACTTTTCTGCCAGGTGCCATTCTGACAAGGTAATCAATGTTATTCACCTCACCTGTCAATGGTCATAATGTTATTGTTGATAGTGTATGTTTTAAATCAAGAAAAACATGCACATACACAGAAACTTGTGTGTTACAGTTCTGATGAGGGTGAGTTTTTCGTTTTGTTTTACTCGCCCCAGACCAAATTGATTTTCAGTGATGAATCCCCACTTGCTGTAATTAAGTCCAACACTAGACTTAATAAGGGTCTGTAAAACTGTCACCTCTTATTAAACCCTCTGAACCCACAGCGTGCATTTTGGGAATATTTGTGAGCTCTGCATTTCTCTGCACCATAAGGGTTTAAAGATGGGACGTTGATGGGCCTAATGTGTCTAAATCGAGAGTTATGAGCAGATGTGCGCTTTTTGAGATGATTAAGAGCGCCAGCGTGTAAATGCGATCGTCCAACGGGTTTGAGGGTCAGGTTGCCATGGCAGCTCCTCCACAGCATCCGTTTAAGAGGTCTAATGACGAGCTGTCAGTGAGGGTGGAGGGGGTAATCGAGCACTCAGATGTTAACAGAGATGCACACACACACACACACACAGCTGCGAAGTGACAGGCACACATAGACAAGCACACACAAAAAACTATACAGCTGCACGAACAGATGCGCACACACACACAAACACACACACAGATACATATTACACTCAGAAAGGAAGCTCAGAATAGCGAGACTCTTAAACATCACCAAAAAAAGACACACTATCACCACAGCTGTGTGTCTGAAAGACTTCCTAAGTTCTTCCCTCAGGCTCACACACACACACAAACACACACAGAGTTTTTGGGCATATGCGTGGGCTCAGCTATTGAAGCCAGTGTGTGAGTGACTCACAGTCTGGTGTGCAGCTTCATACAGAAATGTACTCATTCACTCCCAGTCTCACTCTTTTTCTCTCTCTCTCTCTCTCTCTTACACACTCTCACACAAACACTAATATCATAGATGTCACACACTGATGTCATACCTACACATATTAATCACACACCACCCACTCATGTTATACACAGACCCTCGGACACACTCATCGCATACAAACATCACTCACTAATATTGAACATACTCGTCTCAACTACACAGTCACACACTTACCCACACAACTAAATTAAAAATGCACTAATCATTTGTCAAAAACACATACAACTCTGGCTGTTTAGCCTTTCATCCTCTGATTTTCCTGCTCACATAACACAAAGAAGTGTAGATTTATTCTCTGTATAACAACACAGGGACACTACCTTCATTGGTATCACAGTGTCTGGAAGTCCAAAATCACAAATCTGATTAATAAGACCAAATTGAAAAAATATTGCACCATTTTCTACACGCCTTAGTAGAGTCTTCTTTTGAATCACACCACCCATAATTTGATTGTGGTCTTTGTTGAACAGGAGCTCGTTAGTGTTAATTAGGGTATTCAGGGCTGGAACTAATTCCCACAGACACTCCTGTGGCCTCTTAGGGCTGAGGTGAACACTGATTCAATTTCATTTCATTTTATTCACATAGCAAGTTTCACAATAGACACTGTCACAAAGCAGCTTTTCGGGTCCAGACCTCTAATGAGCAAATCTAGGGTGAGAATGGTGTGATAAAACTCCCTCACAGAACATGAGGATAAAACTGGGAGAAGTGTCAAGGCTTCCCAAGAAGTGGAACCCATCATTCTCCAAGTTATGCAAATTAGTGATTTCAGTAGGATTAAAGTCATGAATTAGACTAAACAGATGAAAGACCTCAAGCTAGAGACTCATGCAAAACCAGTTGGATCTGGAGTAGTGCACATATTCTGATAACAGCGCATAAACAGGGTAGAACTGGCCCCAACCCATGGTTAAAATGCAGCAAGTGAACTGATAATAACTAGCAAAGGTACCTTTATACTTCCAGATAACGAGACCTTGTAGGTAAGAGTCATTTTGGAGATGTGTTCTATATTCCACTGATGCTATTAGGCCAAGAGGAATTACTGACTGCGTTGGATTCAATATAAAAGCAAATTATTGGCCAATAAAATAAAAAGGTTGAGTTAATTTCCAGTACATTATACACTGTACATTATATTTTACATTTTGTCTATTTATAGTTATAGCAATATTACCAGTATTTTATGTAGCTGTACATAAATAAATGGCTAAAGTGAACATATATGTTTGTGTCCCCGGTTTTAGCACAAATATACGAACATCACAAAGCCATCAATATTGCCTTATTGAAAAGTAATGATTTAAAGTTTTTGTGGGTTTATTGTGGTGCTTTCTATAATAGATTTGTAAAAACAGTAGGCCTAACAGGCAAAGGGGAGAAAATACAGAGTGACGGGTAAATGGAGCTTTGCCAATGCACAGCAAAAACCATTCCAGAATACTATCCAGTTCTCCCTGTGAGAACATTTAGTGTCTATACCTGAGGATGCTGCTCTCTCCCAAACAACTGCCCTCATTAGCGCCTGCTCACAGCGCTGGACGCAGGGCAGAGTTCAGTGGCCTTGTGTGCTAGCGACGACCCAAACAGCAGTGCTGAAATGTTGACAGGCAGCTGCTGTCCAGAGTGCTGAAGAGGGGTCAGAGGCTGCTGTCCTGTTACAGGAAACACGAAAAACATAATGCAAATGTAAGCATTTTGTTACCTTTATTACTGTTATATTAGCTAAAGTTAACATTACAACCAAAAACTTGAGTGGGAAATTGTATTGGTGGTCATGAGTAAAAACAGGAATCCAAATAGTCAAGACCATTCAATTAAATCCCACAAGAGTCTAATGCCTGAAGGTTTATGGGATCTCCACTTACTTGCTAATAATAAAGTGAGTATAAATCTTTGGGAAACTTGTTAGTGATTAAACATTTCTAATCATTTATTAGACTTTTTTTTTAACCTTGTTTTTAAAACATAACTGAAAATTGGAAGTATCAGTAGGTATCTGTCTGAGTGTGGTGTACTGCTGTCCTTCTGTAATGGATGTTTCTTGTTGCCAGATGTCATGTGTGTGGACTGGAAAATAGATCGAACCTTGAAAAACCTAATCCACTCAAATAAAGATTTAATAGAAAGTAGAGGGAGTGAGAGATTATCATTCCATAAATATCCCCTTGGCATGCTCACACAAAAGCGCACATACACCATGCTACAGTAAATCAATTATTCAATTGGCCTTTCCAAATAACATTGGCTAGTGTGTTACCATAGAAACAGTGGTGATATATATTTGTCTGTGTATGATATGTGCTTCTTGCTCAAGTAGAACAAATGGGACACAAAAGGCTTTTAACATGAACCCCTTCTAAACTCCTCCATCTCGTTCTTTCTGTTTCCTTCTGTTGCTCACACACACTCTGTCTCCCTACTCTTTTTCTTTCACTCTGTGCATCTCTCACAGCTTTAATTTGTTAAATGCACTCAATATGTATGCCTCAGTGAAAATGTGTGTATGTACATACATATGTATAGACATATAGATATACAGAAGGATATAGAAATAGACATACAGACATATAGACAGACATATAGACAGACATATAGATAGATAGATAGATAGATAGATAGATAGATAGATAGATAGATAGATAGATAGATAGATAGACAGATAGACAGACAGAGAGGATAGACAAGAGAGACAGACAGAGATAGAGAGATAATCTAATAGGCTGCACTTCGTATGCTGATTTAACTTGAGGTGTGGAGTTTGAATTTAGGTCATGCACTTATTGTGTCGCTTGGCAAATAAATAAATAAATAAATAAATAAATAAATAAATAAATAAATAAATAAATAAATAAATAAATAAATAAATAAATAAATAAATAAATAAATAAAAGATCAGGTTGCCCTCTTGTGGCTGTGCACAGTTTATGTCGATTAATCTCTTGAGGTTGGTCAGCCGGTTCTGAGTCTCGGTGACTAGCATAACCACGGGGAAAATGTAACTTCGAGGGGGGAAAGTAATTTTGGTGAAAAAGACTCTCCGTTAGGCTTCATATAATCCAAAGATTCGTTTAAAATGTATTACTAATTCTGGTAAAAGACCATTTAGAAACCTTAATTGTTATACAGAGAAGCCAGTGCTGTTGACTACTGTACAGTCTGCTTCTTACGAAACAAGGGATGAGAGAGAGAGAGAGAGACCCCGTGCTCGTGGTAATTCTGTGATGTTGATTCCCGCGCTGCGCGTTCCCGCGGCTCGGCCAGGATAAGCTGCACCTCGTGCCCCGTTCTGGTAACATGTGACGCGCTTATGATTGCACCGGACCGAGAGCTCGACTCGTGCTCTCACCCCACCGACAGCACATGATAGAGAAAGAATAAGAGAGTGAGGGAGAGATTCCATAACCATTGTGATGTCAAGTGATTAGGCTTTTAGTTAAAATAAAATCAGAATAACAGCTACAATACACCAGTCCTAAGAGGAGCAACACAATCAATCAGCACCTTAATTACAAAAATTCAGCTATTTAAAAATCGTGCTCCAATTTGGTGATCTTGTAAAAAAAATCCCAGCTAAAAGAAACTAAGGACAGTGCTTTAATCTACAGTTTATAATCAATTCTGCTTTAATTGCTTTAAAAAAAACATGTTTGCGTTTGTTGTCGCGCAAATAATGAAGTGAGTTTGTTCGATCGGTTAATTTGCGCCCAAGTTAAACTGGGGCCATTGATTTGGTGGGTGATTTGATCTGCGGTGATTAAATGTTATTTAACAAAAGCTAAAGTTGGAGTTAAATTAGCTTCCTATGGCAGCAGGGATGTGTGCTCGATTTCTGGCCCAATTTTTTTAATGTTCGTAAGAGCATAGTGCATTAGGGAGTGTTAGACTACAGCCTCCACGACATAGGGTGAGGAAGTTGGCCTCAGGGTCTTATCCCCAACATGTGACACCAATAGAGTGGGGTGTATGCGTGCATGGTAGGGGGTATGTGTGTGTGAGAGAGAAGGACAGAAAGTCAGAAAGAGAGAGAGAGAGAGAGAGAGAGAGAGAGAGGGTGAGAGAGAGTGAGTGAGTGAGTGAGAGAGAGAGAGAGAGAGAGAGAGAGAGAGAATGGGGTGTATGAGGGTGAGTAGGTTGTAAGTATGTGTGAGGACCTAAATATACCCTAGAAGAGAAAAATCTGAGATCTGTCATTTTTAGCTTTGTGGGGACATTTTTCTATAACAGAGGAGTTTTAAAAGAAAAGTTATGCGTTAAACCTTAAAAAAGGATTTTGCTTACAACACTGCAATTCCTGGTGAATCAGGATTGATCCGTTAATCTATTTACCTAATACATTGGGTGATTTGAACAAAAAAGTATTTTGCCTACACATAATTACACTTATTTAAAAAGTGAGTCAACTTTCCTGTATTAAATCATATCTAAAGGATGCAAAAATGAAAGTACACTCAAATCTCTAGGTTCTCTTCTACTTATTATTATGAGTAGTAGTATTAGTTGGGGTTTTTCACCTCAGTTTTTATGGGATTACTGAGTAATGTTAAGTAAGAGTGAGGGTGAAACAGAGAGAGAGAGGGGGTTAGTTAATTGTTGGGGAGAGAAGGAATGTGTGTGAGAGAGAGTTCCGGGGGGGCGATGGGGCTGGGGGGTTGAGTGCATGTGACCATGTACGTGCGTAAAGAGAGGGGTGGAGATCGCGAACTTTCTTAACTCTTGACAACTCTTGCACATTTTCGCAAAGCGTCCATGATCGTCCGGAACTGAGCTGCTCTCTCTCTCTCTCTCTCTGTTCCCTCTTTAGGTAGCTCTAGTGATGAAGCCTCCGTCCCTCTTCTTCTTCCTCCTCTTCCTGCAGCTCGTGCATGTCTCGCGCCAGCAGTTCCCGCGGCCTTGCACGAGCGCCGAGGCGCTCCAGAGTAAGCAGTGCTGCCCGGTGTGGCCCGGTGACGACTCGCCGTGCGGGGCTCGGTCCGGTCGCGGCTTCTGCCAAGACGTGACGGTATCCGAGCTGCCCGACGGGCCGCAGTTCCCGCACAACGGCGTGGACGACCGAGAGCGATGGCCATTGGTCTTCTACAACCGCACGTGCAGGTGCGCGGGTAACTTCATGGGCTCCAATTGCGGCGAGTGCAAATTCGGCTACTACGGGGCGAACTGCGCCGAATGGCGAGCGTCGGTGCGCCGGAACATCTTCCAACTGTCGGTGAGCGAGCGGCAGCGCTTCATCTCGTACCTCAACCTGGCCAAGAACACCATCAGTCCCGACTACATGATCGCCACCGCCACGCACGCGCAGATGGCCAACGGCACTAGGCCGCAGTTCGCCGACGTGAGCGTGTACGACCTGTTCGTGTGGATGCACTACTACGTGTCGCGCGACACGCTGCTCGGCGGCCCCAATAACGTGTGGCAGGACGTGGACTTCGCCCACGAGGCGTCCGCCTTCCTGCCCTGGCACCGCTTCTTCCTGCTGTTCTGGGAGCACGAGATCCGCAAGCTCACCGGAGACTTCAACTTTACCATCCCGTACTGGGACTGGCGGGACGCGCGCGACTGCCAGGTGTGCACCGACGAGCTGATGGGCGCGCGCAGCCCGCTCAACCCAGACCTCATCAGCCCCGCCTCGGTCTTCTCCTCCTGGAAGGTAAATAATCACAATCACAGTCACAATCAGAATGATTTATTGACAGGTGCGTTGTCACATTCGAGGGATTGTCAAGACATTAAACGATTTTTACAATATGTACTAGGCACTAATATAAATAGATAGAGAAATATCTAAATAGATATTTTGCTTTTATATTTTCTAAATAGAAAATTCGAATTTACAGAAAGTGCAGGCATAGGCTTAGTCCAAGAATTTACCTGAATAGATCACAAGTAACAAGATGCAAGCGACTTTAAGGTTCACACATTTGCATGACTTACTCTTATCTAACTATACAAGCTTTTGCATGCTCACACACATATACACACACTGAAAATTGTCTTGCTAATGTCCTCATCAAGTACTTCCATTGACATCCAGAATTGCTAGACATAAATAATGCTATAATAGCACTTACCCCAACCTAAATCCCAGCAACCAAAAGCAAAATTTTGTTTTTCTAGGGGTACCTATAATATTTCTATTTCTCCTTATGAGTACTGGCAGATATGCCAAAAGGAGACTACAATGAGTTCATGAGTTCTACAAATGTTAACTTAAAAATAAAAATAAAAAGAGAAAATGGAAGCATCTCTTTCCAATGCACTGTTCCAACATTTCTTTGTAAGTTATCATCATCATCATCATCATCATTATCCAAACTGGCCTAAAATGCAGTGACAATACCAATCATAATGTAAGACAGCTTATGATGTTTTTAAAAAGATACAAAAGATACTTATTTTTGATGGCTTTTACGAGCAAAAAAAAAATCACTTTCACCCTTTAAATGCTCCAAAACATTATTTTTACTAAGGCAAGAGCAAATCCTATTACAGGAGGTTTATTTCATAACCGGAGAACAACTGAAAGTGCTTCTTTTTGCCAGAATCAGGAACACTTTGGTAGCCAAGCACGTTTACACATGAAAGGGATTATGCTTTGTCAAAAGCTCTTACAAAGAAGTTTTATCATAAACACTAAACATGGCAACACACAGTAACAATTCAGTCATCCAAAAAATCAACAGAAACATGTCATGCTCAAGATTCTCATGCCACAACCATCATTAACCCACCACACCAATGTTCCATATGACAAACATGAATACACTGAATTTATTAAGTATGGTAAAAGGTAATGAAATATTGGCAGTCTACCAAAACAGGGTTACATTCCTGGATAGCAGGAAAACACACCCATCACACCACACAGAGGGCCTGATGTCATGTGTTTCACTCAAACCTCAGTGTTAAAACAGGTGGTGGAAGTTAAACTTGACGCAATGCTGAGGTTCTGGTGATTATGGATCAGGCAGATTACAGAGTGCAGATTGTGTGGGGAAGCCTGGGGCACACTGGCCCCAATCTCACACACTCACATGTGACTGGGGTTACAGTGCAGGCGTGTCATGCGGTCAGGAGACTTCTACACATACACACACGCATAAATGCATATTCACAGTCACAAGTGCGTTAATACTCACACTTTATTATTATTATTGTTGTTATTATTAATATCATCATCATCATCATCATCATCATACAGTAATTGTCACTGACATCCATCTGCCGTCTTAATAAAAAGTCTGTCTTAATAAAAAGTCTGTCTTAATAAAAAAGTATTTTCTTCTTGGAAATAGAATGCCAGATAATGCCTCCCATCTCATACACAATGCAAAAATGGAGAAAAGTAGCTCTTGTCCAGTCTAATAACAGTAACTTACAGAACAAAGGTTACAGTAAATGTCAAATTCACCTGACTGTGTAGATATAAGTTAACAGAAAGAGTTATTATTGTGAATATCTAAAAAGACTGTCATAAAAACAAACAGTGAAACAAAGTATACACAATATTGTAAATCCAAAAGAAATCTTTGCCCATTGCAGCTATTTCTTATTTTGTTACACTTTAAGGAAAAGTGGATTTTTTTCAGTTTAATCTACAACACAGTGTGAAATTATGGTGAAATAAAGTTACTCAAGTTACTCATGTAAAATCAGAGAGTAAGAGAGCGAGAGATTTGCTTTATTCAGAAGCTGCTAATACTCCTAGAGACGCATGACTGATTAACACACTCACGTGCAAGTGTGCAAGTTAGGTCCCAGGATCAGATAAAGGGCAAGTGTGTGTGTTTTCTGATGCATGTCCATACCTCATGTACAGGTGATCTGCACCCAGCCTGAAGACTACAACGCCAGGGAGGTGCTATGCAACGGTACAGCTGAAGGGCCGCTGCTCCGTAACCCTGGGAACCAAGACCGTATCCGGGTGAACCGGTTGCCGACTTCTGCCGATGTGGAGTTTGTACTTAGCCTGACGGATTATGAGACCGGCACACTGGACCGCCGGGCTAACATGAGCTTCCGCAATGCTCTAGAGGGTAAACAGCATAAAATATTTCACCCTGTCTGATCACAAAATGACTTGAGGTTCTTACTTCAGTCACTGGCATGTACAAATACATGGTGGGGTATGAACGTCTCAATATCCCATTGAGAAAAAGGTCACTCGCGTAATCTTCGTTCATAACAACTGACAAACATTTTTGATAAAAGAGTTTGAAATTTGCTTTGAAACGTTAAAAGAAAGCAAATAGTGAATATCAAAAGTGCTTGAGCCACATAATCCAAATGTCACTTGCGCAGTGTGTCTCATGCACGTGTATTTTCAGTAAATCATGGCCAAGTCAACCTTTTTTCGGGGAAATCCTCTCACACGTGTACCCTGCACGTCTTGGCCGGAGCCTTTACTGACCGGGGAACCTGAAATTCAGATTATGCAGCACGTGTACTGTGGGAAACAGTTGAGAAGTTTGCTATTGCACTATATTTAAATTTCAGAGCCTAATTTCTATGTGAAAGACACAAACGTTATCTCTCATTAATAGACAATATGACAGCAGTTCATTTGAAATTAATTGGTTTCTTATTTGCTTGTTTATTCAGTGATTTTCAGACATTTTTGTGTCAATAGATTAGATTAGTTTAGTCTGACTCACTGAACGTAATGTTTAATGCATGAATGTAATGTTTGTTTTTTTAATGCTGATACACAACACAAACAGGGAATATGCAGTGACAAATAGGAAAACAAACTTCATAAAACATGTCTAAACCATTGCAGGAATTAAATGAAACCTTAGTTCTGCATTAATTCAAAAAGTACATTGAAATTAAGGCTGTTTCTGTAACTTGTTCACTATTTTTGGTGGAGATATTTCAGTTTGGTTTGGGTTTGTTTACTTCTTTTTTCATAATACACTGGGGCAGTTGGTAGCGTACCAGTTAGGAAGCTGGACCCTGTGGTCATAAGTTCGCAGGTTCCAAGTCCTGGACCAGTAAAGGTGCCACTGAGGTATTCATGAGCAAGGTACCATCCCCAAGCACTGTTCTATAGCTGCCCACTGCTCCTTTACGAAGGGGTCAAATATAGGGGTCACATTTTGTTGTAGTGCACTGTGCTGTGCTCAGCTGCACCACACACTGAGGACGTAAAGAAATAATGTTGTAGCTAAATGTGTATGTTGCGTGTGGTTCCATAGGATTTGCGAGTCCAGAGACGGGAATGGCAGTGGTGGGTCAGAGTACAATGCACAACGCCCTGCACGTCTATATGAACGGCACCATGTCCTCAGTGCAGGGCTCAGCCAATGACCCAATATTCCTTCTTCACCACGCCTTCATTGACAGGTAACACACAAAGAAACACAAACGCAACACATTTATATACATCAACCAGCCATAACATTATGACCAGCTTCCTTATTTTAAGTAGGTCTATGGTTATGCAGCTCCAAACATAAACTGAAATGGATTTTGTGTTCTGACATCTTTCTATCATAACCAGCTTTGACATTTTCAGCTATTTTAACTATGTAGCATTTCTGTTGGATGGGACATGGGCCAGTGATGCTCCACAGTTAGTCACGGCAACCGTGTCACCAGTTTTCCTTCCCTGGACCACTTTTGGGGCAGTTGGTAGCGTAACGGTTATGAAGGTCGCCCCGTGTTCATTTGTTGCCTAATATACACCACTTACTCCCATGTCCCAATGTATCAAGGTAATTATTGTTATTCACTTTGGACAGTTAATAGTGTAAAAGGTTAGGGCGTTTGCCCCATGATCGGAAAGTCACTGGTTCAAATCCCATGCCCGGTACAGGTATCACTGAGGTGCTCATGAGCAAGGTACTGTCCCCAAGAATTGCTCCTCAGGCACTGCCCATGTTAGCTGCCCACTACTCCTTCACAGAAGGATCAAATGCAGAGGTCACATTTCATTATTGTGCACTGTGTTCACAATGAAGAATAATCACTCACTTTCACTTCACCTATCAGTGGTCATAATGTTATGGCCAATCTGTGTATTTGCAGATAATAATGACAAATCTCATTCCCATACCCAAATGATAAATGTGTGTGTTGTGCAGTATATTTGAGAGCTGGCTGAGGAGGCACCAGCCGCCTCGCACCCACTACCCATCAAGCAACGCTCCCATTGGCCACAACGACGGCTACAACATGGTGCCTTTCATCCCTGTCTACAGAAACGGAGAGTACTTCCTGTCTACCAAAGATCTGGGATACGAGTACGCCTACCTGCTTGATCCCAGTGAGTCACACAAACACACACACACAAATGCTCTGAAAAAGTATGCACTTTCAGACACCCACACTCACTCGCACGTTCTCTCCCCCAGGTCAGCGCTTCATGCAGGAGTTCCTGACTCCGTATCTAGAGCAGGCGCAGCAGATCTGGCGCTGGCTGCTGGGAGCAGGAATTCTGGGAGCTCTCATTGCTGGCGTCATCGCAGGCATCATCTTTCTGACGTGCCGCCCTGCACCAAAGAGACACAAGGGCTCGGGATACGGAGAGAGACAACCGCTGCTGAACAGCAGTGAGGAGGAAGCTACTGCCTCATACCAAACTACATTGTGAACACATATACAGGACGGATGTTTCTCATTATGCAACATTTGTACTTTCTTGTGTTTCTCTCGGTTGACTTCTACTACTGACTGGCCAAGTAGAGCTTCATTACTCCAGATGAGATGTATTAGAGGATTAAAATACCCAGGATGATGATGTTCTTATTCAAGGAGGCATCAGTTCCATTCTTGCCTCAGTTGAGAACAAGTCCCATCTTTGCCTGGGTGGCGCTGTCCATTGTTCACAGAGTAATGGAACACATGCACATAATACATATCAATCTACAGTTGCTTGGTAAAACGTTTTGGTAAGCATGAGTGTTCTTTGCCCTACTTGTATACAGAAACACCCACATATTTGGAAACAGGTGTATCTGACAATAGTCAGTTCCATTTAATCAAAGTAACACATGCCCACACCCTCCTCACCCCACCCAGCCACTGAGAACAAAGACTGGTGCTTCATCATGGTGATCACTGTACTGTAAATGAATCTATGTGTTATTTTGTTAATACAAGAAGAGTTCTGTTCTGGTGTTTATAAGATTAAATATATCTTGATTAAATATACAGATCTTTGGCAGTGGTCATTTCAGTGCAATTGTATAAAAAAGCAGGAAAAACAAAAGTACAAATGTAATGTAAAAAATGTCCACGTTCTAATCTGGATTCAACTGTAAAATAATGGTGTACGCCATAAAACAAACATAGCCATCATTACAGAAAATAATAAACACAATAGCAACCTATTTAAATAAAATGGTATACTGGAAACAAAACTAAAATTTTAACTTATATTTTATGCGCACTGGGAATATGGCAACATTTTCAATAAGGTAAATACATGTATTAACTTTGAAATTTTCATGTCTAGAAGAGCACTGACTTAATAGTGTAAAAATACATTTTTATGACTTTTAGTAGTAGACTTAGAATGTAATGTGTTAATCTGATTTTAAATATTTTACTGTATTTTTTATATTGTATTTCTACTGTACTTTGCTCCTTTCTTAGGTCCGTTTTCACAAAAATCTCCTCATTAGGGCCCTGAAACTGAAATTCTTAAAGCTTATTTATATAATTTATTACAAAAAACATTATGGAAAAAATTTTCATTATCTGACTATTTTACAAAAAAACAAACATTATTAAATAAAGTATAGAGTTAATATATAGACTGGCTAGAATGCTGCCATATTCCCTCTGTGCTTGGATTTTAAAGACTTTTGGTAAGTGATCTTTTAGCTTCTAAAATTGTTTTGGTAAAGAGGGGAAAGACTAACCTGATCTTTTGGTTACAAAAACATTATAATATCCACTGGACACTTCACCTACATCTCGCAATGCGGTTTCAAGCAGTGTTCCCTGTTTCAAGAAATTACAAGTAAAAATCTAGTCATATAGAATATACCGAATATACGAAACCTAGAGGTAAAATATAAATTCAGACAGTAACTTTACCCCATCTGAAAATTCTCATTTTCATTTAAAGTTATAATTTCTACCCAGTGGATTAAATATATTACTGACTAAAGTTTCTTAAAATACATTCAGTAACAGCAGAGCAACCATTTAAAGACAGTGCATGATCAATGAAACTGAGTAAAAATAAAATGCTATTTTATAATAAATAATGGAAAATTTTAAGTGGATTCTTAAAACAATTTCCCACTCAGATTAACATTCAAGAGAATCTCTTCAAGAAATTATTTTTTTTGCTCACTCATATTACTTTCTCTCTCTCTTTTTGGTCCCTCAGGTCCTGTAAGGCTTTAGAAAAGATTTTGTCCTTTCTTTCTTTTTCCCTCAAAGAAGAGACTGTTCTTTATTGCTGTCCTCTGTCTCAGGTGAAAAAGTAGTGCCTGGTTTGGTGTTTTTGCATTTTTCTGCAACACATTAGGTTGGTGTCTCAGCTGAATGACTCTTTGTTGTACTCGAAGACGGTTCCTGAGGTGGAGAAGGAATTGCAGAGTTTGTGTAATTCTCGGGAGATGCCTTTAGGTCCGCAGCAGAACACACCCACTTTTTTACTGCAGGTGGTGCACACAGAACAAAAACGGCAGAAAAGTGTTAAAATTGTCATCAGAATCCATCCAGGTTTTTTTTGCAAACACATATACTGTATGTGCATAAGGCATGGATTCTGTATCCAAAGTAATATCAGTTCTGATGTTTGCTGAACAATGTGTGTGCAGACAAACAGACAGACAAAAGAACATTGTGTATTCACCCTTTCTAGTGGCCGAATGTGGAAACAGACGCACACACACCACTACTTGCAGTGATGAAGTCCAGTAAATAGTATTTAAAGGTTGCGTTAAATCCTACCGACATTTGTAGAAATTAAACATCCTTACTTGATCAACTCCAAACACAGGTAGAGAATAGTAACTCATATTTGAGACTGGGAAGAGTTAAGGTGGTGAGTTAAGCTCTTACCAGTGTGTTATGTATTGTCCAACATTTTTGCAACCTTTTATTTATTTATTGCCAATCTTTTTGTGAGAAATGAATCTCAGTGTATGTTCTATACTCACTACTGATGGGATCTTCCAATCTCTTTAAAAAGTAGCTTCCATTTGGGCCGACCAACCGAGAGCCTGGAACTCAGGGGCTTGTACTTTTCCTCTGAAAGTTTCTGGAAAGAACATGAATGAACATGAATTCCTTAACCCTTTTTGGATAAAACTGGACAAATAAGAAGACATTATAAGAAGACAATATAACAGTTTAAAACAGCTGTTCTCAAAGTGTGAGAAGCGGCCCACTAGTCGGGAATAGTTGAAGTGCAAAACGGAGAAACCTTGCACTGAGTGAAAGAAAAGAAAATGGAAGGACAGTATTTGTGCATTTGTGTTTGTGAATACATTCAATTTGTGGATTCAAGGCAACATAAGGAGAGAAGCAGAGTCTGCTTATACCTGCAGGTTCTGTGTGTTTGTGAGGAACAGGCAAATATTCAGGTAGTCTGGACGATTCTCCTGCCATAACTAGAGAACACACAGGGAGAGAGAGAGAGAGAGAGAGAGACAGAAGTATGCACAGTAAAGCAAAATGACTGCAGTATAAATTCAGGCTGCAGATGGCGCTGTAGACCACCACGTTAAGGCTTTAATACTGTTCACCAGTCAAGCCATTCTGTCTCATATACTGTATATATGTTGATCACAGAAAGTTGTACGCATATGAAAGTTGTGTTTGGGGTGTGTGTGTGTGTTACCTTGTTATGCAAACCACACAGTAGATCGGCAAACCAGTAAAAAGACTGCAGCTCTCTGCACACCCACACAAAATACAGCCTCTGCAGCTTATACTGACGCCAGTCATCACTACAAGAGAAAGACACACAAAAACAACACAAATAGTGTCATTTGCAAAGCATTTGAACTTCATAATTTGAACACACACACTATTAAACACACACACACACACACATATATGGGCAGGTAAACACACAAAGATTATCTGGCTGAAATACTTACAGAAGTGTGTGCAGGACGCAGGCAAAGGGCGTGACTCCAATTCCACCAGCCACACACACACTCACCTCGTAGTTAAACACCTCCTCTGATGGACTGCCAAATGGACCATCCACATGCAGCCTGGGGCAGGACAAAAGAGATGAGCAACCAATCAGGGTGTGCGTTAGCAGTCTAAAAAGGCACTGAAAGAGCAGAATATCAACAGGACATTACATCATTTTAAAGCCATCCTCTCACACACACACACATCTTCACAGGATGCTGTAATGTGGGAAACTCCAGGATAAGACAAAACAACAACACACACACACACACACAAAGTAGACAGTTTCCATGAGTCACAATTCCTTTCTCACTCCCAGAACAAACACAGATGTGATAAACATAAAAGCTGGAATACACACACACAAATATTTATATGCAAAAATACAGCCAGAATTGGCAAAAGGCAGGTGAGACATTTGTTGTGAAGAGTGAGTGTGAGTTCATGTTATGTCTGCACAAGCATAATGGAGAAGCATGGTGGTGGGTGCATCATGTTATGGAAATGCACTGGTGTGATTATTTCTCATTGTGAACACAGCACAGCACACATTGCGCCACATTAAAATGTGACCTCTGCATTTGACCCATCCGTGAAGGACTGACCATTACGCTACCATCTGCCCTATTTGCTATACAGTATTTTGAAGTCTGTAATGGTTAAAGGTCATGAATCTGTGCAGGATATATGTGGTATTATATAAAGAGGTTGGTGTAAGTTTTTCATGAAGGACTTCTTTTATAAGGACTTTTCTAACATGTATGCACTTTCTGAAATAAAGTAATAAGAGGTGTTGTTCTAGTGGTTAAGATACTCGCCCTGTGCTCAGGGACCCAGTGATGGTAGAAGTGGGTTCCAACCCTAACTCCAGCACTACCATCACTGGCTCTCTGAGCAAGACCCTTATCCCATGCAGCTCTAAGGGAAAAACTGTACCTGGAATTAGAACAATGGAAGTCAATGTGGATAAATGCTGGAGTGTTTGATAAATGTTGTAAATGTAAATAAGTACAGATTGATCATTTGGGCGTATGAAAGTGCAACTTGGGTGGCATGGTGGTGCTGTAAGCGCCTCACAGCAAGATTCGATACTCGGCTGTAGGGCCTTTTTATGTGAAGTTTGCGTACTCTCTCTGTGCTTTTGTGGGTTTTCACTGGGTGCTCTGGTTTCCTCCTACAAGTCTAAAAGCATGCAGTTTATGTTGTTTGGTTACTCTAAACTTCAGCTCCCAGTGACCCCAGCTGGGTTTAAGTGGTTCGGATAATGAATGAATAAAGTGCAACCCATTTTACACTCACAAGGTCCGATTTATTTAAAGTGGTCAAATGTATTTCCTGATTAAATTAACCTCGTAACGGAGAGTTGGTGGTGTAACGGTAGGGTGTTCGCCCCGTGATCAGAAGGTCGCAGGTTCGAATCCAGGGCTGGTAAAGTTACCACTGAGGTACTCATGAGCAAGGTACCGTCCCCAAGCACTGCTCCCCGGACGCTGCCCTTGTTAGCTGCCCACTGCTCCTTCACAGATGGGTTAAATGCAGAGGTCACAATTCGTTGTAGTGCACTGTGTGCTGTGCTGTGGTCTGTTCACAATGACAAATAATCACTCACTTTCACTTTATCATTAAACCCAGTTGGAATTTTACAGATAATTTGCTGACATACTGATGGTTTTTAAACTGCTAAAAATGATCCATAAAAACACAGCCAAAATAATAATTTCATGAATAATGACATCAAATGTAAATACATATGACAATTAATGATTAACTTAATGACTGACTAAATGAAAAGTACAAACAGTCTCTACAATTAGTTACCCTGCCACTGTTGAGTGAAGTCAACAAACACATACACAAAGAGTTCATTCTTATCCCAAAGGTCATTGGAGGTGACAAAGGCCATGACCGTTCACCTCACTGTGTATCTAGACTGCAACAGGAGACAATGTCTGTAATCCCATCTACAAACATGAAGAACATTTTTCCCATAACACAGACACACACACACGTATATATACAAAGGGGAGTTAGAGAGACATACTTGGGATATCTGCGCTGATGCATCATGGGAAGGATCTCAGAATGCTCTGACTCAGAAAGCAACAGCTGCGAAAGGCATGCTAGAGAGACAAAATATAAGTCCAGCATGAAAAGCATGTGTGCATGTGTGGTGTGTCCTGGACTAGAAAAAGCTATTGTTCAGTATTTTTCCCCAGATATTTGTATTATGCCAAATACATAATACATAGACTTTCTGTGTGTGTATTTGGACTCACTGGTCCAGTCTCCAAGCACTCGAATATGAATTCCAAATGTTTCTTTGTTCTGTGTTGGACACTGAAAAGCAAAAACAAAGTTAGTCTCTCCCTCTCTGTCTTACTAACTTGTGCAAAATGCTCTTATTACCTCATCCTCAAAGTCAAACACAAAATTGTTTAAAGTCACACTCACACTTGCCTAAGCAATTCTGCTCTCTCTTTTTCTCTCTAACACAAAAATAACACTCACCGCAGTCAGAGTAAATGCATGGTTCTCAAACGATGAGATTCTCGGGCAGTTCAAAAGGATGTACTGGGGAACGAGAGAACACAGATTGTCGACATTAAAGAAGTTAAACCACTCAATTGGAAAAACAGAAATATTGCTTATGTCTTTTTGGTGGACTCTACGGTGGGCGGGGCTTACCTGTCCAGGGAAGGCCTTAAAACCGCTCTTATGCATGCGCACCTCGATGACATCACAGGGGTGTCTGAGAACGGAAACAATGGTAACAGGAGCGCTGCACCGCATGTACCGATACACTCTCTCTGCACAGTACAGACAGAGTGGAGCCAAGACCCACAGCCATGTCTATATACACACACACACACACACACACACAAATCAATTAACACATGCAATTTAAAGTAAGAAGAGCTGAGAGATGTAAAAGAGAGGCACAGAGGTCTAAATGCAGTAACAAATGTATCCAGCCTGCTCATGCAGCACCTAGTGGTGGGGTCTTAAATGTAATGTTTATTTTACACATGTAATTTTGCTCATGGAAACAACAGCAAAACAAGTGCAAGTTAAATTGTTTAAAATGATGATTAAAAAAATCCTAATGTGTCTAATTCACTGCTGTGGACACAGGATGAATGGAACATATACAATCTTACCTGAATACACACGTTTAATACACACTGCACTAATCTCTTATGGCCCATTCGCACACAAACCTGTGGAAAATGAGATTGGAATCTGGCTTCTTCCTCACACACTGCAAGTGACCGTTCCTTTGGTTCTGCCTTCATTTCCTCTCTGTTGGAGTGGTTGGACCACGTGTCTGGTCTTTCTCTTGTCTGGTTGGCCTGAAGGCAGCCAGGTGGGTGGGCTTCAATGTTGGTCTGGTACTTCAGAGCACCTCTGTAGAATAAGCTGATGTTACTCTGTGTTTGTGTGTATATAATCTATCTTGGAGTATGAAGGTGAAAAAGAGCATATAAAACTTACCCAACTACGTGCAACATTAATATGATGTAAAAAAGGATGAAGAGATTGTGAGTGTACCAGAAAATCTCATAGTTACAAACCCTGTAGAAAAAAAAAAGAAACCATTCATCAGACAAATCAACTCAGAGTGTCACAAAGTCCCACCTCAGTCGAGTGCACTGCATAAAATTCCTGCATGATACTGGCTGGTCAGGATTAACTCTAACTTATTTTTGGAGCATGACAACATGACAACTTTTTCAGGCAAGATGAGACTAGCAACTGTTGCTACAACTCTGTCAGTGACGGGGAGTAACTGCAGCCGAGTTTCAAACGTATTCTAGAAGGGCAATTTCCAAAGAAATTGCTCTGTGAAATAATAGGTGGAAAGGTTAAAATGAGAAAAAATTGAGGCTGTTTATACATTTTTGCTTATTATAATTAACCTTGCTTTTAAACTATGAGCTGCCGAATTAATGTTAAACTCGCATCAGGAAGTCATCCTCAGGAAAAATAATAGCACAGTTTTCTTTAATGGACCTCTTGTGGTCAAAATATGCCTTAATAGTGGCACTGCCTTGTGGCCAAAGTAGGGAATAACAATGTGAAGCACCAAAACATGGAACTTAGAATTTTTTACCCGAAGAAAGGTTAAAAATTCTTGACTTCTTATAAGAAGCAGGTGACATTTAGTTTAGGGGCAGTTGGTAGCATGACGGTTAGGGAGTTGCCCCGTGACTGAAAGGTCGCCAGTTCAAGTCCCGGACCGGTAAAGGTTCCACTGAGGTACTCATGAGCAAGGTACTTTCCCCAAGCAATGCTTCCTGGACTCTACCCACTGCTCCTTCATGGATGGGTCACATTTCGTTGTGGTGCACAGTGTGCTGTGCTGTGTTCACAATGACAATCACTCACTTACCTAAACATAGACAAAAGGCTGAGTGGGCAGTACCCGCCCCCAGCATGGTGGAATTTACCCTCTCAGTGCAGGTACTGAAGAGCAGCTTTACGCTCCGAAATAAAAAGGCCCTCCTCTCCTCTACAATGGAGCAAGCTGTAAGTGGGTGTCATTTTGTCAAGTGCTCTTAAATCAGAGGGTTGTTTAGAGTAACCGTTATTGCTGGAGACTGGAGCCGGACATTCAGGCCATTGAAGCCCCAATCAACCTGTCTTTGAACACAACAGCCTCTGAAAAGCCTCGGGCTGCTACAGACCACACTTCAATCAGGCCCATGGTTAGTCAAAGAGAAAAAGACCCCTCCTAGTCCATCATGCTGTAATTGTAGTAGTGTGTTTTTTGTGTGTGTGTGTGTGTGTTCAAGAGGGCTTGGGGTAAGCTTTGGGTCAGATGATTAGATAAAACAGTCTACAGTGTATTGGGACAATAAACACAGTATCTTGGAATCGAGGAGAGGACAGTGGAGATGTGAGGATGGAGTTACCTTATACTGTATGAAGAAGCTGTAAACATTAGGAAGAGAATCAGGACCAGTAATATTCCAGTAAAGCCAGGAACTGTCCAATAAGGAAGATAAAACATGTTAAGAATGAATAATTATTTAATTACCTTTCTCCTTATGTCACTTTCTAACTTTTGATCTCTAAAATACTTTATTAAATATCATACAGTAAGAAATCTGAAAAGATCTGTCAATTGTTAACTATACATTTTATACTATTTCTTTTAAAAGGCATTGTATTTATTGGTATGAAATATTTAGCTGATACGAGTAAGGACAAGAGTAAGGGCCTGTGTCCACCAAACATTTTTTACGCTGGCAGCACCTATTTTTAATACAAATCCTATGGCCTTCAGCGTTCAGACCGCTAAGCGCCTTCAGTGGGAAAAAAAACTAAGCGCCTTCAGTTGGAGAAGATTTCATGCACCCAATCTCAATGTGAGAATCTATTTCAAACGCTGCCACTAATGCTAAAATGCGATTTCTCTCCATCTTGTCAGTTAAACTAGCAATCTCAAAGGAACACGCTGAAATAGAGACGAATGCGGAAGTGCCCAATGGCGCTTTTCGTAACATAGCAACCACGAGCGCTGAGAGAAAGGAAACTGTGAAACTGTGGAAGTGAGGTTTTGAGCGCTCTCAGCGGAAAACACTTGTTTGGTGGACACAGGCCTTAATCCTTTTTACTTTATCTGTTGTATGTAAATTGCAAGTTCTCCAATGACTAAACACAACATGATGACCATTAAGGAACTAACCTGTGGTCAGTAGGAGAATTCGGGGGTCCTGGAATATAGAAATATAGAAATATTTAGAAATGCAATTATTTAATTCAAATACCAGAAACATTCTTCCATTCATTATTAATTCATTATCCGAACAGCCTAATCCCTATTGGGGTCGCTGGGCCTGGGGCCTATCCCGGGACTACGGGCGCAAGGTGAGGATCAACACATCCCTGGGTGAGCGCCAACACACCTCAGGGTTAGGGTTAAGGTTACACACACAGTCCCAATCCAACTGATTGTTTCTATATTTCAGGTAAGAATCTAAGAACCTGAAAAAAGGCTTCCATAACAATCTGCATCCAAGGAAAATGTTATTTTCAGTTCTGCAGGGCTGATATGCAGCAGGGCCTTTTTTCCCCTACCTGCCCTGTGACACACCACACCTGGTCTCAGATTGATGCTGACCAGCTGTAACCAGGCAAAACAATAACCCGCTGGACACCAGTCGTCCAGAATTCATCATCCCTGCTATGCTTATTCTAAAATAAATGCATTTGTATTGGACATACCATAACACATTTTAAATTCTACCTGCTGATATAATTAAACTGAGCCAATGGAAAGTTAGTTAGTAACCATTCAATCAACATATACGTAAATAAAAGCACATAGTGAAAACTTATTGTGAGAGAATAATAAAAGTTGCATTTTGCTGTAAAATAAACACTTAACATACTGTGACAAAAGAGTGTGTATGTGTGAGTTTTACCTGTCCCCGGTGACCTGCTACATTGAGGGCGGGGAGCTCATCTGAGAACCGTACAGAAAAGCTGACAGTGTTCACAAGGTGGGCAGTTACATGAACCACTGCAAAGGAACACAAGTTATACGAGTACAGACACCCCTCAACACACACACACACAAAGTTCCCCCTCAGAGAAGTCTTACTGCATGCTGCAAGTATGTGGGCCTGTTCAACAGCTAATAACCTCACTAAAACGCTCTCTCTGCCTGTCTCTTACTCTCTCTTTATCCCCCTTCACTTGAGATACAGCTTGGGGGCTGTTTTGTGGTTTGCTGAACTGTTGTTGGTTATGTTCTCTTGTTGCTGTGGTAATAGGATGCCTCAGAACGTTGGAACTCTGTAATTAGAACAAGACCACAATGTCCTGAGAGAGGAAGTAGCGGAGGAAAGGGGGGCTACAAGAAAAAAAATGACGTGTCCCGTCTCATTTAGCACGGGGGTCTGGCTATACATTTCAGCGCTCACTGTCCTTGGCTTTAAAAATGTCTTGTGGTTGCTTAACACTACTCGCAGAACTGATTGCTGTTATTTTGTTATAGAACTGTTGCAGCTACTGGTTATTAGTGGTTCTTATTAATTACTACTTGGCTAGTTGTAGCTTAGAGTTATGAACAATGTGCTCATGAAATATAGCAGGTTAACTGAACACTTTCTGAAGTGCAAGTACATAAAAACGGTCCCTTTAAGAAAATTAACTTAAGCAAATAAGTTAAACAGATAATGTGGGTAATTTGGCTCACCTGGTCAGTACATAATTATCGATATCTAGTACAAGAAATCCTTGGTGATACCATATGATTATATCATAATTTGGCTCATCTAGTACTGCTTCATTCATTGATAAATGTGTGAGGTTTAATTGTTTATTGTTAGCTTTGCTTGTTTTATTGAAGTATCAACTGTCAAAAAGTTGCTGAGTACCCTACCTGAGAAGACACATATTGCCACTCCACACGCCACATGGAACGTCTTACTTTTGTCCAGTAACCGACGAGCTTTTCTGCTGGAAACCTGTCCAAGAGAAATAAATACATACAGAGCGAGAGAAGAATTAGCCTGAGAGAAAAATATTTTCAGTTCCCCAGAGACTTTACAGAAAGCTGATATTTCCAGAGAGGCATGTGAAGCTATTAGGCTGAATACGTTCCAGGTCTCTCTCTCTCTCTTTCTTTCATTCTCACCTGATGGCTTCCTCTCAGTACAGTCAGAATGGATCTGCACATAGGCAGCAGCACCAAGCTACAGTTGAGGTTGAGAACGGAGGCAGATGCTCGGCTAATGCACAGTCCTAGCTGAACAAACACACAGAGATTAGACCTCCTCACACAAGCATAGAAGATATCCTAAATAAAAGTAAAACAGAAAGTTTAGAGGTCAGCTCTACTGAAAAATAAGCACGTTTGCATCATTGCAAAAATATGGCATTCACTGGTAATACCTTCTATTTTGTTCTCTCTAAACACTCTAAATATTGCCAGCTGATAAGTCATATCGGTCACCCTAATTACTCATGAGTCATTTGAGAATTAAAAAGAACACTGGGTCTCAAATATCCTGAATGTAACAAGTGGTTGTTTTTTGTGGGTCTGTGTGTTTGAATAAAATATGACACACTGCATGCTGTCTGATCCTTGCATTCCCTTTGGGAAAATGGGCATGCTGTCACACGTCTGCTTCACTCAAGGCAAAGGAACACATCTAAGATTTGAAAGGAGTCTCCCTCAGTTTAATTCAAGTTAAGAAAGTTTTATAAGTACGAATGCATTACCAAAGCATTGATTATTTAACGCTATCTGCGAACTAAAAATTGTCTTGATCCTCTCGTCATTTCTTCATATACTGCTACTAAAGAGCCCGACTTTAATCCGATTTTTTAATGTAACTTTGATGAATAGTATTTCAATGTTTATTTGCACATGTTGCAATAAATGTCAAATTATGAAGAAACGAGGCATGGCTCAAGACTTTTGCACAATAATGTATATGTAACCCAACTATTCTCAGGTCCAAGTTTCTGTTTCTCTAACGAACACATACACATGAGTCTGCTTGTGTCTGTGTCCTTGTGACCACAATTACTGTGATTTGCGGGAATGCGCGGCGCAGTATCGCACATCTGACTAATTCTATGGCTTTTCTGGAATGTTTTCCCTCATGGGCTTACCACTGTATACAAACATCCAAATGAGAGTCCTGTGTGTAAACTCTTACCCCAAGCATCCTGCGCAAATAGTAATACTGCGCTCCACTGCAGTACAGCGTGAACGTCCGCCAAAACAGCCAAACACTAACACCGAGCCACGACACCTACACAACACAACACAAGCTGTTAACACAGTCTCCATGTAAAATCTTTGACAGTGTTTTAATTGATGTAAAAATAAATAAATAAAAACTTAAGTGACATTTAGGTGATTTTAGTTCAATATTTTTGAGATCTGCACAAAGTATTTGAATGGATACTTCAACAGCAATAAAAGCAAAATATCATAAATATTGTTTAAGCTCTTCAGAGATTTAAATACGTCAAACGACACTGTGGAAACAATCACAAAAATATTTGTATTTTTTACTGGTTTATCAAATGTAGTGTCAAAGCGTAATAGGTTTAAGCAAGTTTTTAAAAACGTTTTAACAAGGTACAATGGTTGATTCAAATTAAAAGTTACTTCAAGTTCTCCTTCCAATATTCCGACTTTTCCCTGCTTTGTCAATGTGTGGTAACATAATACTTTTAAACCACTTTTTAACAGGTTTTGAGAAAACTGCATTACCAAAACACAGTGTTTTATTCCCTCGTTGGCTATCCAACTCCGTACTGACAGACCCATGGCTGTCCGCGATACCGCCGCTCGTTCTCGCCGCTTGTTCGGCGTTCAGTCGCCGTGCACCATCTCCGCTACAAACTTCGTTTGATTGTCAGAATCTGCGTTACATAATGAGTCTCCCGGTATGTTTACATTCTGTACCCACTCCCGCTCATGAGCCTCATTCACCGGCATAAAAGTTCCGGAAATGGGAGTTCCAGGTGCTCGTACTCCACGCCCGCGTGGGATGTTCCGTTACATGAAGACGCGGATCGGACAGAACATTGCCAATGTGCCGGGATGAACACAACAATGGCCGGACAGAAAACAGAAAGAGAGAGATATGGTTGAAATGAGGACATGCGCCTCTAGCGCCAGAGTAAAAAGTCACTGAAAAGAAGTCGAGAGTGAAATAGTCCTGAAGCCCATCTGCTGCATGGAAGCTGCGGCAGTTTTATTTGAAACATTGTAGTGCTGCATACTAGCGCCATCTGGTGGTGACAATGGCAAAGTGCACTCTCCGTTTCCCCCTCGCTATAGTTCTCTCTCTCTCTCTCTCTCTCTCTCTCTCTCTCTCTCTCTCTCTCTCTCTCTCTCTCTCTCTCTCTCCTCTCTCTCTCCCCCCACCACATCCCCCACACCCGCCCACCACCATCCCCCACACCCTCTGGACCCGTTTCTAAACACTGTCCCACATTCCCGAACCTCGTCTCCCGTCATGCGTGACAGCGCTTCAAAGACTCACAGCGCCACGCCACGGATTCTTACACTTTTATTTTGACAGACTACAAAGGCGGTCTTCTTAGTCGTTCAATACTTCGGTTCGTTAATTTTCAGACTTGTCACTTGCACAATACATTTTTGATTTGCTGGCCTTGTCTTTGTTTACAATATGTTTAAAAAAGCTACTCAATAAGACTTCGATTGATCTTCCCACTCATCTGCTGAGTAATACTTACGTGTAAATACTACAGCTACACTCCAACCTTAATCCAAGTAACAAAAGCAAATAAATTGACATTTGTCAGGGTTTTTTTGTTTGTTTGTTTTTTTCCAAATAAAGGCTCTTTTTTAATTAGCGTTTTCCTTGTGTGGATCGTCCTCATCTACAAAAGATTCTAAGATCACAATACTGTCTTTTCAGGTAATTTGAGGAGGGCAATTAACAACATCCAATCCACCCACCCACAAACACACACGTACACTCTAACTGATTAGATCAACTTCCATTAATTTCCACTAATTCTACAATTTCCACAACTGTAATGCTAACCTTAACATGAAACCTTAAAGACTTTCAAATAAAAGCCAATACTGTTCCATAAACGATTCGGTCCTTATAAGGACTGGTCATGATAATGAAAAATGTAGCAAATATAATTTAAAAAAACCAACTTTCTTGATTTTTAAAGGATACAGGTCCTCACAAATACTCAGCAATCTGCAACAAAATGTCTTATAAATTATACACATTGGATAAAAATATTACAAAGCATTATTTTATGAAACAGGTTCTCACAAGCAGTGTTGGTCAAGTTACTTCCAAAATGTAATACATTATAGATTACTAGTTATTGCAAAGTGATTTTTTATATCACAATATTGCTCTCTCTAAATTGTAATGTGTTACATAACTCCTGTATTACTTTTGAGTTACTTTCGCCAAAATAATTATGAAAGTAGAACTTGGCATTCTAAAATGCTAAAATGTAGTTAACTGCTCATTTTTCATCCAGTGGAGGGCGATGTGGTGTAGCATAATAACTGTATGCATACAGTCTGTGGGAAAAAGCTCTTTTAGCCGCCGTACTAAATTCTGGGTTGTACTTAAAGTATGTTGTAACGCGTGTTACTGAAAATGTAACAAGTATAATATAACAAGCAGAGAGACAGAGATTTCATACTGTACATCACTCTGGATAAGAGCGTCTGCTAATGCTGTATATGTAAATGAATAATTCAAGAGATAACAACATTTTATTAATTTCACAATTAGCAAAGATTATACATAATGCTAAAATACATCTAACCCTAACCTATTCTTTAAATGTCCACAAACATCTGAGAAATAGAGTTTTCTACTTAGAGGACAGTCAGGTCCTCACAAATGCCTGAAACGCACACACACACACACACACGCACAGTCTTGTATTACTATCTTTGTGAGGTCTTTCCATAGACTCCCATAATGACTAAAGTACATAATTTTACACCTACACCTAATCCTAACCCTAACCTTAACCTCAGTAACCAAAAGCACATCTTTTACCTCTTTTAGTTTCTCAAATAAAACAAGCACATTTTCTATAAAGTCATTTTTCCTCATGGGGACCTCTCAAATGTCCCCACAAAGCCCCCCCAAAAATAAAGGTGATTTTAGGGGACAAAAAGGTCCCCACAATGCAATAAATACATGAACACACACACACACACACACACACACACACACACACACACACTCCGCCCACTCTCCTTACTAGACTTCTCTGCGCACCTTGTTTCGGGTCTACAAGTAGCTCTTTGCGAGCACAAGAAAACTTAAAACCTGTGCCTCACTCCGGCACTTTTTAGGGAAAACGTTTCGTCTGGTGCGATGCGAAATGAGAAGCGCTGTGTCCACTGGACCAAATGGCTCGCTGTATTATCTACACTTTTCTTCACGGGTTTTGTCATCGGTAAGTTCGACTGTTTCTCATTATTGCACTCAGTGTCTGTTGCGGGAGTTCACGTTAGTGTGGGAATGTGTGGCTCTCTAAGTTTCATGTGTTCACTACCGACGTGTAAAACTCCATGCAAAGCACCCGATTTGAACGCTTGGGTCTACACGCGTGATATAGCCATCAGTAGTTTTACATAAGCTAACAGTGTAACTTCAACAGCGCTCCTCCGGTCTGCTGCCTGTCTGTGAGAAAATAGGTAACTCCTGTGTGATAAATTCACACAGTCGTTGTAACTAACTGAAGCTTGCATCCTATTTATTTAAATACACTTGAATGAACACATGGTGTATCAGCCCTTTCGTGCACAGGCCGCACTTCATTCATAGGCTGTGACCTGTAAGTGGCTCAAAATTCACAAAGGGAAGGTGTTAAACTGTTTTTTAAGGAAAGTAAATAGAGAGGTATATGTTTATCAAGGTCTGTTTTTTCATGTTAACCGTGGACTGTGCAAAGAATTACAAAATGGTCTTATTAGACTCAATTGATTTATGTAAGTCACCCACATAATCAGGGCATCCTCTTCTTGTTCTTTAAAAGAGATTAGCCACAATTTCTGTTTTAAACAAAATTATTGAATAGAAATCTTTCAACAATCATAACCCATAGAACAACATTATGGTTTATTCCAGGACGGAGCACCAAATGGGTTACATTTCGGATGGGTTAAATGCATAGTTCACATTTCGTCGTGGTGCACTGTGTGCTGTGCTGTACTGTGGTGTGTTCACAATGACAAATAATCACTCACTTTCACATTTTTCACAAATTCTGTCTCTATGCACAAGCAGTCTCCGTGGGTCCGCTCCCCATAATAAAATAAAATTCCAGACTTCTCTTGGGCTCTCCCCCAACTCGGGTCCCTATTAAATCAGTCCCATTTTCACCCCATTACAACGCCCATGGTTTATTCTATGAGGGTTTTCTTTTTTGCAGGATGGTTTGCAAAACCTGTTACAACACACAGTAAGCAGTCATCGCATAGCTACATGCAGGAGTTTCTAGAAGAAATGCGTGCAGAAAATATCAAACAGCATCTTAGGTACGGACGCACACATACATATAAACATACCTTTGCACACGTCAACTGCACAACTAACATTAACTCCTATTTATGACAACATTTGGACGAACATAATTTTGCTCTTTTGTTCAAATCTTCACAATTGCTCTTATCATTATCACCATTTCCAAACACCAGGAAATTCACCCGTCTGCCTCACCTAGCTGGCACACAACAGAACCTGAGATTGGCTGAGCAGATTCGGGAAGAATGGCTGGCGTTTGGGCTAGATTCTGCAACGCTGGACTGGTATGATGTTTTGCTGTCCTATCCCAACGCATCCAAACCCAACTACATCTCCATAGTGGACCAGCATGGAGACGAGGTAGAAACTACTTGAAAACCTGACCATGCAATGATCCTAAAACTAAACTCCAACCTGCAACGCTTACTCCTCATTCTTCCTGTATTTCTAAGAAGTTGTGTTCAAATTAGAACCTTCACAACCAAAAATCATGTAGTCACTCTATTTTTAAACCAATGTGTATATGTTGACAGTAGTCTAAAGTAATAATTCAGATTCTTAAGTACTATTCACAGTTAACAGGGTTAATGTTCTTATGAGTGACACCACGGTTGACTTCATTAACTGTAGCTACAATGTGTAATTTTGTCCTCTGAGAACTACTGTAAAGGACTAATTTAAGGATCAGCATGTGATTACCTTAAGTATTATACATGAAAACAGGTGACAAAAATGATTATGGTGGTAAAGTGTTTGACGAATAGTGTATCTTCAGACGGAGGTTTTAGCCACAGCTTCACATGTGCTTTTCTAAGAGTGCATTACAGCAGAGTGAGAAATCAGACAGTGATAAATATAACAAACAAAGAGCAAACAAATGAGAAAAATGTGTGAAACTAATGGAGAAAAGAGAAAATAAACTGGAGCTAGAACATGGGCATAGGTTAGCAGCACTGCATTTTGTAAGAGATAGACAAGAGGAACTTGTACCTCAAATGTGCTTACGCAGTGCTTTTACTCAGAGCTCAGTGTATGAGGGAGTGAGTTCATCATTTACCATGGAATGCTGGTGTTGCAGAAAAGAGGCGGTCTGAGGGCTTGTCATCTATGTCTGAGTAAAGTGGTGATGATTATTGCCTTTGGGCATTAAAATTCTCATCCTTGTAAAGTCAGTACTTTGAACATTATTATGCTTATATGCAATTGCAAGACTACCACTAAAGCACTGAAGATCACATGTCAGCTTCTGTAGAATGAAAAGGATCATTAGGGCTTAGCGGGGAGATTAGGGATTGTAGGAATCTTTTGTTTGAGATAACTCTTTTTGCACATATGCTGGTGTAGGGTTTGTGTAAATGCACATACAGACAGACAGATGTTTGACTCTTTTTTTCCTGTGGCGGTTGTATTTACTGTAAACTTGTATTAGTGTGTATTCACACAAACAGCTGTGTTATCGCTGTGTTAAGGTTTGTTTATGCATACATACAGGCATGTTCTTCTTTTGTGATGGTGTATGTTTCTGAACAAAGATGTGTAACTTTTGTGATTATGTTTTTCTTTATGTTCTCACACACACACACACACACACACACACACACACACACACACACACACACACACACACACAGGTGTTTAACTCTTCCCTGGCTGAGCCCGTTCCTGAGGGATATGAGAATGTGACTGACATCGTACCTCCGTATAGTGCCTTCTCTGCTCAGGGACAGCCAAAGGTGAGAACCAAACACTTACACTCAAACACAAACTTCCCCACTTCATCAAGGCTCCTGTGGCTTCTTAAAAAAGTCTTAAAATAAAATCTGGGCAAATGGCCAGTTGGGAAATTTTCTGTAAATTTGCTGTAGGCATTAAATTAGCAGATTGTGCATATGAGGTTGATGAGAAAACGCTGTATTGACAGTACACTGATGTGTTGCTCATATAGCATCATATTTGTGTTGTCCTCAATTGTGCTGTTGCTATAAAGAGTTGAGCCTAAATGGGGAGGTAAGTGAATGTTAAATGAGTGATTATTTGTCACTGTGGAAACACTACAATACAGTGCAGCACTACTAAATGTAACCTCTGCTTTTGACCCAGCCGTGAAGGAGCAGTGGGCAGGTTTTTGGTAGCACCCACGGAGCAGTGCTTGGGGACAGTACATGAGTACCTTGCTAGTACCTTTACCAGTCTAGGACTTAAACCGGTGCTCTTCCGACCACAGTGCCAACTCCCTAACCTTTACACTACCAAAATAGTTGTGAGGAAGAAAACATGGCAAGACGCAATAATGCCAAAAGTTGTTGAATTCCACATGAAATCTTAAAGGCACTACATGAGCTATGCTGATACCTGCATTGTTTCAAATTCCAACTCTCTTGCAGTTTCTCAGCAGTTACATTGAGCAGTTTTGCGTCAGCCCGAGACGCTAAAACTACTCAAAGTAACTGCTAAGAAATTGCAACAGCCTTGCAATTTCTCAGCAGTTACTCTGATGCAAAACTGCTCAAAATAACTGCTGGAAAACTTGCAACCCCTTGCAATTTTTCAGCAGTTACTTTGAGCAGTGCTGTGAGTTCTCTAGTTCTCAAACAAAGAGCAAGCAAATGGATCTCTATCAAGGTGCTCGGGACAGGCTGTTTTGAGGAATCTTATCTTCACCCATTCAAGCGTAAATGATATGCCTGAAGTGTTCTGATGGAACAAATATATTGCCACTTTTATATCATATAAATTTAGCTTAAATCATATTTGTCTTAATGAGCGCGGATTGTGATGTGTGTTCCCTCCTCTCAGGGAGACCTGGTGTATGTTAACTATGGCAGGACTGAGGACTTCTCCAAACTGCAGAGGGAGATGGGTGTTAACTGTACAGACAAAATTGTCATCGCCAGATATGGGAAAATCTTTCGAGGGAATAAGGTGAGAAAAAAACAGGAAGGAAGCTTTAAAATACTGTAAATATGGTTCAAGACGTCAGAACTGTTGAATGATACCTGCTACTCTTTGTTGGTTGTTTAGTGTTCTTTTAAGAGATACAGTATAATGGCACTTCACCTATAGCTATACTGTGTTTTTATGGCTGACGTGAGCACATTTAAAGGGATAATGTAAGGATGGCAGGCTAATAAACCCTTCAGATGAGCCAAGTCACAAGGCCTGAGCCATAAAACGGCTAAAAATCTGTCTTTCATTAAATTCACCATTGAACTCTTTAAGAACGTGTTTTCAGGATCATTTATTAACATCTTGTATCAATACTTACTCGACACATAAGTAAGAAAGTCTATTAATAAGATATACTTTTTAGGTGTACATTTACATTCTAACACTGGGCTAGTGAAGGTTTAACACAAGTTTCAGAAGGCATTTTCTAACTGTACCTACAATCGTTTAGTAGACCTACACCCGGTTCCTAGTCATTTGGTTGGTGTGTGTGTGTGTGTGTTGAAAAAATGAGTATATTCTGTTTGCTGAACATTGTAGGGTAAGGAGTCTCAAACAGTAGTGGCAATACTACACCAGAAATGATTGCTGAAGTGTGTGTGTGTGTTTATTAGGTGAAGAATGCCATGTTAGCCGGTGCCAAAGCCATCATATTATACTCGGACCCAGCGGATTACTGTGCTGTGGGTGTGGAGCCCTACCCTGCGGGATGGAACCTGCCAGGAGGTGGCGCTCAGAGAGGCAACGTGCTAAACCTCAACGGTGCTGGAGACCCTCTCACTCCGGGATACCCTGCTAAAGGTGTGCTTCTTCACTCTTTATTCAATATGGACATTTTTTGTGTAAAATATGATATATATACAAAATGCTGTTTCCAGTAACATTTGTATATTCAATTTGTTATATTTTGCTTTAGAGTACACTTACAGATTCAGTCCAGAGGAAGGGGTGGGGCTCCCCAAAATTCCGGTGCATCCTATTGGCTACCATGACGCTGTTCATCTCTTAAAGTCAGTCACCTTCTTTTATTCATGCCTATATTAAAGTTGTCTAAATTACTGCATTAGATACAATAAAAATAAACCACATAAACCCTTAATCTGCTTTTATATTAACCACAACTCCACATCCCACAACCTTCAATTTTGGTGTCTTTGCTTAATTATTACCATCATTAATATTATTATTAATAATATTATTAATCACATCATACACTGACTCAAACAATCAGCCTTGGCATGTTTAACAGCCGTTACTCAAAATATATCAAAATTCTAAATAAAAACACGGAATAGCTCAAGCGTGTATTTTCAGAACGTTTCAAACCAGTTTTTATATCCAAATTTGTGAATAATTAGATTTTATATTTATTGTAAAAAATGTTTTACAAACTAATAGAACTGTCACATTTTCAACAGCTAATATGTGTGTGTGTGTCTGTTTTGATCGCTGTTGTCACAAAGATCTGACTGTGATATTTACTGTAGGAATATGGGTGGGGCTATGCCCCCTCCTGAATGGAAAGGATCTTTGAACGTATCGTACCGCGTTGGCCCCGGATTCATCGGAGAGTTCATGGAAAAGTGAGAATTTACCCATCTTGAACCAACAGAGAGTTTTAAACTGGCCTATATCTGCAGCAGATTAACCTTGTAAATGAGGCCAGGCATACTGTGTTTAAAAAAACTAGTAGTGAATGAAGTGAAACATGGTTAAGATTATACATTTGGACACTGACAAAAATTTAAACACCCACAGACACCAGCACACATTCACATAAAGATTCCCCTACTTCTCTTTCAAAGTTTAGCTCTATTGTTCTTCCATAATGAAGTTTGGAGTGCAGCCAGGTTTCCTGGCTGGAGAAAAAAAACACAACAGACACACACTCCCCATCACCGTCCACACACACACACACACACACACTTTATCCAAACAGACCTCTGTAGGAGCAAATAAGCATTCCTGTTTATTAGTTTTAGTTTTTTTGGCTGAACTGTGATCACTATTACTCCCAATTTGTGGGTCACTGGTCACTTTCATTTTATTCTTTGTCTACTTCTTCCTTCTCTCAGTAAAGTCCAGCTGAATGTCCACACCTACAATCAGGTGACACGAATCTACAACATTATTGGCAAGATTAGAGGGGCACAGGAACCAGGTACACCAGCGATCTTGCCAACCTCCACCTCCTCACTTTATACCCGACCACATCCAACTCCACCTCACTTTACACAAGACCCACCTAAACCTCATTTTTATTATACCTGACCCACATCCAGCATCTCGTTTTATACCGGACGCACATCCAACCCCCGTCTCCCCCCCCACTTTACATAAGACCCACTTACACCATCTCACTATATACTCACTTCCACCTCCTAAACTTCACAAAAGACCAACAACCTCCTCACTTTATGCCCAACTATATAAACCACATCTACCTCTTACTTTGTAACTGACCCGCATCCACCTCCTCCACTTCACGTAAGACACAGTGGGTCTTGCATGAAGTGGAGGAGGTGGATGTGGGCCAGTTACAAAGTAAGAGGTCATCTCCTCACTTTATACATGATCCCATATCATAAATCACTTTTACACTGCTATATGCCTAGGTTGTACAATATATGGTTAAAGTGGCTCAAATAAGAAACTATGTGTACATTCTCACCTATATTTTTGTTTGTTAACAGGTACTTGTGCTGGTTTGTAAGTGTGTATTCTGTCCACTTCTGGTTGTGCGCGCGTGTGTATGTAGACAGGTATGTTATCTTGGGAGGGCATCGTGATGCTTGGGTTTTTGGAGGAATTGACCCAATCACTGGGGCGGCTGCGGTGCACGAGACTGTCCGAGCTGCTGGGAAACTCTTGCAGAGAGGTGTGTACCACACACACACTCAGAGAATTAAACACAGCCAAGTATAAATGCTTCACACATTATACCAAAATAAGTGTATATGAGGATACACATTGACACATTTTGTTGGTCACATGAAAGGTTTGTGTGTGTGTGTGTGTGTGTGTGTAAGGCTGGCGTCCCAGGCGCACAGTGATCTTTGCCAGCTGGGATGCAGAAGAATTCGGCCTGCTTGGATCTACTGAATGGGCGGAGGTAAAGAGAGAGGGAGATTGACTGATCTACCTTTTATAAAATTGAAAATATACACATAAACCAGATTGTCAGTGTTAACCTGTTTAATGATCTAATTTAATGAAATCAAAAAATAATTCCTACACAATGTGTGTTTTTGTGTGTGTAGGACAATGCTAGATTGCTACAGGACAGAGCAGTGGCTTATATTAATGCAGACTCTGCTATAGAAGGTGAGATACGCAAACTCCTTCGCCAACTCCCACTGAATAAAATTAATTACATTTTATAGAATCTGCAAATTTACTCATTTGTTGCCACGTGTGTAGGAATGTATACGCTGCGGGTAGACTGCACCCCTTCTCTACACACACTGGCTTATGAAATCACCAAACAGGTAAGTTTTGGATCACTACTATTCAAATAAGACATGACCTGATGAACTATACACAGCTTAAAGAAGGTGATCGTGTGAGTTTGTAGGTCCACAGCCCAGAGGAAGGAGAGAAGGGGATGAGTCTATATGAGAGCTGGCATAAACGAGACAATTGGACCGAAAACCGAGATGCCCCCAGGTGAGAGGCAAAGATTTTGGGTAATGGCAAGGAATTGGGAAGAAACAGTAATGTGAAGTTTGCTTTTGTATGTGTGTGATTTATAGGATCAGCAAACTCGGGTCAGGGAGTGATTTTGAAGCCTATTTTATTAGACTGGGAATTGCATCGGGACGAGCAAGATACACTAAAAACAGAGTGAGTGTTCACGTGTGTGTTTACACTCACTGCCAGCTGGACATATTGAGGACTGTGGATGTCAAACTAAAAAAGGCTATGAGGTTTAAAATGCCAGCTAACACTTCTGTGTGTGTGTCCGGTCTTAGAAAACGGAGCGCTACAGCAGTTATCCCGTCTACCACAGTGTCTACGAGACGTTTGAATTGGTGGAGCGCTTCTATGACCCGTCGTTCCGGCGCCTGCAGGCGGTCACCCGCGTGAGGGCGGGGCTGGTATTCCAGCTAGCCGACTCCCTTATTCTCCCCCTGGACTGTGAGGAGTATGCCCACTCCCTCATCCTCTACGCTCAAACCATCCTACAGCTCGCCCAGAAACACCCCCAGGCCATGGAACGCTTTAATGTCTCCTTCGGTGAGATTCATACAAACATGGAGAAGGTGCAGGAATTTTCATCTTTAAATTACTCGAATACTCTTTTACCAACAACCAAAGAGGTTCAGTATTCAACTCAACAGTACTCAAGTGAGCTGGTGTGTATTTGCAAAAGTGAGTTGCTCAACACTGTCTTCAGTCTTTCCTTCTTGTGTTTTTTCCAGATGCACTTTTCTCAGCGGTGGACAATTTTACAAAAGCAGCACAAGATTTTCACCTGCGGCTAAATACGTTGGACAAAACGGAGTAAGACACTTTAAAATCACACGCTACTCATGCAGAGAAACTATTTCATTACTCAGTTACTGCAACCTAAAATGATAAATCCAGTTTTAAAACACATTCTGTCTTGAACATTCTATTGATGTGGCATTCTTTCTAGCTGTATCTATCTAACTCCATCTCTCTGACACTTCCCTTCCTCTTTCAGTGCTTTGGCTGTGCGGATGGTGAATGATCAATTAATGTATTTGGAGAGAGCCTTCATTGACCCTCTAGGACTCCCAGGACGACCATTTTACCGGTAAAATCAGAGCAGGAGCCAGTTGTTGTGTGTACATTCAGGCTTTGTGCAAATTATAAGTTAATTTATTGACAATTTTCAAGTGAGAAAACACAAATAAGAAGTAACCATAGAGCCAACTGTACTGTATATGGAAACAAAACCCTCAATATTGTGTAAATGTTTAATGGCTATTTCCCAAAAACTTTACTGTTCTTTTTTGTTGTTGTTTTTTTACTTTGTCTCTAACAAAGACCCTGAAGTGAACGTGAAAATGTTTTGTATTCATTCTGTTCTGTTTTTTATGCTTTCAGGCACATCATCTTTGCTCCAAGCAGCCACAACAAATACGCAGGGGAGTCGTTTCCTGGAATTTATGATGCACTGTTTGAAATCGAAAGAGCAGTAGACCCAGCGAAGGCCTGGGACGAGGTTAAACGGCAGATCAGCATCGCCGCTTTCACTGTGAACGCAGCCGGAAACACACTCCGTCCTGTAGCCTGAGTTCCCATTGATGAGGAAAGACTAGGATGTTTCAGTCTGAAACGGTGTGTGAGAGATCTGTGATGATGAAGGATCTGTGGATATTTAATTACAGTGTGTACACTAGTTTGGTTACGAAGAAAATGTTTTATGAATATTATCATTCGAATAATGTTCAGGCTTTATATAAATTGGCATCAAGTTGTATGAAACACTACATCTACACAGTGAGCTGTAACTCATGCATCTGTCCACTAGGTGTAGCTTTGACGGAGTTTCGCTACTAAAGAAATCAAGATTGTTACTGAAATAGATCTGTATTTAATACGAACTAACTCCATGAATGGTTCCTAAGGTAGGAACTCAAATTAAAGGTGACCGCGAAGACCCCTCAAGAGTGCTGTATCTGGGTCAGTTTTATCCTTTAACGTCTCTGCGACTAGATTCATACGAGCAGGAAGAGTTGATCTCAGATCGGCTACATTGGTGGAGGTTTAACTGTGAAACCCCCGATCTGAGAGAAACTCTTGCTCGTATGAATGTACGCATTTGGACTGACCCTGTAGCAGCTCTTGACGGCTCTTGTCGGCCACCTTTAACTTTTAATCGCTGCTAATGCATTATTTAAAATCAGCAACAAGGGCTACGTATACCGTACATAAGAATTAACGCTAGTTTATTGTCGTTACAAACAACTACGATGATAAAACAGCCAAAATAACACATCTGATAACATCTTTCAATGCCGGTAAAGGGCAAAAGAAGGTCATTAAATGTCTGAATAGTTTACAGTGTTCATTGCTTCTCACCTTATCTGGCCCTTGCAGAGGTGGACAGTAACTAAGTACATTTACTTGAGTACTGTACTTAAGTAGAGTTTTTAAGTATTTTTACTTCACTTGAGTAGTATTTTATTTGGAAACTTATGACTCTCACTTCACTACATTTGAAAGACAAATATCATACTTTTTACTTCACTACATTTTTATCAAGGTTGTCGTTACTTTCAAATCTGTGGATTAAGTGGATGTTATTCACAAAAGGTGATTAGTTGTTTGGCAGGTGACAGTCTATCAGTAATCAGTAGGGTTACATCACGCCTGTAGACTGGAACTATAAAACCATGTTCAGACAGTTCTGCTGTTTTCTGTCTTGATTAAAACATTGTTGCTGTTGGAAAGTCATGAAGCTAGAGGTGTAGAGCTGGGTTTTAAGCAGGCTGGAATGTTGATTTCATGTTGTGAGCTGCATTTACAGCTATTGCACTGTCCTCCTGATTAACAGTTGGGGTTGTGTTTCATTCTGTAACATTTTACCAGTTCCTTATTCTTCAGCTTCTACAAGCTAGTCAGAGGCATTAGGCTTTGTAAGTGCTGTGGCAACAATGCGATGAAAGATGTACTTTTAATACTAAGTTTTTTTTAAAACAAGTACTTCAGTACTTTAACTTAAGTAAAAATCTGACTGCACGACTTTCACTTGTATTGGAGTAACATTTGACTAGCGCATTCTGTACTTTCACTTAAGTAATGATGTTAGCTACTTTGCCCACCTCTGGGCCCTTGGGGAGGCAACTGTCTGCGGCAACTGTTCTCAGCGAATCACCAGTCAGAGAAACGTTTATAGTCATTCGGAAATGAGTGCACATGAGTGAAAAAAAAAAACATTACAACACAGAAGAATGTCAGATTTGGCGTGAGATTTCTTTCTTGAGCGTGAGATTGAGGCTGAATGCGTGAGAGTCGGCCACCCTGCTAGCGATTCTGTTGAATTTGCTTGGAAAGCTACCACATAAAGTAATCTACACAGCTTCAAACGGGGCCATAATGTTAGTTAATTGCTTAATTGTTAATTAAATCATTCAGTATCGCCGACTCAGAGGGAAACGAGTTCCTGCTTTCAGGTTTTCTCAGATGACCCTCGTTAATGTGAACACTGCTAGTGCCAAGTACTGATTTAGTGAATTTATTTTCTGCTCTCTGTAGTTGTGGTTTCTATTTCTGTTCTCTTAATGTTACTGAAATTATCTGTAAGTGACCTAAACTTAAAAAAAATACCTGCAACGAAATTCCTATGACGAGATTTATCAAGTCGTGTGGACACTAAACGTAAACAGACAAACAGTTTTATTGATGCTAACCAGCTCAAGAAAAGCCAGACTGTTTAACTATGTATTAAGTAACGTATTATCAGAGATGTATATGTGAAATGTCGTTGGTTGGTGCTTCCTGGGTTTTTTTAAGCATCTGGCTTCCAAAATAAAGTTTAGATCACCATTAACTCAGACATCTGCCTTATGAATGGAACAGAAAATCAATGTAATCAATATAATTTGTAATATTTAATAATCTGTACATACAGACATCCTCAAACGGGCCCATCATATATAACATCATCAGCACCACAGTTGCCTCCTCTATTCAGCGCGTTTCATAATTCCAGTTAAAGTTTCAAGTCTCAATATCCTAACTAAACTGTTTTGACGGGGAGATAATGGTTTATAATAATTATATCAACATGTAGCATTTTATCAAAACCCAAGGTAGCAATACAGAATTGGAGACGTGAAACAATAATCAACAAATAACAACATAGAACAAAACAAGCAAAGACAAACAGCTGCATCCTAAGCATGAGATAATAAAAAGAACTGGTCAGGTTGGAGGAGGTAGTAGAGGTCTGACCAAATTTATTTGTGATTTAAAAAACAGAGTGAAAATCAGAAGTCTCTCTTCAGTTAAGGCAAACTGCATGACTAGACAGCATAAGGTGGGCTTGGGTGTGTGGGAAAGAATACAGAAAGGGAAAAAAGGCAAGAAAAATAAAAAAACACTACAGATTATATGCTTTCAAGCCATGACAGACTCATAAAAAACAGGACAACATGCAGGGACAGACGCAGTAATCTTGTAGAGTAAAATCTCATGTCATGGACGGAGCACTGCGCTCAGCTGATGAGGCCAGTTCAGTGCATAAATCTGCTTTAGCAGACTTCAGTAATAATCTGTACATTAATAATTTAACAATAATCTGTAAAGATTCTGTGAAGATGGGCACACAGTACTCTAGTATTTGCTCTTCAGGCAGATACTTCATTTTCAATGTCTTTCTTCTCATTTTGCGTCGCTGGTGTCAGAGGGGGCAGGTCCAGCCGGGCCCATGACATAGGCTCTGCCTTTTTGAGGGGGATCTCGATTTTGGAGGCCATCATGTTCACAACACTCTTTGTGACATCAATCACCTGCAATAGCACAAAGACAATGTAAATGTAATGTAAAAGATTTTGGGAATGCAAAAAAATAGTTAGAAAGACTCACCCCCCATAGACTGATCTTCTGTTCAAACTCCTTATCCCCTTCAAAAATCACACGGATACAAACCTGGTATTCAGTAATGGGAAATACACAGTTAAACGTGAAGCTCATCTAAGAGTTAGTCAGAATTAGAATCCACTGCTTTGCTCACCAAGAGCAAATGCTGGCCTCAAATCAATTTCAGTTCATTTATGACAACACACTTACTGTAGTGCTGTTGGCTTGTACTAAACACAGATCTGGGTTTGCGTTTTTAGCGTAGATGGAGATGGTCACATGACTGCCAGTCTGATGCCAGTCAGATCGACATGGCACCACTTTCTTCCCCTAGGCAAAGAAAATAAAGCAAAAGTAAATGCAGGTAAAATATCAGTAAAACTTTCAGAACACTAACGTAAATGAGGGTGTGGGTCTCTGAGATGGCCACTATTTATTTTTATAAGGGGAGGAAAACTTAATTATTAGCTAAAGTCCTCATTTGTTATGTGTGTCTGTCTGTCTGTCTGTCTGTCTGTCTTACATCTGCTTTCTTCCATAAGTGTGTCCCCCTACTGCAGCCCTCCTGGGACAGAAAAGTGTTAAAATCTGACGTCTTTCTCTTACAGCAGCTCCAGTATTTCATCCTAAGAAGAGAACATACACAAAGTTTAACAAAGTAGTTTCTGTGCTGTTTCATGTGTCATTTTGTTTACATCTAAGTTTGTGGGTGTGAACTTTTATTTAGTTCTCACCCTTCATGGAAGATAGGCACTCCTGGGTGATATAAACATGTCTCCTCATCACTGTTTGGTCCTGAGAAAACCTGTAACAATCATTCAGGTTAGTGTGGACAGCATTTCTCAAAACACACAAAATGATGAGGGTGAGTAGCGTACCTTAGAGCAGCCTCCATTTTTACACACCGTTCCAATTTTCACCTCATTCCCTTCTTCTTCTGAAAACCAACACCCCACGATAACTTACTATTCTACCACTATTGACACTAATACATCATACAGTGGTTTGACTGTTTCCTGCAAGATTGACTTTACCTTTCTCTGTCTTCTGATTGGCCTCTGAAAGTTTGAGCTTCTCAAGCGCTTGCCGTAGGGAGGGAGATACTTTCTGCTGCAGTTCCATAAGTGGCTCATCTGAACTGAAATGCACACCCATGTAGAGTCATTTTTATACGTTTTGGTGACTGAAAAAAAGTCACAAATAACACTAGTGAGGAGGAGGATTTTTCATACCTGGGTCTCTGGATGAATTCTAGTGGTTTGGGAGCCTGAATGACATACTCATTAAAGCGGGGCTTCAGATCTTCCAGCTCTTTCTTCTCCCCAGATGTCTTCACCTCAGGCTTCACCGGTTCAGGAGGCTTCTCTTTGTTATGATAGCCCTTAGTGCAGCCCTGCAACCAAAGCCCAAGTCTGCACTTTAGGAATATTTTACTATGGGCGTGTAAATACTGCGAGAACTATTGCACAAACAGTACAAAAATAAAGCATCTGTGTAATTTGTGCATATGACCTACAGATAAGTTAAGTTACTATTGTAAATAAAATATTTGATTTTAACGGAAATTAAAAAAAGAAAAAAAGTTGGAATTTTGTTGTTCACTGAGTTGTAAAAGTCACTAAATGGGTCAAATCTGTTGGAAGCAGTTGAATTCAGTGTGGCAAATGAAGAAAAAAATAAAAGTTTTAGGATTAATGTCATTTTCAGACATTGACCTCAAATTTTTATAAATGATCATTGAAAAATACTGTATAATTAAATTTGTTTAAATGAAACCAATTCAACGTTAATCAATTAAACTTAAAGTATGAATGAATTGGAGTTATGGGTAGCAGGCACGTAATTAAAATGTCAGCCAATGGTAATAGACACCTTAAAACCATATCAATATCACTAATTATTGTTTAGGTATTTCATTGGCCTCTAACCAATACCCTCATTAGCTTTTATTCATTACAATAAGTATAAAGTCTAAGTGTGACACATTAAAACTGAGTTGTACTGGGGTCTGAACTTTACAACTGAGTTCGTTTTACAGTTGTAGATGTGAATGGGACTTTAACACATTTTTACCACTTACCGCAATGCTGAGGAAATCTGAGAAATCTGTAGTGCGTCTTTTGCAACAGGACCAACCCTGAAGGTCACACACACATTGATACAAAATAGATATAAAAGAGTACAGCAGCAAGGTATTCTGTGCAATGCTTATGCTCACTGTTTGCTATGATAAGGACAATAAAAACTCTAAAGGTACAAAACTGGCTCACCTTCAGGGCATCATGGAACACCGGAACGCCGGGGTGGTACGTGCACGCATCTGCAGCAAGACAGTTTCCATAAGCATACAGGATGCCATGCTATCTACTGTTAAACACTGGCATAACAGTGCTGTTTCTCTTTAAGTAGCTCTGCCCTCTGAGCCATCCATGTTATCTCTGGAATCTGTTCTCTGTTGGCACTGTGTGTCTGTGCTGATAGACCCCTATGGCACAATCTGACCTGTTTACAACACCAAGTACTCTGGACATACACACAACATCCCAGTGGGGAATTAGAGGAGAACTCCACCCAAAAAGACCAGTTTAAATTATAATTATCTCATTATTTCATATACTTTTGTGACTTAAGTTTGTACTCCAAAATCTTATGTATCTATATCTATATAGAGCTCATGTAGATGTCACTGCATGAATTTGTTCGAAGAACTTTCCAAAACTAAATGGTTTATACTGAATAAATGGATGAGCAAAGGAACATAAAATGCTAAGTATGCTTTATTATTATTATTATTATTAAGCAGCTGGGAAGCTTGTGACTGTACTGAGATCTACAGTACGTAAATGTCTCTACGTTAAAAAGGCTTAAGTCATTACTGACGTTTGGGATACATTCATTATTGGACTGTCCCTTTAAATGTTAACGTTCCACTCTAAGCAGCCAGGTTCTGTCCATTCACCACCTGCCAGGGTCTAATAACAACCAGTTCAGACAGTTATAACTACTTGAGTTATACTTTTCATTCCTGACTGTCGCTCATCATCTCAGTAAACTAACTTCATACTGTACAAAGCTGCCGTTAGTTTAGCATGTTGCTAACCGGTAAGGCTAACGTGACTTACCCTCGGAGTTGTTGTCTGGGTCAAAACGCTGTCCGCAACCTTTGTTATAACACAGCAGAGACATGGCCAGAGGTGCTGGAAAAACACTCAAGAGGATAGTGACGGGAATAAAACGTTAGTTCACTCTTAGTGGCTCTGAAACGGCTAACGTCACTGCTCGGGTCCGTACTGTTGCTATGAGCCGGTCTGCAGCAGCAACGGAATCACACGTTTTCCGGAAACTGACGGATGCTCCACGAAATTTCGCGAACTTTTTGCACGTATCTGCGCATGCGCGCGTCCGACCACGTTTGGTCACAATGTGGGGGGGATATATATATATATATGTATATATACTATATCTATATCTATATCTATCTATCTATCTATCTATCTATCTATCTATATATGGTATATATACTCATATCTATATCTATATCTATCTATCTATCTATCTATCTATATATGTATATATACTATATCTATATTCATTCATCTATCTATCTATCTATCTATATATCTATATATACTATATTCATATTCATCTATCTATCTATCTATCTATCTATCTATTATCTATCTATCTATATATATATATATATATATATATATATATACGAGACATCTTAAAGATATCATTGAGTGTTAAAGAAAAAATCGGCAGTGAGCGAATGTTAAGTGAGTGATTATCATTGTGAACACGCCACACAGTGCAGCACTAAGAGGTGGCATCGTGTAGGGGCAGGTTTGTGGGTGGTTGGAATGACCCGAATATTAAGAAACCCTAAATGATAAGAAACCCTGAGATGTGTCCATTTAGTAGTCGTTGTGAGGATATTTTTGTTGGTTTACATTTTACAGCATTTAGCAGACGCTCCCAAGCAGAACGTCCAATTTTAGGGGCAGTTTCCCTGTGAGTAAGTGGAGTGTAAGGGTCTTCTCAGGGACCCGAAGATGTTAGTGCTGAAGGTAGGCAAGGCCCTTATAATAAATAAGTTCTACGAATCGGAGAATTAATACAATATTTTAGACCATTTTAGGATGTTCTCAAACTCCTTAAAGAAGTTATTTATTAAGTTATATTGTTGCTTTTACATGCCATGATGGAGTGACTAGTGCTAATTGAAACCAAAAAATGGAATTCGAATGCACTTAGACTAAATAAACCGATAGGCAGCGTTATAGATTTTGATATTTACTGATATTACCAAGAGCCTGTATTGTTTTCACAATTACAATCAACATGGAAAAAGTAAATTCCACACACAGAAAGATTTTGCACTGTGCAAAAGTCTTGAGCCACTCTTCTTCTTCTTCTTCATACTTTGCTACCAAAGAGCCACACTTTCTTGTTTTATGTGGTCTTTAGAAATAGTATATTTATGTTTGAACATACAATAAATCACAGTGCGTATTCTCATTTTCTGAGCAAAATATGAAGAAAGTTGGCTCAAGACTTTTTCTCAGCTCTGTATCACTGATGCAGAAACACAGAATAAGACATGACTTTCAGATGAGAATGTGTCTGATATTACCATAAGATATATTTATTAACGTAATTATACCAGGTAAACTGCAGTAGGTTCATTTGTGATGTGGAGTGAAGTCTATCAAAATTGTGTTGAGATTAGTTTTTAGCATGATGCTACTTGCAAGCTACTTGCATGTCAGACAATGCCAAATTGTCAGAGGCACAAACATTTAAAAAGCAAATACAATTAGCAAGGAAAATTAGTGTGCATTCTTTCTGGGTTTCTCAAATAAAGCTGTCTGTATACAAAAGAAAATTGCCTGGACACCCAAAATGAAATCTATATATAAAAATACTGAATTGAATAAATGTAGATTCCTCAGCCTGCCAAGGCAAGACCACATTACACTTGCACACATTCTTTCCCATTCGCTTTTTAAAAAGGTTGCTTTAATAGTGTAATGTCCCACCTGATTGTCACACACACACAAAACCCTAAAATTCTCTTCCCCAAGATACCGTAGTAACCTAATATACATGTGACAAGTCTATGGGTATCACTTTGCTCATTTTAACTCATAGCACCAAACAGGAAATGCTAATAAAGGTTTATATTAGCATTTTTATGTAAAGCACATATTGGCACCTGATTTGTCAAATTTGGAAATCTGGCATTAAGAATGAATAGCCCATTTTTCCTCATTGTTCAGCTCATACATTATTTTTCTATCTTGGGCTATGGTGTGCGCAGAATTTGCAACAGGAGAAGAAGCAATTTCTTTCAGTTGCAATTCCCCTCATTGCCTCATACCCATTAGAAAGGACAAGAATGCCCCAAGCTTCTTTGTTATTCACCTGTCATCTTAATGTTTTGCCCTCTTCCAGCTCTGCCAAGCAATGCAACAGGTTGTTACACCTTTCAGGTGACGCATTCTCTTTTATCTTCTTCTGAACATATTTTACAACATCGTCCATGCCTTTGGGTTGGGGGTGGTACTGAGGCATAAAGTGACCACGCAAGTGATGTTCGGTTCCAGGTGTGACAAAACCAAATAGGAAGCGCAGGAACATGTCCAAGTGTCCGTTTCTGCTGGCCAGGGCACGGTCTACGATGGGCTTGTAGAGATCCAAGACTGAGCGGTCTTTCAAAACTTTGCTGGCCACCTTGTCTTTTAAGTGCTTGTCGAACTCATTTTTGCCCTGGGTGCGGAACCTGACATAGGTGTACATGGCCGCCATGAACTCCTGGAGGCTGTAGTGCACAAAACTAAAACCCCGGCCGTGAGGGTAGCCGCCTTCCCGCATCACCTCAGTTGAAATCCCACCGCGATTTGTCACATCCTCCAGGTTCAGTTCGTAGGATGAGACTTCGTCCTCGTAGAAGACATCTCTTTCCTCCAGCACCAATTTCAACGCCAGCTTGCCCATCTTTCTCAGGAATCCTTTGTCAGCATCTCTCCAGAGAGACGCCTCCAGTCCAAGTCCTACGTAGCGCTCAATCTTGCGGTTGGTCTGCACAATTATGTACTGGGTATAAAAGGCAGTGATCGTCGGAGTGTGCTCGTTTTGCTCCAGGTTTCGAAGACGCTGTTCGTAGACGCAGGCCACCATCCAGCAGAGGAGCGGCAGCTGGCACATATTGTAGAGGGCTGAAGAGCGCTTGACGTGGGCCAGCACCCGATTTCCCAGCTCCCTGTCTTTAGTCCTCTTAGTAAAATACTCATCTTTCTGTGCGTTGGTGAAGCCCTTCAAGTCAGCAAACCTGTCAATGCACTCTGGAGGGATTATTCGGGAGGCGGCCCGGTGGGAGGTGATCCAGATGTTAGCATGAGGCAGCAGCGAGCCCTTGATCAGACTAGTTAAGAGGGCATCCGTTGGCGCCGGTAAAGTGAAGTCTGTGATAACTGGATTGTTCTTGAAGTCGAGGGGTTGCTTGCTAAGCTCCAGGGCATCAATGATGAAAAGAATTTTACAGTCCTCACAGTTCAGAAAGTCTGCCTTTTTAGCCTCGGGATGGAAAGAAGAAAGCATCTCAAGGAAGGTCTCCTCCGAGTCCTTGACGAGATGCAATTCGCGACCTGGAAGTGCAAACACAAACTGGAAGTCCTGGTTGGCATAGTTGTTTGTCCAGTCCATTATAAACTTCTGCACAGCCACAGTGAGTCCGATGCCCGGGACCCCAGTCATTAAGACTGTCCGAACTCGGGTTTCCCCCTCTTGGAGGCGGAAGATGTCGTTGGCACGGATTGGAGTGCCCTGTACTCTGGGAAAATTGGGCTGGTGGAACTCATGATCGGTGTTGATGTCTCTGTCACCGCCAATGAAGATTGGTGGCTCTACATAGACGTGACCCACAAAACGCTGCTGCCCCGGACGGCAGGTGCCTTCATAAAGGTTATAATAACGCCTTGTGTGACCCTGCTTCATTTCATACTGCAACAGAGCTAAAGCAAAAGAGAGAGAGAGTTAATCTCATATGGAACCAGATCTGATTCTAGTATATTAATCATAAGATTCCAACCTCACTTCAATACAATATTTTATTAAAATAAAAATTTCTTGGTGTAATAAAGTTCAAGATTTCAGTCCTTATTTTCTCCACTCTACCTCTTTCACACGCCTTTGCAAGAGCCTCTGCAATCTCCCGTTTGTTGATGTCATTTAGGGTGCGTACGGCGATGTGTACAGCTGGTCCTTTCTCTTGACGTTCCAGCATGCGATCGACTACATCCAGAACGTCACTCTCTTGCATCTCTGAGTACTTAAAGTGTTCCTTGTACTGGTTGCAAAGACTTCGTTTAAACCATATAAGCTCTGCAGGTTTCAACATACTGAGGCTCTGCTGGATTGCCTTTTACACACACACAAACAGTTATATATGTTACTTAAATACACCAGAACAATAATTAAATATCAACAACATTAAAACATCAAGTCTAGGCATTGTCTCCCACATACTTTGGAAACCGCTCACCTTGAATATATGGGACAAGGAGAGGCTACTGTGTACGACTCCTGATTGCAGGCCCACGCCCTCTGGTGGTGGAGGTAGTGCTTCTTCTGGTTGTGGAGGGGGAGTTACAGTTATCCTCAGCACGATCTCCTCACCTCTTTGCCTTTCTCTGTGAGGCTCGTATTCCTCCTCAGTCTCCATTGCTGACTGCTGCTCTCTACTGTTACACACAAACACACCTTGACTTCACCCAAAAACATCAATCGTCAATCAGTTTTTGTTACGCATATAGTCCACTTTCAGAAACCCAGTCTTGCTTCAACAGATACACTTTCAAAGTCAAAGTCAACTTTGTCATCTCTGCTATATACTGTACAGGTACATAGAGAGACGAGACAATGTGGCTCCAGGTTATTTTCAGTGCAGAGAACAAAGAACAACAGAACAGAGAACAAATAGGCAGTGGCACAAATAGGCACATGGAATAAACAATAAGTAAAAATACAAAATATACATTAAACAATATACATTTTAAACTAGATAAGGACAGTGAAGTAGTTCTACTTAGCAACGCCATATATTTCAGTGGTATTAATGTTTATCACGCATCTGACTTTATGATAGTAATAATTAAGAATGAGCTTCAATTTTTAATTATAACACTAACTCCTGGAGTAGAAGACTACCTGACTACTTTTCGTGGAGCACAGAGCACACAGCTAAAGTAATGCTTGGTGTGGTCGCGAAAACAAAATTAACAAAGCACAAATGAAATATTAATAAGGGTGTGGCAATGTCTTGTGCTTGATCTGTTTCACTGTTGGCAAAGCCTCAAGATGACAAGAAAAACATGATCTTCCAGAAATACTGCCTAAAGAGTGCGAACCTGTGATTAATTTGAGAAAGCTCTGGCAAAAGGCTAAAGTACAAGTAATGTAGTCCGACATCAAGACAGTGCTTTCCCTCCTTTCTTTTTCTCTTTGAAATGGCCTCACTAGTCATGAAAGAATATATTCCTCATGAAGAAATTTCACTTTTACAAGTGTGTGAACCTTGACAGCAAAATAAATATTCCCCATATCATTTCATTATGTTTAATACACTAATATACTTGCAGTTTTTTCAATTGACGTCGTCACATCATCAGTTATTTTACTTAATTGAAGAATTTTCTCTCAGTTTGCATGTCAGTTTGGTGAAAGATTCACCCTCAATGTGTGTGTGTTTGCAAAAGTACCCCGTCACATTAAGAAAGGCCCCCTCTTTATGGATGATGGATTGCTGCCCTTGGGTGACTGACGTAATGCCAGTTTCTGGAGAGTCCGGGCGATATAACTTGATCCTGAAGCATGCAAACAAACAAATAAACACAATAAAGGCAATATTTTTTACTATTCTGACATTAAATAATGCACACATCAAATAACGCCTAACTTTGCTTTTCTTGGCGGCTTGCATTTCAATTAAGTCTACTGCGTGTACAATGTTGCATGCAACTCCAATCACAAGTTTTTATTTCAATTAATGTTAATCGTTTTAATTCACATGCTGATCTCAAAAGCTTACTGACTGACAGTTGTCAGTTGAGCAGCTGAGCAGTTTGGTAGAATGCTAAGCATTTTGTATCATGCTTATCCAATACTAGAAAGTACAGTACACATTCTATGCTACTGTTAAAAAGCAGTTCTATTTGGTCAACACAGTAGAGTACTTTAAAAACGTATATTTGTAGGTGTGTATGTACCCTGCAGGTCCAGAAGGTGGCTGCAGGCTGATTGTAGTGATGGTGGGAGGATTATCTTCAAACTCAACATCATCTTCTTCATGGTCATCACTTTTCATAGACCCATAGCTACTAGGTGGCCGTCCCTTCATAATCCTAAATAAAACACCAGCACACAAATTCTTTCATTATGACCAAAGCTGGGGCAAATTGTTCGTGTCTACACAACAAGTGGTTGTATTTTAAAGCATAACTCTACAGTTTTCTGATTACCTAAAATTTATTTGGCTATAACATCCATTATTAGGTGTCGTAAAACTTATTAGCCATATACATCAATGACTGCAAAACGTATATATATTTTGCCTCCTATTCAAATGTGCGAATCTACTACTACTAAAAGACGATGATGAGACAAGTAATTAATAGAAATCAACGTATGCTTCATAAGTTTACGTTGACTTTTTGATTACTCATTATCGTCTTATAGTAGAGTATCCCAGTAAGTTAGCTTATTGAAACCGAGGCTAGCAAACGTTTATAACTTGTGGCCCATTAGCTTATATCGACTGTTAGCAACATTAGCGTCTTCAGACGGAGCTCGTCAAACTTCCATACCTCTCCACCTCACAGTCGCTGTCGTTCCCCGAAAGGCTCATGTTGATATCGCAGTGTAATGCTGTTAAAACGTGGAAATGCAGACGGTCATACCTCTCTTGAAAGAGGAAAATCTAGAAGCTGACAAAATGGGAGAAAACAAGTCTTGAAGGGAAGCGATTTATAACCCATCATGTCGAAATGTTCAGTATTTGTAGAAACAAAATCACCCCTTGCTCCGTACGCCTTATACTTTAAATAAACTCTTACATACATGTTAGCTAAAATACTCACAGAGAAATATAAAAATGTTTTTAACTCTCACCTCACACAGCTTCCCTGGACCGGTCCGTCAGCCTTCTAACTTCCGTCTCAGCGCCGCGGTCGCAGTTTCATTACGTCGCATTGCGTTTACTCTCCTTTTTAAATGCCACAGAAAAAAAACTATGGCTGAATACTAACTTACTCACGTACCTAATTTATCTGAACACAACTGACCTTGATACACCAGTTTACATGTGAAAGACAGGTGACAGAAAAGAGCAGCACCAGGTCCCTACAGGTGTGAAAATGAAAACCGAAGGGGCTGGACTAACTTGACCTTGAACCCAAATGCAGCCAGCTTTCAAAAACGGTGTTCTTGTTCAGTTAATATACGTGTAATAAACCTGACAATCACAGTATTCATGTTTGAATATACACATTTTTAGCTTGTTTAGATATTTTTTTTTGGTCCTGCTCCTCAGCATTTCCTCTTGCTATGAGAAGTACCCATAAGTGCTAAAAGAGTACCTAAGAGATTAACTGCTTATTGCTTATGCATTTGTTTACATACACAATAGATTTCATGTGTGTATTCTTGAGGTAGATATTAACTGTTGACTTACACTGTTTGAAAAGTTATAAAGACTAAATCAGCTGATAGTAACATGGCTGAACAGCAGTTTTTGGTTCTCTTCCGATAACGCATCTGAAAAATGCCTTAAAAGGTAAAAATACGAACACTTACATGTTTATTTTTTAAAATACAGGTTTAATGACAGTTTATTTCCCATAAAACGGTACATAAAAATGAAAGAGACCAACACATAGAAAAGACATGAGACACAAAACAGGTGTGCACCTTACAAGAAAGGTGTATTTAAATGAGAAAATGATTATCATCCTTTATTGCCTGACAATGTTGTTTTGCTCAGAAGTTGAGTGCTAATTTCATAGCACTCCACTGAAAATTAAAACCCAATAAATTTTGAATGTCTTTCAGACTTTACAATTAGAAAATTTACATTAAAAAGTACAGAGGATGAGGGAAAATAAATGTATTTACAAAAATGAACAATCATTTCTGAAGTTTATGTTCAGCATCAGAGCTTCATTCTAAACTTCATCTGCAGAGAGAAAGAGAGAGAGAAACATTACACAATCTCCTTAAGACCAACATCCTCAGGAGTCCACAATAATACTATTTGTATTTACTCATTACACTACTTCAACTGTTTCACCCATATCCTCTGAGACAGACAGCTGATCTAGACTCCACATAGCCAATATTAGAGATAAAGTGCCATTCATCTCACTTACGCATGACATTTTGTTTTTTAAAATGAAAAGTATCACCCTCATCACAACTTGAAATGTAATAGTGCATAGCTACACGCAGTCAGGTAGGGAAGCTTTCATGAAGCTCAGACGCATGGTGAAAATAAGAAAAGAACCGTGAGAAAGGTCCCTAAAACTCTTTTCACTTTCACAGATATATGAACCACCAGGAAAACCAACCCCTTTAGTACAACTGATGGCATTTTTTAAAATATTAATCCCAAACCAGTTTGTACACCCCACACTGTGACCTTCACCAGTGTAACAGAAAACATCACTGAAATAAACTTTTACCTGTTTTCAGAACTTCAGCTCTATTTGGACATTCATGAAAGGGGTCAAGGATTGGCAAAAGACCCACCGACCTTGAGAAAAAGTTTCATAATGCCAGCACCAGAATTTAATATTATAGATATAGATATAGATATAACCACAAACTGGTTATATTCAGCTCAAATAATAAAATTAGTTAACATTTTACTGCGTGTGAAATAGCACAGATGTGGAAGATGTTCTCAATGCAAGACAATGAAACAGGCAGCGTGAGTTGTTTTGAGACTTTAGGTGAAAGTTAGCATTTACCAAGTTTAAGTAATATAATACCAATTGTGTATTGATATGATCTCTTGTAATATTACTAATCATGAGGCTCAAAATACATATGGTAAAAAATAAATATAACACACTGTGAAGTTTCCATCCTTTTTCATATATAAAAATTGTATAGAAAAAATACATTTTATTTTTAGCATTTCATCATGCTGTATTTTGATGGCACTTTTTTTGTTGTACAGCGATTTGTGACTTCTTGTCCAAAAAAGGGGCTTTATAAAGAAATGTTAATTACAACAAGACTACAATGAAAAATATACAATGCTCGTATAGCTTATTTTGGTACAGGGAGACACTGAAACAGGCAAGTGTCTCCCTCTGTCTGCCTCTTCTAACAGTTTGGAAGTTTGTTAATTTAGTGTAAATGGTGCAGACAACCCTGTTGGGAAACACTGAACTTTATGAAATGAATACAGAGGTACTATATTGATCCATAACAGCCCTAGTGTCTGCCTTCACACATCACATACCTTTTGTGCACTGGAGGGGATCTTTGGTGACTTGGTACTTGTGATGCGTGGAGATTTCCTCTGTCCTCGAGCCACCTGTGGAGAGCTGCTGTAGTTGGAGCGAGAGATGCTGCTGGCGGCTGCAGGGGACTTGCGGGCGCTGTTGCGCAGTTTGTTGATCCCTCGCTGTAGTCTGCTGTCTACCTTTTTCTTAGGGGTGTTATCAATGACAAATGCCATGGACTGTCTGCGGTTGGCCTACAAAGCAACAGATGAAGAGACAAGCAATAAGAATATGCAAGCAAAAGTAAATGCATCATATTACTTTATTTTGAATACAATGGACCAGTGATACCAAACTCATTGGTCATTTAAGAAAATCTATATTAGGTGTGCAATTTAGAAATTAACAGCTGTAAAGGACCTTGACAAGAGTTTTTCCTCATCAGTCAAGAAAATTCTAATTCCTCATTTAGCACACTTTAAGATTTTTTTCTTAAAATTCCTTTATGCTTCTACAAATGGTGAAGCATTGAAATAAAAAAAACAATTATTATATGCCTGTTAGCTTATTGGATTTTCTTCAACTCTAGAGTTGCATAATATTATATTATTTAAATGTTTTACGCTTCTTAATACAAAGTCAAGAATAAAAATACATATATGTGAATGACAGCCAATTCCTGTTCATTACTAAATATTGATTCAGCTCATTCAATAACAAAAATATGAACACACACTTACTGGTGAAGGACGTTTATTCTGACAGTTGCTGGATGTTGAGCGAAGGTTCCTGCTTTTGGGAGTCACAGGCCGAGGAAAGCAACTTGCAAGTTTTTTTGCCTGCAGAAGAGAAAGAAAAAAAGACATTACATTCAATAAATACATGTAATTACATCACACATACTACTTTCGAACATCAGTCTACAGTATAGCTATACTCTGCAAAAGAGATGAACAATCCTTTCAGGAAGTGTAGTTTAGCTTAGCTCTCACCTCGGGGGTATCAGAGTCCTGCACTTGTCCCGCAGGACGCTTGGTGGCCAGTGGACTGCGTGTAAAGCGGCTCTCGTGCATTTGTGCAGTTGCTCTGGACAGCTGTGACGCACGGTGGGCTGCAGTGCCTGCACTGATCTGACCCGGGAGCATGCTGTAGCGCTGAGGCTGAGCAGATACAGACGGAAGCAGGGAAAGACGGTGGGAGGAGAGAGAATCCATGAGCTGACTGGGAGCCAAAGAAGCACGCCGGATGGTCTCGTTGGGATCACCAGTGCGAACGTCCTCATCGGAGAATGGGAGAGTGGAAAAACCCAGGCTGGGCTGAGAAGTAAAAAAAACAAACAATGAATAATAAACTAAATTTAAAAACTGACTAAGAGAATGAATTTAGAGAGTGTAAAAATAGGTGCCTCAGCAGCTCAAATGCAAGGATTTAGACCTTTGAACTAGGGATGCACAATATGGGAACTCATATTTTTCATGTTTATATCTGCAGACGCAAATAAATGAGTAACGCAGAGTCGAGCGTGAGCGCAGGCAGAGTTGACAGCATAAAGACAAGATATTTAAACTACTTTAAACTTTACTAATTGTTTGAATACACTTTCATGCAGGCTCAGACACTTTTACTAGGGGTGTAAATCACAAGTTTCATCATGATATGATATTATAACAATGCACAACATATATCAATATATATTCAATGGACAACAATTTGATGCCTGCCAATATCACAAAGTCTGCTATAATAAGAGTTTGATTAGATACAATTCAGGAGCCAAAGATCGATACCAGACAATATCACATGCTGATTTATCACAATCCATTCCATCACATATCACAAAATCAACTAAAACTTCATTTGACATCTTTATTCCTGAGCCATGGGCCAACTGACGTCTCCGTGCTTGCTTGACGAATGGACGTTACATGTACGATGTCTGCTTGATGTTCCCAATTTGCTTTATCATCAAATTAATGTATCGATCAATGCATCATTACACCCTACCACACACACACTTACCCTAGACTCAAGAGGATAGCTGCTCTTCAGGTGGGGCAGGCAAGCTTTGTTTCGGGCCTGCAATTCAGCAATTCGCATCCAGTCACCTGCGACGTGTTCAGGTTCATACTCCGCACCCACACAGAATGTACTGGTAGCTAAACACATGGAAAAATGCTTTTATTCACAATGTATAAAAAGTAACCCAAACTGACAACGCAGCAACACTTGGCTGGGAATGATAGCTCACTGTCATCCTTTTGCAAGTCTCTTACCCCTTGGGGGAGCATTGGAATGGACATTGCTCCTACGATAACCAGGCAAACTCAGAAGCTTGTCACTAGAGCTTGCTTCCCCAGCGTCACCAAATATTTCCATGGACACTGGACCAGTTTTTTGGGATGCCAAGTTGGGTTGGGACTGGGCGGTATTAAGACTGTAAAAGGTCTCCTCTTTGTCCTCTGTAGCATAACCAGGGGATTTCTGTACAACCAAAAAATATTTGATTAGAACAAAAAAAAATAATAATAAACCTATACAAATTTTATATTGAGCTTTTGAGTGAAGACATTAATTTAGTGTGAATTTCATTACCCTGGTCATGGTGATGTTGATAACTTGTGTGGTGCGCCTTCTTCTTGCTGAGGAAGTGAGTTTCCTTGTGGAATCCAGTGTGAGCTCACCCAGAGATGTAATACTACTTTCCAGTTTGTGCTGCTCGGCGACAGCATCACGGTTCCTGCTCCTTAGGTTCATGGGTGTGAAATACAGGGTTTCCAGAGAGCCTCTTTCCTGAGCATGGCGCTTTGCTGCCAAGCGTTCAGAGCTGCGGACCAATGGTGTGCTGGACTCACCCGGAGCTGATGCTTTACTACTGAGAGAGTGGCACAATAACAACATTAGTCGACACATGCTACAACTCTATCTCTATAACGCTTCTAGTTTTCTATAGAAACATTAATAAACATACCTAACAGCATTCAGAGAATCATCCAGGTCCAGCTCCAGGCTGTCTGTGTTGGTGTTCGGCAGCTCTTTTGGGAGTTTCAGGCAAACACTTTCTCTGTGTTTCGCTGGTGCTCCCGGACCAGGATTTTTCACAAGTTCTCTTAACTGTCGATCTGCATAATCCAGCTAAAACAGAGAAAACACATTTTTAAATGTTACTGCATATGAAAATGGCAGATATTAACCATGTTAAGATGTTCTCATTCAACAACATGTGGAAGATGATTGTAGTATAACTCCCTCAACTCCTGTGTATAAAAACCTCTTATAAAACAAGTTCAATGAAAACATCTAGAATGGCTCAATATTTTGTAATTAAAAATTAAATAAGCAAATCACACACTAACCTGGGTCTCAAGACTGTTGATCTTAATCATTAAATTTTTCTCTGATGCCTTAGTGTTCTCCAGCTCAGCTGATGCCAGTTTCAACTCTGCCTTTAGAGCCTTCACTTCACTCTCACTGGTAGCCAGAGAGGCCTGTAGAGCCTGCCGTGCCTCTTGTTCCTCTACCAGTTGTTGCTTTTTACCATTGTAGTGGGTTTTGGCCTTTTCAACCTTAAGGAAATAACAGAACAGATCAATAAATGGGTTTGTAGTCAAAGTATCTTGTTCATATAGCTAGTACGTGGTTTCAGGCATAGTCTTTGGGCATCCATTGCAATGAAATTGTTTAGAAAAGTTGTTTACCTGTACTTTGTAGTGCTCAACTGCTTCATTCTTCTGTTTTAGTTGCTCTTGAAGTTCGAGGTTCTGCTTCTCTCGTTGTTGGGCAACATCTTTAAGGGTCTGCAACGCTTCTTCACTTCCTCCCAGCTTTGCCTCCAACTTTGCCCCGAGTTTTTGTGAGGCATCATATTGCCTCTGAAGCAACTGGTTCATTAAGGTAAGACGTTCTTTCTCTTTCTTTAGAGCCTCCATTTCCTGTTGAGACCCATTCTGTGTATTTTGAAGGTCATCCAGAGCCTTCTGTAATGTCTTGTTCTCTGCCCGAAAGTCCTGAAACTTCTTCTCAAGAGACTGGCTTGTAGTTAAGAGTTCATCTTTCTCCTTCTTCACAGTATCCAGTTCTTGATGGGCCTCTTTGAGATCTTGTTTCCGCTTGATAACAAGCTCAGTGACCTTTCTTTCTAAGACCTCCTTAGTCTGACAAGCGTCTTGTTTCTGCCTCTCACATTCCTCAACTCTAGATGCAAGTTCAGAGGCTTCCAGAGTCTGCAAATGAAGCAGAGTGGCTTTTGCCTCAAGTTCAGCTCTTAGAGTTTTCTCCGATTCTTGAGCAACCACCACTGAAGTTTCTTGATGCCTTACCTCTTGGTGAAGATTTTTTATATCAACCTCTTGTTGAGCAACTAGTGTTGACAATTCTTTAATTTTCACCTGAAGTTCCTCAACTTGGTTTTCAAGCTCCATTTCTCGTTGCTTGGCAGCTTCCTTGACTGACACCATCTCAGCTTCAAGGCTCCGAGTTGTATCTAGGGTGTTCTGCAGATCAATTTTTAAGCAATCCAGTTCCTCCTTATGTTGATTATTCTCTGCCTTTAAACTCTGGCACTCTTTCTCAAAAGTCTGCTTAGCCAAGAGAAGATTCTCATTTTCTGTTTTTAATGCATCCAACTCTAGTCGTTTTTTATTCTGAATGTTCTGCAGGTCAGTCTTGAGGACATTTACAGCATCTAGTTGCTCCTTGTTCTCTTTCTGCAAGCTCTGGCATTCATTCTGGAGGCTCTGATTCACTGAAGAAAGATGCTCTCTTTCCTCTTTCAACGACTTCATTTCTTGTTGGTACTTATCTCGAGTATTCTGTAAGTCTGCAATGACAGAATTTAGAGCCTCCTCCTTCTCATTCTTCTCTTTCTGCAAGCTCTGGCACCCATTCTGGAGGGTCTCATTGACTGTTGAAAGTTGCTCCATTTCCTTTTTTAATGCATCCAACTCTTGCTGGCTTCTGTTTTGGATGTTCTGCAGGTCAGTCTCAATGGCTTTTAGAGCGTCCAACTGCCCCTTGTTCTCTTCCTGCAAGCGCTGGCAATCATTCTTGACAGACTGGTTCGCTGAGAGAAGATGCTCCTTTTCTTTTTTCAAGTTTTCTAACTCTTGCTTGTGCCCCTCTTGGGATTTCTGCAAGCTCTGGCATTCATTCTGGAGTGACTGGTTCACAGACGAAAGGTGCTCCTTTTCCTTTTTCAACATATTTATCTCTTGGTTGTAATGGTCTTGAGTATTCTGTAGGTCTGCACTGAGAGCATTAAGAGCCTCTTCCTTCTCATTCTTCACTGTCTGTAAGCTTTGGCACTCATTCTGGAGGGACTCATTAACTGAGGAAAGATGCTCCTTCTCCTTTTTTATTGTCTCAATTTCTTGCTGGTACTCATTTTTAGTGCTCTGTAGTTCACTTTTGAGAGCTCCTAGTGCATTTTCTTTACCCTTGTTCTCTTCCTGCAAGCTCTGGCACTTGTTCTGGAATGACTGATTCAATGAAGAGAGGTGCTCCTTTTCTTTTATCATAGTCTCCAATTGTAGTTGGTACTCATTTTGGTTATTCTGTAGTTCAGCCTTGACTGAAGTCAGGGCTTCCTGAATCTGCTTGCTGTCCTCCTGTAATTTCTGACACTCATTCTGAAGGGATTGGTTCCATGACGCAAGATTCTCCTTTTCCCTTTGTGTGGTCTCCCACTTTTGCTGACAGTTATTTAGTGTGTTCTGCAGGTCACTGAGGACCTCCTTTTTACTCTCGTGGTCCTCTGTTAAGCGCCGACAATCATTTAGAAGAGACTCATTCATAGTAGACAAATCCTCCTTCTCTTTTTTAATAGTCTCCAACTCTTTTTGGTACCCATCTCGGCTTTTCTGAAAGTCAATCTCAAGGCCATTAAGTAAGTCCTGTTTCTCATTTTTCGCTGCCTGCAAGCTCTGGCATTCGTCCTGAAGTGACTGGTTGACCAATGAGAGATGCTCTTTCTCTTTATTTACCGTTACTAGCTCTTGCTGGTATCTGTCCATTTCCAGTTGCTGCTTGGTACAAAGCTCAGCAATTGTTCCCTCCAAGGCCTCCTTGGCTTTGGATGTTTCAAGAACAAGGGTCTCTTTCTGTTGACAAAGAAGTTCCATTTGTTTCAGCTTTTCTTCAGTGGACTCCAGCAGCTCATTTTTAGCAGTGATCTGACGGACAGCATCATCTAACTGCTCGTTAAGCTGTACAACGTTATCACGTTCTCTCTGCAAAGCTTCTTCTGATTTCTCTAGATGGTTCTGGTTTATGTCTTGCTGTTCCTTCATTTTTTCATGAAGAGAACCAAGCCATGTTTCTTTCTCAGCAACTAGATTATTAAGATCAGAAACTTGAGCATTAAGTTCATTCACTTGACTATCAAGTTTTTGACGGCATGTCTCTTCCTTTTCCATTGCTTTCTCTTGAAGTTCAACCTTCTCTTGAAGCACAAGTAGCTCTGATTGCCTTTCTGTGGCAAGTGCAGTAGCCACGGTTAGTTTTTCCTGAAGCTGAGCGAAGTTTTCTTCTAAAGTCTTGTTTTTAGCGCCTAAAACAGAAGCCTCTTGTTCTCTCTGGAGTACTATATCCCGCTGGCAGTTTACTTCCTCATTAAGAGATGTATTGTCTAACAACAATTCCTCAAAATTCTTGAGATGTCTGTCAGCCTGATCCTGGAGTTGTGCAATTTCAAGCTTCAGAGTTTGCTCCTGGGTTTCATGGGATTTTTTTGAAGAGTCCAAATTACTCTCCAAGGTAGCAACTCTCTGTCTCTCCATGGAAAGCTCTTCCTTCAGATTATTCAGCTGCTGCGAAAGCTCCTCCAGAGAATTATGTTTTTCAGAGATTTGTTTCTCAGCTTCAGCAAGTTGCTGTTTCAATTCAGAGACAGCAAACGTATGCTCCTCAGTTTCTCTTCGGTGCAGACCACACATTTCATTATATTTCGCTTCAATCAAATTAACATTAGCCTTAAGGCACCTGATCTCTTCTTCCTTCAGCTCAAGTTCCCCCTTCAATCCTTGAACTTCTAAGACTTTAGAACTCACATCTTTACTCAGTTGTTGCGACTTTCCCTCTTCCTCCAGCAGTTGCATTTTTAAACCATCTGCCTCATATTGGAGTTGGGCTACCTTCTGCTGCTGTATTAGGAGTTCTTCATCCTTGGAAGATATTTTGTCTTTTAGGGAAAAGAGTTCAGACTCACTTTGTTTAAGGGATTCTGTTGTTCCTTCAATATCACACTGCAACTTGGACATCTTGTTATGATGCTCTACAACAGCACGCTGAAATTCCAGTTCAGTCTCATCTTTGGCTTTCTTTATTAACTCCAGTTGAGACCGGGCCTGATCTCTTTCCTCAGAGAAGGTGGCTGTAAGCATTTTTCCTTCCTCGGTGAGCTTCTCTATGTATACTTCAGCGTCAAGCTTCTGTCGCTTAATCTTACGTAGCTCTTCGCTCAAAAAACCTAATTCTGCAAACATTTCCTGAGCCTTTTGCTCCTGCTGTTGGAACTTTTCTTCCATCTGAGATCTTTGTTGATCTTTTGCTGCAAGAATTTCTTCCCCTCTCTTTTTCTCTGTGTTGATTTCACTTTGCAGAACTGCAACTGTGTCATCCAGAGCAGAAATTCTGGAACGGAGAGAAGCATTTTCTTCCACCACTTTCTGATGATTGGCCAGCTTGCCTTCATATTCAGAAAGAGAGATTTGGGTGTTCTGCAGGTCAGTTTTAAGAGCATCAAGTGCCTGCTGCTGTGTCCCATTCTGCGTCTCCATGCTCTGGCACTTAGCTCGCAGGTTATTAACCATGTCTTCCAAAGAAGCTACCTTTGCTTCCAGTTCGCCTCGCTGCTTGCGAAGTTCTGCAGAGACAGAGATCTCTTCTGTTAGTTGGAGCTCCAGCTGTTGAAGACAGGCAAGTTTACTTTCCAGATCTGCTATGTGGGCCATGAAAATTTCATGCTTCTCCTTGAAAGCCTGCTCCTGAGCTGCCCTCTCTTCACGTATGTTGTTTATTGACTGCTGAAGATCTGAAATTACTCCCTCCAGTCGCATGGTTTCCCTTTCAAAAGCACCTCTCTCTTCTGACAGCACCTTTTCAACTGCTATCTTTTCCTTTTTAAGGCCAGAAATTGTTTCTTCAAGCTGGGAAAGTTGTAGCATCAGATCAACAAGTTCCTGCTTCATTTTTTCCCACTGGTATTTAAGAAAGGAGAATAAAAAAAGAACAATGAGCAGAATTCAAAATAATGAATGCCAATATATCTCCTAAATTCTATATGCTGGTTTCTCGATGATGAATTAAGGTTTGTCTTGAACTAAACTGTACCACCAATGGACATTCACTATTGATTCCATGTAATTATTCCTATATGGCCATTTTCCCCAACTATGATTAGCCTGAGCCCTAGATTAGCTTTAGAGTCAATAGTGAATCTTCATTGGTGGTGCAATTTATTATAATTAAACTCACTTTGTAAGGCCATGCACCTGAATCTTTCTGATCAACATAACACAGTAACTCTGTCCAGAATTAAATATATTCATTACTATTCATTCAAAGGCATCCTAGTAAAACAAAAAACCTACCTCCATAATAGGACCCAGAACTTCACCTTTCTCTTGTAGTTGTACAGAGACTTTGGAAAGCTCATCTTCCATAACAGAGATTTTCCCTTGCAAGATCTGTATTTGTTCACTAAGGTTTTCCTACACATGGATGCAGAAAGAAGGAAATAAATAGCAGTGAGGTAAAATAGGCATATAAAAAAATGTCATATCAGCAGTTTTTAATGAGTAGAAGTTTTCAGTTTAATACCATAAAATAATATACAGGGTACATGCTTTTATCTTTTAACTGCTGTTAAAGTTCATGGAAAAAGCAGTGTTGTGTCACTGTTCGCCACTGTGAATAATCACCCTGTCTGACAGTGCCTGACTCAGCTCTCTCTCCAGAGAGTCTCTCTTGTTTCCCCACTCTGCCTGAGAGGACTCGTGAGCCTCTGTTAATTTAGTCACCTCCTCTTCAGCCCTCGCCAGCTGAGCAAAGGCATTTCGAACCTGTTAACCAAACACAAACCTTAGCTTAGAATGCAGATAAGTCAACTGTCACACAGTTAGTTTGCTTGAACAATATTAAGACCATACATGTCCACCAACAAAAAAAATAGGTCGCTAATACAGACCACAAACTTAAGCAAGGCCCTACCTGGGCAGAAAGTGTCCCATTCTCCTCCATTAGTTCATCAATTTTTTTGTCTTTTTGGGTGTTGTCCGTTTTCAGATCTTGGCATTGCTTTAAGACCTCGTGAACACGTTGAAGGAGGCTGGGAAGACATTCATGGATCATTAGACAAACAGTACCAGTATTACTGCTAACAGTAATAGCTTTTTCACTTTTAAGTTTTAAAACTTTTAAGAAGGAAAACAGGAATGAATATATAAACAAATAAGGTCATGTCTGCCCTTTCTTACCCTTCGTTCTTCTGCTGGAGCTCTGCGAGTGTGGTCTTATGGTCCTTTTCAAGCTCCTCTTGGTCCCTCAACAAACGCTGTAGCCTGTGCTGAAGTTGAGAGATCTGACCCTCTGGTAGACAACCGAGAAAAGAGAGATATAAGCACAGAGAGTGGGGGTTAGCGAATGAGCAAACACCCAAAAGGTCAGTTAAAGCAATGTATAACATGTATAAACATGTATAATAAATGAACAACAATTCATTCATTATTTGCATTGCAAAGCATTAAAGGTACCATATTGTCATCAACGTGTAATATTGCGTCACTTACAACTACCAACTTTAACGCTGACAGAGAAGCCATGCAAATATATCCTAGAGTTTTCATTTACCTTTCTCAGAGATTGTGGCAATGCGCTCCGTCAGCTCCTGCTCCAGCTCATCCCTCACATCCCCCTCGTGTGCAAGCTCTTTGCGAAGTCTCCTCAGCTGCACCTGGGGTGTGTTTATGATCTCCTGGATGGGGGACCTGAGACAAGACAAGACAAAATACTTAAAGCCAGCTAAATCAAGCACAATAATATGTTTCATTAGCTCATATTCACCATGAGTCACATTAGCACTTTTGGCAGTCTTTTAAAGAGCATCTTCACTTAGATGATCTTACTAAACCTAAGAACCTAAAATGTCAAAAACTGACAAATAAAATTAAAAAGTTTAAATCTTTGTGTCTATCCACTTTTGATCTGAAGAGACATGTCAGACACTGCAAATCTTATTTGCCTCTATATATAATGCATATAAGCATAACAGTACCCAACAAAAGAGCTTGAAGCCACTGTGTCAAGGTCCAGGAAGGTGACACGTGGACCACTACGTGATCTGTTAAAGAAGGGTGACCCATCATCGCTGTAGGATGACACACTGCTGGAGGAGAAGCTGTTTATAATAGCTGGGAATAAAAAAAGAGATAGCAAATAAATGAGAAAATACCAGCAACCACAAAAGAATAAAAAAAAACAGTGTAGTTCTCACAAAAGATGAAAGAGAATGGAAAGCTTAAGTGGCTGCTTACAGCTTGTAGAAAGTAGTTTGTCAAGCCCCTCTCGTAGAGAAAAGCCAGTCTCTTCATGCTGTATGAAGCGAAACATGGACGCCATCTGCAGCTGAGGGTACAGAGAGCAAGAGGATGGTGAATATTCCTCATTTTAAAACAAAGAGTCTATGGGGACAAAATAGAATAGGATTTGAACAAGTTAAACAGCAGAGCTAATTACCTCCGTGTCAAACACCGTATCTGGCATCACACGGTTGTTAACGAGGCCATGGTAACACAGCACCAGGACAATCTGTTTCCAAAAAAAGGATATTAAATAGTTGTATGTCACATCAAAAGTCATTTCTTTTGCAGAACAATCAGAGTAATTATTCAGGCTGGGTTTAACAGGTTGATAAAAGTGTATGAGGAAAGAGAGGGAGATAAAATAAAGCAATAAACCGGAAAACACCTTGGCCAGCTCCAGGTCCAGCTTATTCCCCTGTGAAGTGTTCTGCCATGAAAGAGGGACACACTGCTCCACCTGGCACACATCTTTTTGAGTTTGAAAGCAGGGATTATCAAACTGGCAAGTATACATTCTTTAAAATCCTGTCCATTAATGAACCACATGCATTAAAAATGTCAAAATTTGCAAACATAAAGATCATATTTAGACTGTCATTAAGGCTGACAGAGCACAACAACCAATTAAGGACCACAGAAGAAAAACAGAAACAGAGACCTGGAATAGCTGAAACTTACTGCGGATGAAGTTGGATATAAATGACAGTCTCTCTTCTTGAGACAGGTTTACAGGAACCTGGTTGGGCTCCTGCCCCTTGCTGTAAACCAAATGAGAAGTCAGAAAAGCTATTAACCTCAGTGTCAGAAAAGGAAATCAAATTGCTACATATCAACCCTCCACTCAGTAAATTTACAAAATGTACAGCACAGTCTATATATATTTAGACCTTATTTACATATAGACTACTCTATCTATAAGAACACAGGCATTATTCAACTTCGACAGGTTTAAACCAAACAAGTACTGAGACGAATGAACAACACTCTCTTAACACTGCAGCATTGATACTCACAGTTTATAAACAAACTTTAACAGCAGACATCCATCCTGCAGGTCAGTGATTCTCTGCACAGGCTCATCCAGATGGAAACCGTTGATCTGTCACAGGTACAGTGTTTAGAATATGTAAAATCCATAACTGTATTGGTATAAACTGACAGTTTAGGAAACACAGACATACCCACGCTAAAAGTGCTTCTTCCTTGACTGAATGCAAAGTCATTGCAGGCTGATGAAAATGAAAAGATAAAAGCAATTATGAAGACAGATAATGACATAACTTGAGTGGACTGAAACTAGCATCTTTGCCCTGTAAAATCATGTCAATGTGGGTGTGTGGCATCTACATTCTTCCATGAGGATATAATTCCAGGCTGGGGCTCACTAGGTGTAATCGTGCACATTGCGCATACAAATAGGCATGGTTCCAAATCTCGCTAGCTAGCAATTATTTATTTAGGCATAGGAGGGGTGAAGAACAGATACACAATACATATGGAAAGTGGAGAAATGTCCCAGGCAGAAATATGAGCCATTATCTAAAGATTCAAGATTCTTTGTTTGTCACATACAAGTATAACACGTAGTGAAATGCTCTGCAAGTGCAAATTAATTACATAAGTTAAAGAAACGTCAGACAAACTATATCTACAAAGAAGAATATATAGTAAGAACGCGTTTCCTAAAATGAACATTTATACTATAACTGTACATGTGCGTGTTTTAGGATTACCTCAGGTATCCAAATAGAAATTGACTGGTATAAATAAAGTTACAAAATCGATTTTCAATGGAGAATGGGGCAAGCAAGATCAATATGCATATGTCTTCAACACATCGAAATATATAACTCCACATGCAACTGCACATTTTCATTGTGTTTTAATGGCAACTGAGTAGAATTACAATGATTTACAGTACTGCATTAACAGTTAAAATGAAGGACGCAATGCAAACTGTCTATGAAGTAGTGCCACTACATGCCCGATCCCCAAAATCGTGCAACACAAGTTAAAACTTTATTTTCCAAATTCCCCATGTCACGTCGTCGTTACAGATCTGGGTTAATTCTATGAGTTGGCTTAGCACCTAGGCTAACTGGAGTTAGCGTCCGCTGAACTGCGCCTATCAACCACTTCCCTAACTTTTCTTTTCATAAATTCCACTTTAATTTTACTTCTGCTAAGCTGAATATAAAGAAAATCGTTACATTAACTTACCGCGTAGTTAGTCAGATGTTAAAAGTCTTTACATCAGTCCGAGATCACAGCACTACGCTGTTTATTCCGAAACAATCCGATTCCGTTTTCAAATTTCGGCGCTTGCGCATTTCCACGTTTTTAAACCATAAAAGGTTCCGATTGGATGGCTGAAATGTCACGTTGTGTATTTACTGCTCTACTATTGGCTCGTACAAGACAAACGAGCCAATGGGAACCCAGGTGCTGGGTTGCCGGAAGTCTAGGTCACGCCTCCCTGCGACCATATTTGAAGTTGCTCAAATTGCTTGGCTGCGGGAGTGAATTCTTAAAACGGAGAATTTCTAAATCTAAATTTTACACATATAAAAATACGACATACATACTACATTCTTTTTGCTATTTGGAACAGAACTTTCACATACGCATAATATAACGTGCACACTTTTGTCCAGTCCATGTTTTGGAAAACCCCAAAAGGCAGGATTGTCACTTGCCTTTTTGATAGGCATCAGCACTTTTACAGATGATTTGGGGGCAGTGGTGAATCAGTTCAGGTATTTTAAAGCCTTTGAGCTGTATGAGCCAGTGCCGACAGGTGCGTCTGTAGCTTGTCCAGCTGAAACAGGTGCTGACCACAAGCAAAGGATCTCATTACAAACAGTATCCTCTCTATGCATGGCAACAGTGTCCAGATATACTTCACAAACTCTCTCTCACACACACACATTATACCTCCACATGCTACAACTTTAAACCTGCACATACCCAGTGCACCCAGCACATTCCTACAAACACTCGTACATTTGCATTGAAGAGATTTATCAGACATTGCCTTCCAAAATGACTTTTCCTTAATACAGGGATTGGCACCCTGGAGAAACTCATGGTTAACCAGCAGTACAATGATAGTTGGAGATGCGGCATTGTAGTGGCCTAAACGACTAAATCTTGTGTTGGTCATAAGATTGGATGTTTGAATTCCAGGAACCACTGTTGGTCTCCTGTGCAAGGTACTTAAGGTAATCTATGGAGATTGTCCCTGGAATTAGATAACATAAGTTGCTCTGGGTAAATGTGAATGTAATGCAAGCTGGTAGTTCTAGATGTAGGATAGAGCCAGACCCAAATGTCAGGGTTTTTTGGGAGGGGTCCTAGACCAATACACTCACAGAATAGCGAAAGAAACCCAGCCAAACATGTGAGCCTCATGCTGTGCTTTATCTACTTCTTACAAACACTCCATACATATGAATACTTCTGAAAGTTTTTAATGCATCATTTTTTTCAACAAAAATGGTATTAACAGAACATTTGAATCAAACTTTTTGGTTCTAGCCTAAAAAATTAACATTGCAATTAAGGTAGTAATACACATTTTGATAACGAACTGGGGAAAAAAAACAATCCTATTAGTACACTGCAAAAAGCAAAAAACAAACAAAACAAAAACACACTGCAGCGCATTTAATCCCTTTCTTAACCCAGTGAAAGTGCTGATGCACTACAGAGCCATTAACTCCAGAACTACATGCATGTGAGCCCACTTATGTAAATACATTAAAAGAAAAAATAAATACTTCCAAAAATCCGCAGCAAATTATTTCAGATTGTGTTAAGAAAAGCAGAGTTGACAATGTTGCACTGAGTCTTAGTTTTACATATTTTTGGAGTTCGGTGTCAATAACTTATGGACTAGAACAGGCTCCGAGTTAGGTATTTTTCTGTTATTTAAAATTTGAACAGGTGGGATAAAAGTGCTGCTGTTCCACTCGCTCTTCGGTAAAATCAACCATTTCAAAATTTACAGGATGCAATGTGCACTGAAGGCAGAAGGTGCCATTAAGGTCTCTCTCCTTTATTCCTTTTACCCCGACCCCACCATGACACACAGATTCACTCTTTGTAGAGTGTGTATGGAATCAAAATCATTAACAGATGTAATGACTGCCCTCCACTCCAAGGATTCAGAATCTTCTCATATAACACCCAAACTCCCCACAACTCATATACAAAGCCCAATACAAGTGAAAAAAGGACAACAAAATTTATTTGCTCAGTGAAAATATTGGCAAAGTCCCACTGGAAGAGGTACAAAATAAAACCTACCAAATTCACAATGGCAATGAAAGCAGAACAATGAATCCTGCTTTTTCCAACAGTTCCAATACAGGACAAAAATATTCATGTTGAGACCCTGACTCACTCTGATATGTCTCCACCCTTATTATTAACAAGAGCTGTATAACTTGAGAAAAAGTTCCGCCCTTCAATTACAACAGTCTTCAAGCCAGACTGGACAAGTCTAGAACAACTACTCCACACAGGCTTTTCCACAAAGCTGCACATCCCATTTAGCCAGAAGTCAAGATGGTCTGGTAAGAGGGGAGGTGGTGGACTTTCATTAGTTTACACTTAAGTGAGACGTCCTGCTTCGTGTAATAAACCCATGGGCCTGACTTGTAACATTTATATAACAATTATACTGTCAATGAACATTCAAGTCCTTAAGAGAGAAGATTAAAGATATAATGGTGCTTTTGCCTCTAAAGCCTGTTTGTGTTGAGTGTATGACCCTGAATTATCACCTTTTCTCATTGAATCTGTTCCAGAAAACATTAACAAAACTATGTAGGGCTCTGGTGGTATGTGACGACCCTAACAGTGTCCCTGCAACTGATTTATGAAGCCCTCACAATTAAATGGGTAATTATGACTGTCCAATCACTTCACCATATCAAAAGGCAGACCAAGGAAACTCTAACTCTATAAAATACCTACAACCTTGTGCAATACTAGGACAAACACAGTGTGTCTGTGTCCTCCACCGTAGCTTTGTGTAAATCTTAAAGCCAGACGCCCACCCCACACCAGTACGAACTGTAGAAATTGATTTAGAGTCTAGAATTGAAGAGTCTGGCTGTTATCTAAAATATAAAACAAAATAACTCAAAGGGGTTACAGCGCTTCCAAAACAGTTCTACACAACAAATCCAACCCATCCAAGTAGAAAGGAGGCCAGTAGATGGCAGCCATCACAAACCATGTACTGTATCAATGGCCGAGTTCCCCTTAAAAACGGCCTCCTTTATTCGGGTGTCGTTACGAAATTGTACAGAAACTGAGAAAACACTGCTAGCATGCATTATGATCTTGAATTATTGAGAATCGAATCGGTCTTCATATATAAAAGCCAGGCAGACACAAGGCCGTAAAGGAGGGACCAGTTCTTGGGAGAAAACCGTGCTTCCGCTTTGACGTGGGTTAGCAGAGGTTCAACCCTCGCTTGCTTAGTTAGATGAGAACAAAAAGAGAGAAACAGAGACGGAGAAAGTAGAGACGCCTGGGACGGAGATAACCAATCACGGAATGGCAAACTGCACAACTAATTCTTCTTTGGCGTCCACCTTGATCTGGGAGATCGCGCTGTATGCGTATGCTGCAATCTTGGACACCTGAGGACAGAGAAATCAAAGCAGAAACAATGTGTAAGTCTACAATGCTGTGTGTAAGCAGGATAAATGTGAAAGAAGCCATTTGTGTGGGGATGTGTGAAGTACCTGCTGGATGTCTGCATGGGGTACCAGGTCACTGGCAAGCACTTGGTGAGGTTGGCTGGTGAGGGAGGGGAGAGGGGCTGGCTTCTTCTGACAAAGTGTGCTACTTAACACGGCTAATTTAGTACTGGAACACACATATAGTAAAAAACTCTTCAGGGCTGAGTAATAGGACCTCAAATCAATATTAAAATGAACCGAACATTTTTATCTTGATTGTTATTTTGCTCTCATAGTTCACTAAAAAGATTTGTACTGTAAATATGCTCAATTATTAAAGATGTTTTTCCCTAATGAAAGTGTGCATATATTTGTGATATTAAAATAACCCAAAGAAAACACACATGGATGTAGTTCCAGAGTGGAGGATGTTAAGTATATTTTAAGAGGTTACTATATGAACACACACTTGAGAAAGTATAGCATGATGCACAGCCATAACGTCTAAAACACACACCTGTATTGTCTGGCTTTGTCCATGTACTCATGCTGCTCCATGCCTTGGGAATCTGCAGCTGATACATCAATAATGTTCCTGATGAGAGACAGAAATGCAAAGGATTCTTAGTTCACGTTTCTCCTGTGAATGTGAATTATGAGAGATACACAAATATAAAGACAACTGGTGAGCATGAAGAAAAGCTGTGAGTGTATGCATCATACTGTGCAGTTTTATGCAGGATGTTGGACAGTAGGGCTTGTTCGTCATTTCGGGCCGATGACAGGCTGGCTGGGCTTCTTTCTGTTCCGTTCGGTGGTTTGCTGTCAGGGTTTGGGTGTGGGATTAGGGGCTTGCGCTCATCTGAATCCTGTAAAGTTAAGGGTTGGAGGTCAACATAAAGTTGATAATTAAACCTTGTCTCAGTAGAGGCCAATCCACTCACGGGCAGTGAGAAGTCATGTAGCAGTGTTATATATTGCTGTATCAATCTGTAGATAGTGTAAAGGTGTAATAACATCTATATCTGAACTTTGAATCACTGGTAAAGAACAACATTACAACACCTACAAAAGCCCAAACCGAGCTAACAAATTCCAAATTTGTGACTCAGATATTAATTAGCTTTAAATATTTCACACAAATACAACAGCATTTCTTACATTTCATCAACACTGAACTACTTACAAAGACTTTTGCTTATCACCATTACCCAAAGCCTTTTACAATAATTTCTTAGCATGATTTACGATGGAAAAAAAAAATCACTGAGTGCATTAGTTTTTTGAGAGATGTCAGCTCACCTTCAGTCTTTCAATTGGCTTAGACTATTTATTGAGACTCTATAAACATGTCTCTTTTGAACTGATTAATTGCTGAGTTGAGACTGCTTATTTTGAATTAAGAAACCACTAAGCCCTGTTTCCACCAAGCTGTTTCTTAAGCAACAATAAAACAACAAAATCATAAAGAGAAATTAAGACATTGCATGAGACAAATCTGACTTTTGGTTTTGACTTGAGATGTGAAATTTTTAAAATCTGTATGCAACAAATTGCCATGAATTGAGGGAAATTCATTTTTCTAAGACAAAGCTGGTATGTCAAATTTACCTAATTTACCAAATTTACGTATTTATGCCACTGTTTCAATCTATTGTTTCCAGACATAAAAAGGGAGGTTGTCATTCTAGACATGTCTGATCATATGACACAGTGTTTGGCCACGCTGTGATTACACACACACACACACACACACACACCCTTGTACTTATATAGTAATGAGGACCTCCATTGACTTCTATATTACTGTATCTAAATAATACTACACCTAACCCTAAACATAACCCTAACCATAACCTCAGTAACCAAAAGCTAATCTTTCTACACTTTTTGCAAATAAACTATAATTTTTTTTTTGTAAAAGCAGTTTAAAGAAGTGGGGACCACTAAAAAAGTCCTCACTTCCCAAAAATGTCTTCACTTTGCTGGTTAAAAACTCATTTTGGTTCTCACTAAGTAGCAAGTACAAGAACACACACACACACACACACACACACACTTGACACATTCACAAACGGGCAAAACCCACACTACACCCTTATTCAACAACAGCTTACTCTTCACATTGTAGATAATATACATACTATACGGACAGGCTTCCGTCTCGGACAAGTTAATTAACACCGCAAAAAAAACTTATTAGCAAAATAAGCAAAACTGGAAAGTCCAACGCGAGTGAGTCAAAGACTAAAATCTGTAGGAACCATAAGCTGAAACACTTCTGCTCTGCCCCTTGACAATGTTAATCAGTTACCTAATTAATATTAATGTATAATAATTAAATTAACAATCCGGCTTTACACAAGTTTTGCTTGCCTAATAACGATCTTCCCACTGCTACACTTTCACCAGGCCTGTTCATGCACACAACAACCACAACCCTGCAATAAAACAACAAAAACCCATAACAAAACATCCCGAACACACAAAACCCCGCTTCTATGTTAAATGTTGGCCCACATTAGCACGTTTTAGAAACGTCCATAGCTGAGTAAAAGCCTTTTTTATCTGAACTCTGTTTGTCACCTGTTCCGTCACCTCGGTATCACTGCTGTAACAGCAACCCATGTTTAAGTCGATCTTAATTAATCTCCAGTTCCTCCTCTCGGTCAGATTTATACGCGAGGGGGAAATCGAGGCGTTTTAAGTTTTATAATCCAAACTCGTCTGATTCTTCTCTTGGTCTCTGCGTCGGTCTGGTGTTAGTAGTAAGACTGCGTCCCAAACCCCATACTACCCTACTGCGTGTTCTGACATAACAGCGTCCGACTCATATTGTACGTACTGCTGTAGTATGGTAGTCTGCGATGTGGGACACAGCCTAAGAAATGTCACATGATGACTGTTGGGGCCATGTCCCAGTTCGCGTACTCCCGTACTAGGTAGGGTATGCTTGATAGGTTTCGTTTGTTTCTGAGTGTTTTGTTAGTATGCGACAGGCCGTTTATGACTACTTCCGGTGTCTTAGGGAGCGTGGTGTACCATGGGTCGCCCGAATGGAGCTTTTATACAAAGTTATTTGAATATGTAAAGATTTTGCACGTTTGTAAAGCAGCTTATTGGAAACGGACTGTTAATTAATTTAATCATAACGATTACATTTGCTCTCTCAAGCATTTGAGCATTTTCGCCGAAACTAACTATTCTTAAGGTTTGGAGCAAACGGGAGATGTAAATTTAACTGCATTATGCATCAGAATCTTGCATTGTAAATTTGAATTTATTCCACAAGCACCTAGCATTTACTTGTTGAACTTTTATTTGTCAAGCATGCAGTACGAAAGACTCCAGGTGCTCATAACTTGTTAATTTATGTTTGCTCCGTGCCAAAATGCTAGTATAGCCAGTTGTCATAGATGGTGCTTAGATTTCTATGGTGAGAGAGACAGCTGGTGCAGCTTGCTCACGAAGAGTGGGCCAAAATACCTGTCGACAGGTGCAGAAGTCTCATTGAGTTACAGGAATTGCTTGATTGCAGTGATTGCCTCAGAAGGTTGTGCAACAAAATATTAAGCTAGGGGTACCATCATTTTTGTCCAGGCCAGTTCCATTAGTATGTTTTTTAAAATAATTCTGTTGAACCACAGTTCAAAATCTATGTCTGATTTTCATTTGTTAATTTTCAGTAAATTGCTATGTATTATTCCTTTTGTCAGTTTCAAGTTATTTCAGTGACCATTGTGGGTTTTTCTTTCTGTAACGGAAGGGTACCAACAATTTTGTCCACGTCTGTTTATGTCAGGGCATGAACAAGAAAGGTGTGTTAGTCACTTTTAGTATGTTTCAGATTTCTTTTTCCCCTTAATTGTTATTTTGTTTTTAGGTTTTTGTTGGTTTCAGCATAGCTCGTGTGGAATGTGCATTTATGCACGGTAATGAACACATAAATTAACCCAAGATAGGACGATACAGTGCTCATTTTTGTAGAACACTTTAGGCCAGTATAGAACATAAGACAAAGACTCAAATAAATAGAATTTGGCCACGTGAATGGAAGGTCCTGGAAAGGTAAAGGTACCGTTCCCAAGGACTGCTCCCGGGCACTGCCATAGATGCCCACTGCTCCTTCAAATGCAGAGGTCACATTTTGAATTGTGTTGCACTGTGTGCACTGCTGTGGTGTGTTCATAATGACAAATTAACACTAAGTGTAGGCACGATTTTGCGTTTTCAAAACTGGAGTAATGAATCAGTAACAGGAAAAAAATACTCAACATTTTACTGTACGTGAAGATACATGGACCTAATCAGACAGCCTCTCAAATCTCTTTCAATGTCTTATTTCTTTGAGATGCAGTGGGATGGTTTGCGAACTTTCCCACCCCTCTGCCAAATGGAGGCCATGACTCTTTCCTGTTCTGTGACGACACTGAAGTCCATTGTCTTCAAATGAGGAAGAGCAGAGATCACATATCTCCTGTCAAAACACAAGAAGTCTTGAAATAATGCATAAACACATTAAAAGAAGAGGAAAAACAATGATTGAAACAAAATTATGTCAGTGAGTCAAATACAGCAATCATACAGGCATAGTTCTGTAAAAAGAAATATGGGTCTGATTACTCAGGGAATGTAAACCAATCCGGCTGCTCTGAAATTACTTCAAATACATGCCACTGAACCATGTTCTTTGCCATGTACCTGTAGTGATGCTCCTTTTCCATGTCATTGCCATGCAATGTGACTGTGTGCAGAATTGGCAGTGCTCCCAGCTTTTCCACATCAGAAAGTTTGGACAGTCTATTGCCATGGAGGTACAACACCCTCAGCTCCAAAAGCTCAGTGAGAAGCTAGAGGAGAGGGATTAGACGGACACTCAAAATCTGGACAAGTGCTGAAAAATGATGTATATTTTTGTGATGTGAAGCTGGCTTAGCACCGAAAACCACTTCAGAGAACAGATCTTTAATATGAAGTACCATTTTTTTTGGCCTTTCTGTACAGTAAATATAGTTGAGTCTTGGAAGTCAGTGTAGTCCTGTAGAAAAATGTGTATATCCAACAAAAGTCTGTACCGTGTCTATATATAAGGGTTCTAAAGTTTTAACAAAGTTTAAAAGGCAGGCATATGTACCGGATGGATGTGAGAGATGTCATTGAAAGACAGGTCTAGCCAAGCAAGTCGTTTGGGTTCTACTATGAGCATAGAGAGGGTATCTGTCAGTCTCATCATGTCCGTAATCATATTATTGTTCAGTCTGAGGGCTCTGCTGTTAAACTTCCCCTCTGAGTTCCTCTTCAGCTGACGCTTGCCAACATTTGGTTCCTCACTCAGAACATCTGATGAGAAGAAAATAAAGCGAATGTGAGTAATCATTTTGAACACACCACAGCACACAGTGCACCACAACGAAATGTGATGTCTCCATTTAGCCCATCCGTCAAGAGCAGTGGGCAGCTTTTGGTCAGCACCCAAAGAGTACCTTGCTCATGAGCATGGGCGTCGTAGTGGGGTGAAAAGTGGGACTGACATATCTGGGGGGCTTGGAGACTGCATGTGTATAGGGACCAGAATCTGGTTGTACACCACTGCTCATGAGTGCCTTTGTGGAGCCTTAACAGGTGTTCGGGACTTGAACTGGGTGGTCTCAGGGTATAACCCTTATGCTACCAACACCTATATTATGTCCAGACCTTGGAATTTACAGCATAGGTTTCTTGTTCTTGATGTGTTAATATTGCGATATAAGTGAGAAAAACAGTTTTTGGATGCGAGTCTCTGTACGGTTTTGTCTTGTTTCTGTGTTTAAAACGTGTTAACTCGCACCTTCTTCTTTTGGAGCGGGACAATTGACGCATGCGCAGAGGGCAGAGAAACTAAATAATTTTCATGAAACCGTATGACTATAGTTTGTTTCATGCGTTGAAAAATGTCCAACGCATATATAACAGTTTTTTTTCGAATTGTCGACACAGTCTAGATCTAAATTGTTTAGTAATTAGTTAGAGTTTTATATTAATGTACAGAGCGTCAAGAACTGTGGAATAATCGGATAAGAGCGACCACTTTAAGGAGTGCCTAAGGGACCAACTACAAAAAATATATACAATGCGTTACACTGGGTTATTTTGGGCACGTTGGGTAGTCATGCTGTGTAAATGTAAATGTTAACAGTTTACTCGTACTCTGACACGGTTAGAAAACGTGTAAACCATATTACAATAGCTTGATTTAGTTCTGTGTTTACAAGAACAGTTTCCCTTGGTGGACTATAAAGTACTCATGTACGTCGCTTCCATAGGAGTGTCTGCCAAATGCAATACATGTAAATGTTTGCGTAAATGTTCACGCAACAAAAAAACGAACTTTTTTCATTGACATCCGCAGAAATTACGAAAGATCCTGCATAGATATTGAATGACGAGTTTAATTCCTTTATCAATTTCTTCGACACAAAGCCATTCCGTTGTTTGATGCTCTTTTGCGTACTCTAATTATAAAACGTAGACCTCGTCGGGTTTGTGACGCACTGCCTGAAAGTCACTATTTTGGAACAAAAATACTTTTCAGGTTTATTTGGCCATATTATATTTGCAAGCCAGGTCCATTTGAATCTGGATTATTTGTTAACTGGTTGTCAAGTTATAGATTGACAGGTTATAGATAATTAATGAGTTATATTTTCGGCTACTATTTAAGAAATATCCATTTCAAGTGTTAAGTTAAATCTGATCTGATAAATGACGTTTATGTGCATGCATATATGTTAACCTGTTTGTTGACTTAATTTCCCTTTGCCTGCATTTTTAGTGAAATTGCATGAACATGAAAAAGAAGAGCACTTCTAAAGAAACAGTGTGCCAAGGCTCTACATTTCAAACGGTAAATTACCTTCACATAATAGATAATCATTTGTCAGTAAACATTTTGAAAATGATTTTCTCACAATTTTAATACAAATATTTGAACCCAGTAACATGCCTTCTTTGAGGCAATGATTAAAGTGCTATACAAATAAAAGTGAACTGAATCAATTTAATCTTTTTTTATTTTATTTTATTTTATTTTTTACTATTTATCATCACATTTAACATGTAATTTATCTTAACTGTAGACTGTGGTTAGACTACAAAATAACAGGCAACGTTTTAATAATTGTTCTTTAGGTTTCTTTGTGTAGAGAAAAAGTTGCTGAGGAATTTGAATTTGAAGCTTCCCCACCTTCCTTCAACAATCTTGACACAAGGCAGCCTTGTGAGACATTGTGCATGTTCTACTTAATACATTAAACTACTACTTAATATATCTAGTGATTGATGAAAACAAAACCACCGGAGAAAGACACTAAATATTAATCCTCCCCAAAATGCTTTTCTCCCAAATGCCTTTAATTTAGCATGTGGTGTCAGGAGCAGATGCAGGACAACAGGGTTTCCACAAGTAGTCTTCTCACACCAGCTAGTATGTACATCCTGTAGTCACTGCACTGGTCAAGATCAAGACCTGCCCCAGAACTGTGAGTCTACCAAAAAGGAGCAAGGTATTAAACCAGACAATTCTTAAGCTTGAAGAAAAAAAACATTGTTTTTACTTGTAATGCACTAAACTGCAGTTTTTTCCTGTGTTTTCTAAATATTCTAATTTTAAATGTGTTTCACACGCAGCTAAAGAAAGCTCTTCCAATAGTGAGGCCAGTGTTGTCAACAGAAGCTCATCAAAGTGTCTGAGGTCAAATGCTTCATTTCAACCCGAGGACATGAAGAAACTTCGCCAGATGAGAAACAGGTTCAATAATTACCTTGTTTCAGTTCTTAAATGACAATACAATTACCTTGCAGCAAAACAGTTGTGTTAATATTACTTTTAGCTCATGGTTATTTTTTATTTCATCCTAATCAAAAGAAACAGTTTTAAAGGTCATGGTAAATCCTATACATTTCATTTCACTGCCACTGTCAACTCTTTGCCAATCAAAGGATTAAGTTGATCAATAGTATACCAGTCTTCCTGGCAGCAGTGTGAAAAAACATTATGAAACCACATACATTAAGTAGAAAGTTTTCTGACCTGAATGCATACCACATGTCTTGACTAAATTAAAAACTGACTGCTGTTTGGCTGACGGTTTCATTGACACTGATTGGTTCTTGAGGTCAGTCAGAAGTCTGTTTGTCTCTTTCAGGCTGGCTGCCCAGCAATCCCGACAGAGGAAGAAAGAGTATATCAACTCTATAGAACATATGCTTTCTGAGCTTAAAGCGGAAAACCAGATGCTTAAGGACAAAATCTCTGCCTTAAAACGATGCCTTAAAGAATGAACACGGGTCAATTTAAAGGCTATTTGAATCCCCATTGTTTTCACAATACACATTTTTATTTCATTAATGTTTCAAAAAGCAATGTACAGCTGGGTATTTTCTGTTGCCCCATTCTATACATATGTCACAAGGTATATATTACAAGGTATATTCCTAGTAACACCTTTAGCTGTCAAGTATTTCTTCTGCCACTTTGCAAAGAAAATGTATTAAAACATATTAAAACCTACATTTTCAGCTCATTTGGGTTGGTAGTTGTGTTTCCAAAACTGACTCAATACGGATAATATTTCTCAGGTATTATGCAATGCTTTATTCACATCTGACTATTCTGATATTGCAAGGATATGATATGATGTTTTATCCTGCACTGTCCAATAATGTAAAACTCTTTGACAATACGGAGGAAGGGTCTGAGAATATAATTAAGTCTCTAGCAAATAAAATAGACATAGTAAAAACATGTCTATTTTTAAAGTACTATTTTATTTTATAATAGTTTTAACATTTCTTAACGTTCTTTATGTGTTCTACTTGTTTAATTTTTTTCCTTTTTTCTTACTAGAAAAAGTACCAGGTTTACATTTCTCTATATTATGTACTCAAATGTCTATGCATGTGACAAATACAGAATCTTGCATCTAAACTTTAATACGCGCTTTAAAAATAGATGTTTTAAACTACACCTACAGGCGACAATTGTTACTGCAGATTACTTAACGTCGCGCTGAAACGCAAAGATGTGGGAGGCAAATTAGTAAACTTAATCCTCTTCCAGTGCATACTAAGAGCTCAAAAATAATGTTTGTTTATGTACATCAAAAGACGTGTTAAACAACACGGAACAAAAAGTTGATGCGTTGGCCGGGAATCGAACCCGGGTCAACTGCTTGGAAGGCAGCTATGCTAACCACTATACCACCAACGCCTGCTGTTAATACGGCCCCAAAGCTTTTCAGAACCGAGTAATGTTAGTACGTACATCATGTTAGAGTTTCATGATTTTTCAACGTTTCAGTTGCTAAAAACATGTAGTTTCTCACCTGCTGCTGAACAGAGGCATTTAAAGGAGAAGTCCATCGGAGTCCCGAACATTTCCAAATTCCACGAATCATCAACCTGGTAATGAGGCTGCATAGTAACTGTACGGCTTACGTTACGGTGGGCCATTAAAACCCCGAACACATTTTAACACAGAGACATATAACAATTGCAGTTGCATGTCTATCATAGTATTAGCGCACTGTTAAATTCAGAATAATCTACGATACACTTTCGTGTCTAACATTTACACAATTGTGCTTTACAACGTTAATTTAAGTTCTAGCAGTGGTACTTAAAAAGTTCAATTTAAGAATATGATAGAATTCTTGTAAGGGAAGTTCCAGGCCAATTAACAAAATCTGACTGTGTAAACGTAACACTGCCCTAATAAGTTAATATTACATAAACAAAAATGGTAGTGTAATCGATCGTTTATTTTACCTTTCCAACAATTAAGGTGTCTGTTGAAAAAACAAAACAAACTCGCGGTTACCAAGGAGCCTAGTGGCCGCGGAGAATTAGGGGTAATGTAGGGTTTCTGGGACCGGTGGCTCTGCAACTTTCACATTTAAATACATTCACCTCAAATTACACTGGCTTTCCCTTTGTACCACATAACCTCTAAATTATTACTAAAGACTATCAGCAATCAAGGCATGTTAAGGACAGTGCCCAGATCTTTTGATGAATTAACAACTGGTTCTGATGTACATTTATTATTGAACATTTTAAAAGAAGCCTTAGATTTATTATTAGTTGATCAGAACTCTTTCTTTTATGCCGCTTCTTTCAAAGGTCATGGTTTCTGAACATTTAATCTGGATGATACTAATATATTTTAAAAGTTAGCAAATTGTAGTATGTAGTCCTTTCAGAGGGGTTGCAATTGTGATATTAGACGCAGTTAAATGTAAAAAAAAACAAAACAAAAAACAACAACAAAAAAAACCATTTTACGTAAAGACCGTGGTAAAGGGTTGGTATATAGGCATAGATGGAAACATTTATATATGATAAAAAGTCATCATTTGGACAAAATCTATTTAATTCAAAAAGAAAGGCCAAGATGTAAGCAAAAATGATTTGATTGCGTCGTCACTTGCGATATTTTTCCTAACGGTTTGATTATGTTTGATTTGGACCTAAACACGACCATTCCTTACCATGTTTAATTCTGCGCGCAGGCTAGAGCTACTCACAGGATTTTGACTTCTCTTTAAGTTTAGAAATACGATTTAAGGAAAAAGAATTCAGAAAAAACACATTAAGCTATACAGAAAAAATATGTGTGTTAAGTTGTTTTTCTCAATCTTTGTTTCAATACATTTTTGTAAAAGGTAAACGTACAAACTTTCTTTTGAAAAAAATAGACACTCGATACGTCGTCACTTGCTTTACGACACTCGCCAGAAACCTTATTTGCGGCTGTGTCATGGCGGAATACGGAGGTTTCCGAAGTGCAAGAAGCATCGAAGAGAGTAAAGAACAGAGGCGCAAAGCCCGAGATGAGGTTCTTCAAAAGGTACGATCGGGCTTATGATGATGTTTGTAGTATGTATATGTGTCGCATCAAAACCATTGCCAGGAAATGTGTTTTGATATTCACAAACACTCTGATGCTAACGCTAATGCTAACGCTAACCTGTGAGTCGTGTTTACTATAGGACAGCCTACACAATGTAGCCGCTTTTTAATTTTTTTGCTAATATTACGGATGTTTTGGAGCTCTGTTTCCCGATATAGAGGTTAAAGTTGCAATTGGGAATACTGAAAAATACAATAATCACATATATATATTTTAAGAATCTTTAATTGTTAAACTATGTCCGTATTTAACCGTCACTAGCCTTAACTGTAAAAGCCCCATGGTTGTGTACCGGGTGCAGATGTGTTTACCTGCCACAGAGAGGCGATATTTCTACAGAGTGTAAACCTCTCCTCTCTTTATTAACCCAATTTTATCACATTCTACTTGATATACACCGGATGTTCGATGGGGCGCTCGCGCGGGAGTTCAACGTGAATTTGAGCGAATGGTTGTAATGATTAATTGCATGTTACTGCAATTTGCTTTATCAGTACAAAGGGAAAGTAAGCATAGAGTGAGGGAGCAGTGGGCAGCTAACGGGCACTGCTTGGGGATGGTCCCTTGCACCTGAGTACCTCAGTGCTACCTTTACCGCTCTGAACCAGCGACCCCACCGACCAAAGTCAAAGTCAAAGTCAACTTTATTGTCATCTCTGCTATATACTGTACAGATGCATAGAGAGACGAGACGACGTGGCTCCAGGTTATTTCCAGTGCAAACAAACAAAGAACAGTAGAACAGAGAATAAATAGGCAGTGGCACGACTAGGCACATGGAATAAACAATAAATAAGTAAAAATACTAAAATATACATTAAACAATATACATTTTAAACCAGACAATATACAATATACATTTTAGACTAGACAGGGAAGACAGACATAGAGCTAAACATGTTTGTCAAGTCAGGATGCAGTATTCTTAACAGGTTGAAATTGACATTTACACTGAGTGTGCAAGAGGTAGAGTTATAATAGACAGATACTATATCCGGACTATTTCCAAGTACAATGTTCAGTATATGAGCAAATATGCAAACATTTAAACAGGCGCAAATTGACATTTTACATTGGATGTGCAGGAGGTAGAAGGTTATAATATAACAGATACTATATTCGGCTATTTATGTGTACAATGTCCAGTGTATGTGCACCGGCCAGCTTCCTAACTGTTATGCTACAGATTGCCCCAGTTGTATATAGACTTGCAGTGTATTATCCTGAATCACAGAGCCTTCTCTGGTGGGAATCAGTGTGACATTTATTGTCTATAAAAACACACATTTGCCATACATATGCATTTCTCAAAACTAGTTATAAAAAAACCCTCTTAACTCTGTTGGGGTACATTAGTGATCTAGGTGTATCTTTTGGAAATGTAGTATGAATGACTTTTCTGTTGTTCTGAAGTTCTTTGTTAATATTTCTAAATTCTAAAAGAAAGGTATTTTTGGATGTCTTACCTTTTACATTTTTATTTTTGGTTCTTGTGAACTTGTCAACAGTTTCTGTTCCAAGACCTTAGATGGTACAGCTGTAGCACAAGCCTGAATAAGTTTCACCTCTACACCTTATCTGTCCTTATTTAACCCATCGCTCTATGATTCCGCTCTTCTTGCAGGCTAAAAAGAAGTATGAGGATGAGGAAAGAAGGGCGGCGGAGAGGAAGGCTCGCGGTGAGGACACCTGGATGCTCCCAGAGGTTGAGCAGCGGCTGCAGGAGATAGGCCAGGTAAAAAGAAATTCTGTGCCACAGTGACTGTGGTCTGCTTTTATATGCACATGTGGTGAGCAGTAAACTCAGTGCTGAGTTTTAGAATAATGATGGCTGTTAAAAATGCAATTGGCAGTAGGTTCATGTTGATTTTTAGAATAGTTTTTGTTATTAAATGGGTTAAAGTCAAGGTTTAGAAAAGTTGTGGGAAACATACATATGGTGCCAAATATACATATGGAAAAATAGAGGTGGGTATTTAATATACAGTAAGTTCTCGCCAGTTAAAGGTGCTTTAAGCAGTACATTTTTGATAGTGTTTGTTTTTTGCAGGAGCATTCGTTAAAAAAGAAAAAAAAGGAGAAATCCAAGAAGAAAAAGAAAGAGAAAAAGAAAGCGAAGAAGGAGAAGAAGACTCTGAACAGTGTATCTTCTGACAGCTCAGACGTGAGTCTTTTATCAGACATTTTTTATGTGCAGTGTGTTTTTCCTCATATTCGTTTATTGCATCTTGTTAGTGATTGTATATTTATCATGTCACCTTGTGTTTGTTCAGGATGCTGATGAGTGGGTGGAAGCTCCACCTCAAAGTGGGTCTGTAGATATAAGTTCTAAAGAGTCAGGACAGTCTGAGACCGCAGTCAGCTCAGACAATAGCAACCAGGTAAGGCGATGCGGGGTGTATGGGGTTCTTGCATCTGTGTGTGTGAGTGAGTAAGAGAGCAAGAAAGAGAAGTAGAGAGAGACAGATTCAGCACTAGCTAATCGTGTTTCTTGGCTTCCTATAATGATTCATTTTCATCACTGTCTTACACGCACACACACACAAGGTTAAAGTGCTTGTGAGGACGGCTGCAACTGCATGTCATTTGTCTTAAGAACTGTAGGAAATCACTGCACAATGAGACTAAAGATCTTTCTGTCAATACCATGCAACAGGATTTGTGTGTGTGTGTGTGTAAAAGAGGGACGGAGAGCCAGTCAATTATGTGTTCAATAGTGTTATTATCTAGCCTGAAGAGCTCTTTTAGTGTGCAGTGTGTGTGTCTGTGTGGGGAGGAGGAGGGGGAGGGGTAGACCGATAGGTCTCCTCCCCTAATTGATGGAAATGAATGGTCATAATATGAATTTGGCTTCAATTTTCACTTGTCTGTTCATTTTAGCATTCCAAACACATGTTTTGGGATGAAAGATTGATAAGATGTTTTTATAATCTATTACACAGAATTTTAAAAGTGATTGTTGTGATAGTGTGAAATGAAAAAGATATTGTCAGAGGAAGTAGCCAAAGGTGACTCCTATAGCTACTTGGATGATTACGTTTACAAATGCGACGGTGTCCATTTGGGGTGTACTTAGGTGGGTTAGCCCCAACCTAAACAGAATAGTTATTGGATGACCAAATCACATAAGGAAAAATATAATGTAATGTGGCATAGTAAAATTTCAGACAAACCCTTTAAATGTTTTGCCATCTCTGATACATTTCAGGTCTGTAGATATCTGTAAACGTTCTCACTTCTGCCTTAAAACAGCCAGGTGTTTAAGCTCTGACACACAAGAAATGCTCTTCATCAGCGCTGCGTGTTTGACCTGTCCTGGTTTGACCCTTTGCAGAGGGATGGCTGGATGTCCTTTGACTTCCTCAACCTGCAGACGACCTCAGTTGCCGAGCGGCGGGCTCAAAAGGAGGCTGAGAAAGAGGCAGAGCGAGAGAAGGAGCAGTCCATTGAACAGGTGAAGAGTCGGTACAGTTTATAAACTGCACAAAAACTCAACTTGCTAGTTTCCTCTAGAAGCTTATATTGTTAAAGAGCAACACAACTAGCTTTTTAATTTTTACCTTTAGAAATAAAGATATTCTCACAAGTTACCTAAGAGTATTTTAATTAAAGGATGAATTATTTACTATGACAAATGCAATTTTCCTGAGGCAATTTGAACACCACAGCTTTAGCAAACCGAATTTTGAAAGTACACCGTTATTTTAAACTGAGATGAGTTCGCTATTGGCATAGGGCTTAAAGCCTTAGGGAATGAAAGGAAATTTGTTTTTGCTGCCTGGCATCATAACAAGACAGTTCTGTGAGGCAAATTGCTAGGTTACTTGCTGGAATCTTTGACAACACAATGGCAATATAAATAAGGGGTCATTAGAGGGCGGCTCCAGCACGCTTAGACCATGCCCATTGGGCAGTTTGACGTAGGTCCGACAAGATTGAACTTGAAAAATTTACCTTGATAAACAATAAGCCGTCTTTTTGTTTGGGGGCGTTTTGTGTTCATTTTTTGCCCTCATATGTTTGTACTGTTAATATGCTCAACTATTAAAGCTCAGATATTTTTTACTGATGTAACAGTGCATATATTTTTGATTCTAAAATAACTGAAGGAAACACACAGATGTGGTCATACACTGATTGGGGCGGAGTCACGTGACAACACATGCAGTAGCAGGTTCTGCTAAGCCTTGTTCTTACGTTACAGCGACTCAGAGCCGAAGCCATCTTGGGACAGACAAGACAGTTCTCTTATTTGTGGTCATATACAAATGAAAGAACACACCATCAGCTGTCTGATGATCACGCTTTTGGAATTTGGAATTTATCTGGAATATCGTAACCATGGGCCTTAAGTACCTTGTCTAAATTATTTGACTACTTGCTCAGCCAACTATATTAATAACTACCCACCTTCGGGCAACTTGTCTCTAATTGTCTCGTCTGACATCCTCTTGCCATGACATAACCATTGCTGCTAATATGGCAGTAAGCTCAAAATAAACAAACAAAAACATTTAGGAATATTGTTGGTGGTGTTGTTTAAAAATACTTTGATTTTGACAGTATTTTGACTCTCCTTCTCTTTGTCTCTCTTTCAGGCTGGACTTCTTAGACTGGAACTTAATCCCTACTGGAAAAATGGGGGTAGTGGTCTGCCTCCAGAAGAGAGTGAGGCTACTGCAGTAAAAGGTAGCAATGATGAAGCGGGGCACCTGTAAACACACACACACACGTTAAATAAAACACACATTGCAAACACACTACTGAAAGGGTTCATGGCACGGCAGTGTCAAATTCCAGCTTAAATCCAGACCCTAAATCTCCCCTTAAATTACACATTCCTACAGCCTTAGCAGCTATATATTCCCGCGAAACACAGTCAAACACACAGCAGATTTACTAGTGAGGAATGAGAAGGTTGTACCTGTCAAGGGAAATGTTGAAATGTGTGTGTGTGTGTGTGTGTGGTGTTAAGAGATGGGGGTAGTAGTATTTAGGGAGATGCTAGGCTGGCAGTGCACTTGCACTCTCTTGAGGATTCTTCCTGTCACTCCATCACTCACACTTACATAAGCTTTAAGATAAACACCCACACTCTGAGGCACAGAGATTTGCTGACTGCTGACGCCGAAATGTTTTCAGCGACAGAGTTGAACTGCATCTTTAATAATGGGAAGATAAAATGCTTTTCTCTTTCTCTGTCAGCGGCTATGTTGAACGACGGAGGGTTGAGTTGGCTGAGGAAGTCCTATCAGAGAATGAAGGAGCAGGCAGAGAGAGAACGCCGCAACCTGGATGATGTAGTGGCTGAGAGATATGGGGTATGTGTGCACGCGCGCACACACACACATATATGGCAGCGCTGTATCATATTACTAGGAGTGTAATGGTTCTTTAGATACATGGACCTCAGTTTTTTGATTGAAACAAACCAAATAAGTTAATGTATTGCACAAATAAACGTGCAATAAAATCTGTGTAGGAGTGCTCTTCACCCTTTGTAGTTTCTGTACTTATAACAAATATTGGTGAATATCAGAATTTTTGGGAAAACTGTAGGAGGATTTTAAGGAAAATCTGTTCTTAAGAATGTTTGGCGAATAAGGCCTTACACAAGCAAGTGCCTTTCATTTAAGATTGATTTTTTTATTTATATATTTTAACCATCTTTTATGCAGTCCATGGAAGCGTTTCAGAAGAGACTACGGGAAGCCGAGGAGGCAGCCTTCCCTCGGAAAAGTCGAGATGTGGAGAAAGAGAGATGGAGAAGAGGAGAAAGGGATGAGCAAAGAGGGAGATGGAGAAAAGACTCTAACAGGGACTCAGATGGGGGACGATCCTGGGATCGGAACGGCCATCGTGAAGGAGGAAGAGAGAATGAGAGGGACCGACACAGAGAGAAGGACAGGGAAAGGGACAGAGAGGATAAAGCCGTCGTTTCATCTAGCGATGTGTCATCTAGACCTTATACACATGTCCCGAGGGCAGGTTCTTCCTCACTCTTCCTCAAACCATCTGACACTGACGACCTGCCTGCCCCGGCAAACAGTGGGAGGAGGCCGGAAGGGACGAGTGCATCGAAATCGGGGAGGTTTCTCAAACCAGACGGCGATCGTGGAGTTCCAACGTGGAAGAAAAATCGTCAGGAGGTGGTGGAGAGAGAGGACAAGAGAGAGACACCACAACAACCTGTACAAAGCCAAGAACGGAGAGGAACTAGCGCATCGCAGGTGGAGGACAGCAGGTAAGAGTGTGAGAGGGTGAACACATATTCTAATGGTATGATGAACTCAGCAAAAATATTGTGGTTTCATGGTGTTACATAGAGCAGGGCAGTTAATTGAAACGTCGTACCGATATCAATGCAATCTTACCCCTCGAGAAATACTTCAATTATTTTGGAAATTCTGTTAATACTTTCTCCAGTGTGTGCTTATGTATTGTTCTGTTAAAACACACAACCTTTTGTAATCGCAAATATATATTACTAGGACTGTTGACATAGGCAGTGCCCAAGGAGCAGTGCTTGGAGAGGGTACCTTACCTCAGTGGTACCTTTACCAGTTCGGGATTCAAACTGGCAACCTTCCGATCACGGTTCGAACACCTAACCTAGGAGTATTTAATTCCAATCCTGTAGAGCCGGTGTCCTGGAGGTTTTCCATCCTACCTGATCAGTCTCTTCTGGTGGTTATCTACCTGAGAGCAGGTGTGAATGTTCTGAAATCCAGTAGGATGGAAAACCTCCAGGCACAAAACTGATCACCCCTTCCCCAGCCGTTACACTAGGGCTGCAACTAACGACTATTTTGATAGTCGACTAGTCATCGACTATTAAAACGATTAGTCGACTAATCGGATTATAAATTGCATAATTATAAAATGGCTCGGATTTAGCTACCAGCTTTTACATTTAGTATGAGGTTATTTAAATTTTGTGGTAAATAATAAAGACAAGAAACATAGTTCACTCAAAAGCATATTTTAATAAATAAGTTTCTTCTTTGCCTTATCTAGCCTTACGATGGCTCCTGGTTTTGTGATGGTACTGAGAAAATGGTAACATGCCATTATAACATTTATGAGCAGGTGACAAAGGCGTTGGTTACTTCACCGTTTTGCGTGCTTATTAAACGTACAAGACCTAACTATTAAATTATAATTATAAGGTCGATAAACTATAACTTGTGTTTAACCGACCCGTCGCCGTTCCTCTTCCTCCGACATCTTTGGTTTTTCTGTAGGAACTTTCTTAAGCCAATCACAAAACCAGGAGCCATCGGCCAATAGGATTCCAGGCAGAAACTGCCAAAACCCCGCCCCCAAACTGTCCAACCCCGCCCTTTTCAACCCACACGCGTAGAAATCTCACTCGAGCAAAAAAGCCGCTCGTCGGTAATCTACTTTGTGCGTGAGGACGTTTAACACATCGAGAGGAAAAAGACATTCGAGAGAGGAAAAATACAGTTTGCGTGCAATATCACAACCGCGCACTTGATTCTTAATTTTGTGCTCTCGAGTTTCACATTTGCGCTCGCGACTTTGAAATTTACGCCCGCAAAATTTTGGCGGCAAGCCATTTTCCGCGCTCTAGTTTTGGCGTTGATGTGACGCCATAGGGCCATTCTTCTAGCTATCACTGAATGCTATTGCGCAAGAACGAATCTCACCAGAGTGTGGTGTATTGGTGCACTCTATTGGAAAGCGGTAGTATTGCACAGGTAGAAAGGAAGGAAAACGTTTCACTCCGTTTAAAAATACGTCTGGCGACAATTATCGACAATGAAATTTGTCGGGGACTATTTTTATTGTCGACTTTTGTCGACAATGACGAATAATCGTTGCACCCCTACGTTACACTACCAACTGCCCTGATGATTAGAGATTCTGAATGTTGGTTTTGATTAAGCTGAGCAATACCTGCACTTTCTGCTTTTGATGAGTCATTAAAAGCAGCTCGTACCGAAAGAATGGTAAGACCGATTATTTTAGTGGCTTTGATCCTATGAACATTTTCATACCATGGAATACCTTGAAACTGAAACCCAGCCCATGCCTAACACATACTTAACATTTGCACTGAAACACATACTCGCAGACACACGCATGCAAACGGGACGCCAATCTAGATTTGGATTTTCCCTTATAGGGACATTCTCGGCTTTGTTTTAGAATTTCAAAGTGTTTCAACGTCAGTATAAAAGTTTACGCGTTATAAGTCAGGGGACTTTTTTCTGGCCTCAACTTCTGCCCCATTTCTGTTTTAAGTGTTCATTTTTGCAGTTTCGAAGGGAGCGTGAAGGAGGGAGGGACGGGAGGGAGATTAGTGGGACACATCTGTGTGTGTTGGAGTGAGATTAATGTGTGTGTTGTACAGTCTGCCTAAATTTAGACACACACATACGCAAGCATTAGAGAGGTGCATGAATTTCAGTCCTGAGGTGATCCCTAAGGATGTGAAATGAGTGGCAGCGTAGCACAAACATCAGCTAGGGGCTGGCGGGGGGTTCGAATGAGCCTCATGTCATACACACACACACTCTCTCCCTATCTCACACAGAGATAAAGCTTTAGTAATGCTGCAGTGTCTCCTGTAAAATAAACAGCATAAATAAACTACAGTCGCAGCTGTCTGCAGGAAGTGACCTTAAGTGGCCTTCCTCAGCATCCTCGCTGATGCCAGACTCTGTAAACACACACTTAAGCGTGTCTGTACTAAGTAGTTTGCTAGACCTCATGAGGTTAGCTGAAGGCACTGAAAGTTTGTTGGCACTCTGACACAGAAGCTAATCACTTTTTGTGTTATAAACAAATACTGTCATTCCGAACACACCACAGCACCCAGAGCACCACAGCGAGATTTGAACAGTCCATGAAGGAGCAGTGGACAGCTATAGAGCACTGCCCGGGGAGTAGTCCTTGAGGACAGTTCCTTGCTCATGAGCACCTCAGTGGTACCTTTGCCGGTCCGGTACTTGAACCGGCGACCTTCTGATTATGGGGCACAACTTATTGACCTTTACTCTACCAAACTGCGCCACATTATGAAAAGTTGGCATTGTAACGGTTAAGGAGTTGGCTCATGATTGGAAGGTTCCTGAGCTGACGCTCTACCATCTCAACCCTTCTGAGCTGACGCTGACCGACTGAATCCTCACCAGGAAACCAGCTGGGACTTGGACCCTATGGACCTCAGCTGAATTAGCAGTATAATACTGAACTAATTTTAGCTTAATGTTGCTGAGAGGGTCCTGCAAGTGGCCAAGTAACAAGTTGGGATTCGAAAACATCCCTTGGACTATTTTTGTATCTTTGCTTCTTTAAATAACTAACGATTCATCTTGAACTAATGCTTGCTGTATATTAAATGTTCATGCGCCCGGTCGCCCAGAGCAGGATGGGGTCCCCTTCCGAGTCTGGTTCCTGTCAAGGTTTCTTCCTATTAGAGGGCGTTTTTCCTTGCCACAGAGCGCTAGATGAATACATTTGAATTGAATTGAATTGGAAAAAAAAAGTCCTGGACCGATTAAAAACTGCCCACTGCTCCTTCACAGATGGGTCACATGCAGAGGTCACATTTCATTGTGGTGCTGTACTGTAATCACAATGACAATCACTCACTCACATTTTCACTCATTTGTAGGTTCGAATGATCAGTTATCAGTCTTTGCAATTAGTAATAACCAGTATCGGCTCCGGGAAAAAAAAAACCATATTGGTCGACCACTAATGAATATGACTAATATAATCATGGTACTGAAAAACAGTTATTTTAATCCAAGCTTTTGAATTTGAATATTTGTTTAGTTACCATTTGGGTTCTTTATGATTGTTGCCACAGCTCGGAGAGCGAGGATGTCAGTGAGAAAGAGGAGGAAGTGGTGCCGCTGCTGACAGACGAGGAGATGAACAAACTCGGTGCTAAGCTGGTGAAGGCTGAGATCATGGGGAATACGGTGAGTTCATCAAAACGTAGCAAATCACGCCCCAAAAATCTTACCTCATTTCTTATGGGTTAGTGTAATTGCTTAGTTGTGCAATTTCTTATTGACTGTTGTCAGGCAATTCACAAGTTCTGAAATCTTTTTCTACACCACAACTATTGATTGTCTTTAATATTTAAATGTGACCCATATGCCTTTTCTGACTGACAGGCTATCTTTCGTGTCAGTTGGCTCTCACAATATCAGCACCCTGTTCGTATTTTCTGGACCACTTATGTCACAAAGGCTGCACTGGTACATAAAACACCAGCAATTAATTTGTGATGTATCTCGACTGTGACTCACCGAGCTGCGTCAACGTCAAGCACAAAATTAGGTTTAAAATTGATCATTTTAAAGTCGTTTTGGAACAATGTATGCTTTGCTCTACAATATTCACTACTGCCCAGTTTCTGACCACATGACCCGAGTTGACCTGGTGTGTGAGTGCGAGAGCTGTGCGTGCTTGCGCATGTGCTATTAAACACACCCGCACGAGGCTGAGCTAACTGAATATGTCTCCAGTGATGCTGAACATCCTCTAATACTCGACTTTGATTACCGATATTGGATTACAGATAACAGATTTTCGGTGTGTGGACCCTTGCAAACAAACACAAGGCTGCGATAAATGAATCTACCTACAGTGACAACGAATAATGTGTAATGCTTTATGTCGATTAGAGATGGTTATTGATGTGTGTGTGTGTGTGTGTGTAGGCTCTGGTGGACTCTCTGAAGGCTCAGCTGGAAGCTGCACGAAAGGCACGAGAGAATCAGGGCCAGAAAGCCAAACCTCAGGAGAAAACACAGGCACAGGTAAGGACTTGCAACACAAGTGTGTATACACAAGACTTCCAAATACTGTGTGTGTGTGTGTGTAGCTAGGGGTTTACACAAGGGAGTGACTGTTAGAACATAAGCGTTTATACATGTATACACGTTAGACTCCACAATACAGTGTGCGCAGCTTAAAACGGTTAAAACAGAGAAATGTGGTGCTGGGTGTGAGCACAGGTTTAGGGTTGGTGGAGAGTATTGTCAGTAAACTTGTGATACAATACATCTTAAGTATGTTCACTGTAGTGTAACGGTTAGGGAGTTCACCTCATGATTGGAAAATTGCCGGATCAAGTCCCGGACCGGGAAAGGTACTCATGAGCAAGGTACGTTCTCCGGGCGCTACCAAAAAGCTGCCCACTGCTCCTTCACGGATGGGTGAAATGCTGTGCTGTGTTCACAATGACAAATCATCACTCAAATGCTGACTTTAACTAAACCATAGTTCCATTTGTAAAGGACATTTTAAAATACTTTCAGTTCTGTTGGCTACAGCGTAACTCGCCTTTTCTGCTGTAATGGCTTTATGATGAATTGTGTTGCATTTTAATTAATTATTGATTTTTACAGCTAACATAAGCTGTTTCAATCTACTGTATTGGTGTATTCATGTTACAAAGTTGTGCCATAATTATTGTTATTGGACTAATCACAACAATAAGTTTTTACGTGAAAGTGGGTGATTATTTGTCATTGTGAACACACCACAGTATAGCACACAGTGCACCACGATGAAATGTGACCTCTGCATTCGACCCATCCGTGAAGGAGCAGTGGGCAGCTGACATGGCTAATGCCCAGGAGCAGTGCTTGGAGATGGTACCTTGCTTTTGAGTACCTCAGTTATACCTTTAACTGGTCCTGGGATTCGAACCGGCGAGTCCAATGGCGGGGTGAACATCCTGACCGTTACGCTATCAACTGCCTCTAACCTATTTTTGTACTGATGTATATAAAACATACATTTGTGGTAATAGAATAAAGAAAAACATGTTAAGGAAGTGTAAGAAAAACCTGCTTAGTTTTTAAAAACCCATAACATCCATAATGAGAAATAATAATGTTTCTCGTGAACGCAGGCCTCTTTTTCAGATTATTCGTGTGTTAACGAGACCCTAGATGTGATGCACTGATAAATGACAGGCCTAGTGTTGTGTGTGTTGGAACTTGTTACAGTTTACTGCCGGCCTTAAGAGGCTGTAACACCTATCACATACACACACACACACACACACACACACACATAGACATTATTCTCTTAAGAAGTACTTTCCTCACTTTCAGGGATTCTCATTACTCTTTCCTCACCTGTTCTCAGATGTCTGCACAAGAGGAGGCGGAGAAGGATGTGGTTTTGTTCAGAACTGACCACTCAGGAAGAGCTTGGCCGGTCCGCGCCCCATCTCAACCCGTAGAGCCGAAAGGAGGGAGACGCAAAAGAAAGGCGGTGAGGATCACACGAGGAAAACACACACACACACACACACTGCTATTTTTAGTGTGTGTGTGTGTGTGTGTGTGTGTGTGTGTGTGTGGTTGGGAGGGAGGGAGGGGCTTTATTGGCTCCAATAAAGATTAATGGACGTGTGAGCACGCAGAAACACAAACATACACTAACACACACGTGATACTGAGAGTAATTGAGTTTGTGTCAATGTTATTTTCCTAATTGCCGTATTATGTTTATAAGGCTGTTGCTGAAAACTAGCCTCCCTCCATTTCTCTCTCTCTCTCTCAGACAAGGTTAATTGGTTCATTGTTTTTGTTCAGTCTCTTCTCGTTAAACAGCAGGAGCTTCATGTAACAAACCTACAACCAAGCAACCCAGTGTACTGGAGGGCACCTGTTATTCTGTAAAGTGAGATAATTGTATTTGCGTGTGTGTTTGCGTGCGTGCGCAGATCGAGACCCACGTTGACGGCGAGCGGGTGCGGTACTTTGAGGAAGATGACGGCGTGGATTTGAGAGAGATGGTTCGGCGGGAGAAAATGAGTTTGGCCGAGGACCAGAACGCCCTCTTCTCGCGCATGGCTGCTAGGGTGAGTTTGCAGAAACACACACTCTCGCTTCTACCTCACACTGGCGTTCCAGTAAGCATATAGAATTTATACACACAGAAAACAGTTATGTATATCTTTGTAAGGTCCAGACTGCCTTTTATTACATAGGTTTAACTAACAACATCTCAACTTTTTAAGACTATTACTAACTTAATCCAAACCTTTAATCCAAATCCTAATTTTACAACCATAACCCTAAACCTAGTCTTAACCTCATAAGAACTATTGAATACAAGAATATACACAGGGATAACATGAGTCCTGGTTATTTTCCGCTAAAACGCTGTCTTTTCTTTACCTTTTATTCTTTTTCCTTTAGAATGTAACAGATGGTGAACATGAGGCATCACCCTTTATCTCACCATCGTTCTCAATCACCCCCCAACTGTCTCCTCCTCTCTCCCTCCCGCTCTCCTCTCTCTCTCTCTCTGTTTCTCTCTCTCTCTCTCTCTCTCTCTCTCTCTCTCTCTCTCTCTCCATCTCTGGCTGTGCGTGTTAACTGTTTTTTTCTTCCTTAGAGTAGTGGGGTGAAAACAGTATTAATAAACTTCCAAAGACGTCACAGTTGCCATGGAGATGGGGAATGAAAGTGACAAACGTTGCACATTTTAGCCTTGTGTCATCTCTCTCGCGCTCTCTTCCTCCCTCCCTCTCTTTTTCTCTCCCTCCCTCTCTTCTGCATCGCTGTGGAATGAAAGCGCATGTGTAAATGTGCGCACGCTTTTCCGTCGCTAAATGACTACAAATACATACATACTTTTCTTTTTGCTGAGAGCATGATTAATGCAGCGTCAACATCTACAACAGCAGCAGTAGTGTGTACGTGTGTGATACTCTCTCCCTTTCTCACACACACACACACACACACACAATTTTCTGCTCTTTCAGCTCCAGTGATGAACTGTAATAAATGTTGATGTTTTAGATCACGATGCAAAATGTAATCGTCCTGCTTTTTTTTGTGTATGTGTGTGTGTGTTTTAGATGATGGGGAAGCAGGACGGTGATAACTATACGCTGGACGACATGTTTGTGTCGAGCGCTGCTCAGCGGGAGCGCGCCGGCCGTGATGAGGAGCGCCAGAGGAACCGGGCGATGGATGAGGCGCGCCGGCTGCAGCTTCAGATGGACAAATGTCCCGTCTGCTTTTCCAGCCCTGAGCTGCCTAAACATCTCGTAGTTGCAGTTGGAGCCAAGGTACACCTCACCCCATACCCTCCAACCCCCCCACCCTCACAACACACACACACACACACACAATAGAGCCTCCTGCCTGATTAGTGTGAAGGACAGTGATTGGAATAAATAATCTGCAGAGAATCCTCTCCTTCCCCCCGCCTTCCTCCTTCTCGTCCTTTCTTTTTTTCCCCTCTCCTTATCTTTTGTCTCCTCCTTCACTTCCTCTCACTTCCTCCACCCCATTTGTATTTCAGTAACAGATTTTATTCGAAGATTAGTTAATTTGTCATTTAGAATAAGCTAGTGATTGTCATTGTGAACACACATCACAGCACAGCACACAATGCACCACAATAAAATGTGACCTCTGCATTTGACCTGTTCGTGAAGGAGCAGTGAACAGCTGACATGGGCAGCACCCAGGGAGCAGTGCTTGTGGACAGTACCTTGCTCATGAGTACTTCAGTGGTATCTTTACCGGTCTGGGATTTGAACGAACAACCTTCTTATAACGGGGCGAACTCCCTAACCGTTACACTACCAACTTGCACAATGTTACCATTCCTTGAGAATTGTCTCCTGTGATTTAATTTCAAAATAGTGACTTGAACATGCTCAGCACAAGTATTTATTGTTGTAATTGTTGTTACTTAAACAAATCGTGTTCTTTATTATCAGGTATAGCATGTTGTGTCCTGTTTGGTTGTCGTAGAGCTCTTGCTCAGCACCAAAACTCACTGTGATGTGTCTCCACTGAGGCTGAGTTAACCTAGAATTAATCAAAACGGGCATTTCTAACCTCTAATTGACGGAATATTGCCCATGGACTCTTTCATTAGAATAAAAATCCCAGCTTTAATAGTTGAGGCATTGTCAGTGAACTATGAGGGTAAAAATCTCCAAACAAAATAATTGTTCATTAATAATAATCAGTCAGTCAGTCATTATCTGCCACTTAATCCCAACTGGGGTCGCGGGGGGACCGGAGCCTATCCCGGGAACTCTCGGGCACAAGGGCGGGAACAACCCTGGGCAGGTGCCAACACACCGCATATTAATAATAATCATGGTGTTAAATTAATCCTGATATTGATTTGAGCTCATACCGCCCAGCCGTAGTCTGTACATACTGGCAAACTGTATTTCTGAGTTGTAATTGTGTGTGTGTGTGTATCATGCAGGTCTACTTATCTCTACCTAACTGTGTCTCTCTGACTGAGGGTCACTGTATCATCGCCCCGCTCCAGCACCACTGCTGCGCTACAGGCCTGGACGAGGAGGTGTGGAGCGAGATACAGGTCTGTACACAAAATCACACCCTAACACACATCAACAATTCTGAAACCACATGGAAGGTTTCCGTATCTCTGCTTTTACAAATTATTACTATGAGGCTATGTGTTTGGCTCTACATTTGGATATACTTTTGGAAACTATTGACTACATTTTATTTTAAATTCAAAAATAAAAATATCGTCATGCAGAGCATTTATTTAATAAAAACACAGAGTTGTTATTGAGCTTGAGTAATGCATAATATGTTGCATATTGCATGATGTGTTTTGATTTGAAATCTTTTCATGACACCCTCCTGTTTTCCTGTTAAAACAGGATGTTTAGGGCCATAGCAGTGGGTCCCAAATATTTTCTCATTTTGTGACGTGCATCCCTAATCAATAGGGATGATACTTCACTAGGTAAATCAGAAGTTTCACCACGGCACAATATTATATGGATTCAGTGGACGATAATTCAGCATCTGCAGTCTGTTACAAAATGATTTTAATCTGTTCAGGAGCCACAATCTATATGAGACAGTCATGTGCTGATTTAACACTATCACTTCCTATCTAATTACAAAAAGCAACTGAAATATCATTTGACATGTTTATTTCTGAGATCGATCATCATTTGAATGGAAAATAATCTTTTAATAAAAATATGCCTCTTATGTAATATAAAGGAAGTTATACTGTTTATGATTTCTGATCAGTGTTTTCGTTTTGGATCAAAGCAGTGGGCTTGTTGATTGTTGAATGACTGTAGATCGATGTATTGTTACACACTTACCAAAAAGGTAACCTGATCACAAAATACTGCAGATGGAAGGGCTGCCAAAGATATCAATATGCAGAGAAATAAAATTAGGGAGTGGTTTCTTAATTGTTTTCCAGAGCTGTATGAACATTGCACACTGGTGCTGCCAAGTAATTTTGTTACCAAGTCATGTGTTTGTGGATGATTGGAAAGGAAAAAACATTGATCATTATCATTTTGTCACTACTACTCTCGATACACTTCTGTCAATAAATTAGTGTTGCATTGAACACTAATAAACATTCTTGCTTTCTCTCTTTCTCTAGGACTTCCGAAAGGCTTTGGTTCGAATGTTTGAGTCCCAGGATCTGGACTGCGTGTTTTTAGAAACGCACATGAATCCAAAGAGACGCAAGCACATGATGTACGAGTGCATACCTCTACCTCGTGAACTTGGCGATATGGCCCCAGTGTACTTCAAGGTCTCTCACACACAAACACACACTCACACACACAGACTTCATGCTACCAGCCATGTTCTCATATAAGACGAGGCATAAAGAGGTGCAAAACACTCATTAACACGTTGAAAGACTGACAAAGTAATAATTGTATTGTGTGTGTGTGTGTGTTTACAGAAAGCCATCATGGAGGCTGATGAGGAGTGGGCTATGAACAAGAAGGTGGTGGATCTGTCATCTAAAAACATCAGACAAGCTGTGAGTTTTTTGCATCCATTAATTATCCACCCAGCTACATGTAGTCATGATTCATCTGTCTACAAACATTCACATGATCTATCTCTCGTGCTCTGTCTCTCTATTTATACATGTGTCTGTCTATACATCTATCCACCCATTTTCACTGCATCTCATGGTTTCTCCTTTTTGCAGATTCCACGGGGGCTGCCGTATTTCTCTGTGGATTTTGGCCTTCAGGGAGGATTTGCTCATGTCATTGAGAACGAGCAAAAGTTTCCATCTTATTTTGGCAAGGTAAGTACAAACTAGAGATGCATTTCCACAAGAAAATGCCAATGTGATTGCTCAAGCAGTGTAGCTGTGACTTGAAAACTGGCCGAGTAGAAAGACTTTGATTTAAAATGCATTGAAGTGAATGGGAAAAGAACGAGGGATGATGAAAGTAAGAAAAAGACGAGAGCAGGTCAAAACAGAGTGTGGTGTTCAGTGAGGTCTGAGGTGGCGTAAGAACCGTGCTGACTGTTGACTGTGAAAACAGGTTAAGGAACGCTTTCGAGTTCCGAATCTCATGTATTCTTAAAGGACAAACGACAGAAAAAGCATGAAAAAGACGAGTGCGGTTACAGATATGAGAAGTGTCCCATGGGCGTATGTCGAATTTGGTGGCTTCGTTCTCATTGACTGCTGCCCACTGGCAGCATGATATCTAGTCAGAGCGGAGACTAGTCGGCAAGTTTGTTTGATCGCATTATTGATTGAGCGATTGTTGATTGACAATCAGACATAGAATTGTGTGACTCCAGAAGATTGTGTAGTGTCAACAACTCCATGCTGCACACCACCTGAGGGATTACTGCACTTTCTGTCTTTGATAAGTCACATAAAACAGCTTTTACCACAGGGGTGGTTTGATGGAAAATTTTAGTGCTTTTGAATCCATGATTTTTTCAAACCACTGTATACCTTGAATCTGAGAACCAACACTTTGACCCTTGTCTTACCTCATAGGAAATCCTGGGCGGGATGATGGACTTGGAACCCCGGCACTGGAGAAAGCCGGTGCGTGAGAATTTCGACGAGCAGCGAAAAAAGGTGCTCCAGTTCTCTCAGTGGTGGAAGCCCTTCAATTGCACCAAGTCTGCCAGCTGAACTTCAACTAACACAGCCAAACCACAAACCTTATTCCACATGGCTGAGCTTAAGCGTAGAGTTGGACTTTTGATCGGTTGGGTTACAGATTCCTCACAGTCCTGATTCTGATGGAACCGGACACGTCGTGGTTATAAGATTTATCAGTCAGCATGTTTATACATTAAAGCCTCAGTTCTGTCCCGGTTAATGTTTCTACGTGTGAAAGATTCTCATGATGACTGGCAGCTGTTCAGCATTAGCCAGCGTGTTCAACAATTCCTGAAATAAGACGTAAATAAATTACGTTTAAATCTCACTATAAAGACAACAGTCTGCATCTGAATTCTGTATATAAAATTAGGTTTTTGTTTTATGTTTTCATTATGTTTCCCAATGACACTCATAAAGCTTCAAAATTATTGTTAGAATCCAACAGATTACTGTTCAATTGTATTTTTTATTGTCAATAAAATAATCTGTTGTAATGAATAGCCCTTGTCTGTCATGAGAACGCAAGGAGGAATACTACATGGATTATGTGGTTCTTTCCTTTCTTGTGTACGTCAAACTGCATTGATAGAAGCGACGTCATTTAGAACAGGACCACTCTGCTTTTGCCTTGCAGACAAGAACAATTTGGGTTAATAACATGACAATAACACCCAGTGATGGTAGTAGGATTCGAACCCACAACCTCTTGATTCAGAGGTGAGTATCCTAACCACTAGACCACCACCACCCTTATTGTTGTGACTTGAATATAAACGTGTTTTTATAAAGGTAAGTATAAGTTTAATTTATGCACATTTCCTAACTCCATATCCACCACTGGCCAGGTTATTGACTTACTGATTAGTATAGAAAGCCTTTAAATTGATAAAACCATCTTAAATCTATTTGAATCTCTTGCTGGAGTGATTGTAAGCCCAACTCTGAATCTACACCTCAAAAGAGTTCAGTTACATTGTGGGGTTTATAGAATTTGGCATATTGTGAGTATGTTGAGGTTTTGCTGTCTGTCCTTTTATCATGTATTGAATTTTTCAGCTGCGAGATCAAACTTAACTTGCCATCTAATATATGCCACTTGCACTGCTGTTTCACAATTCCTGACAAGAGAATGGTCTTACCGTATTGGTTCACTTGTATAATATGTAATGATAAGTACCTTGTGCGGTCTTTGGTTTATTTAAATTTTCTAAATAGCGACAACTGCATTTTGAATCCAAAACGTAATATTCACATTATTGTCTTTGGGTTAATGTTGAGGATAATGGTAATGCTAAATGCATTCTGAACATCAATTTTGAATGTGTTACCCTATGTGCTAGCATCTATGGTTTAATGTGGCGTGTAACAGTACAATAAATGGTGGAGCTAAAAATGCAGCCCTCATGAATGTGTTACAAAAGTCGATCGAGGACACCTGTCAAGATGATTTTGACAAATCATTGAAATATGTAAGACATTGGTGTCCCAGTGCCCTGCCCCAGTATTAGCACATGCACACACTTGCCACCTTTAGATTACAAGCTGTTTTTAACAATTTCATGACCTGTTCAATCTTTCTAAGGTTAGAGCATTCAGTAAAAGCAGTCTTGTTTAACAATAAGGCCAACGGATAGGAGCTCTAACAGGAAATGATCATGCCGGAGCACACATACACATCCATATGGGTTTATTGACCTTGTGCACTTGTCCACTACGTGACGCACACACACGCAACCTCTGACCACATGCTACATACTTGGCAGTTTCTCAAGAGCTACCTATTATAACGATGAAATCTGACTGCTGACGCAATATGTTTCACTTTCAGTTATGCATCTATGGAGCCATCAAACATGCTATAATGGTTCTTAACCTTTGACTCTTTGTCAATACATCAATTCTCTAGTCTTAAAATAATGTTAATATAGTGATTTGAAACATTTAAATGATTTCCTTATGTCGGTACGGACAACATAATCTTAACATATCTATTCTATTGACTACTACTTTAGTATTATTATCATTATGGAGTACCACAAATGTGAACAGCGGTATTCTATCTGCGCTAAACAATTATCATTTCAGTGTTCATCACTGCAGAAGGAGAGTCAGACATTTACACCTTTAAAATGTTAGCTAACAAGAAGAAGAAGAATCTTGACAGGTGTCCTCAATCGACTTTAGTAGGCTGCAATGTTCAATGAAGGCTGCGTTTTTAGCTCCAACATAAAACCATCAATGTTTTTACGCTTGCACATTAAATTAATTCATAACAGCATTTTACTTATTTTATTGAATGTTACACTCCACATTAAACCATAGATTCTAGGGTAACACATTCAAAATGATTGTTCAGAATGCATTTACCATTACCCTCAACATTAACCCAAAGACAATAATGTGAATAGCAATGAATAAAAAGTAAAGAAGAGATGAGTGTAAAGTGCTGGATAAAATCAGAGGGACACGCATCTATCCACACACACACCTTTCAGATTTTATCTCATGTTGACACAGAGCCACACTGAGAGACAGCACGGCCTGTTCGTATGATAATAATGTACAGTATGACGAGAAGGGAGCTGAAAGTGGGTCAGCCTCAGGAGAGACAGTGGAATCAGAAAGGAGAGAGAGGAGGAAGACATGAGGAAGGAGGAGGAGAGGGGGAAGGCTGACATAAGCAGCAGGGAAGGCAAGAAAAAATATAAGGAATACGAGGAGAGGAAGGTAGGAGAGTGTAGAAAGAGGAATGAAGAGGAGAGATGAGATGAAAGCAGGGAAAAGGATGAGAGGCATGGGTAAATGTTCTTACTGGAGAGATGGTGAGATGAACTACATCAAGTATTCAGTCAGGCAAGAACGCACACACACGCTCTCAACATCCCTCTGCCCATCACTCTTTCCATCTCTTTTCCTCACATCTCTCCTTCTCTCTCTTTCTCACTCTCTCTCTAGCATTCAAAGCAATGTCAGTCATTGCTCTGTCTATCTCTCTCTCTTGCTCATACGGTACATACTCTTGGCCCTGTAAGCTCTGCAGCAACTAACAAAATGCCCTGTCACTAAAACTGTACACACATACACACCCATGCATTGTCTTTACAGGGGTGGTGGTAACCATTTTCACCATAAGTAAGGTTCTGACCTTGTGGGTATTGATTATTGTAATATTTATTTGTCATTGTGAACACACCACAGCACAGCACCAACTGAATGTGACCACTGCACTCATCCATGAAGGAGCAGTGGGCAGCTGACTGGTACCATTACTTTAGTGACTGCCCCAATTGTACACCACTGAAATTATGCTCATGGCATTTGGTGCATATATTATTCGAACTCAGATGCCACACTAAAGGTCACATTTTAAAGGGTCACTCTGTCCAAAGCCTACAGTAAACATGAATTCATTGATTCATTCATTGGGGGGGGGGTATTTAGATTTGCCAATTAACCTATAACGCATGCTTTTGGACTGTGGGAGGAAACCAGAGCACTCTCTTTCTCTCTCTCTCTCTCTCTCTCTCTCCCTCTCCCGCTCTCTCTCTCTTTCTCTCTCTCCCTCTCCTTCTCCCTCTCCCGCTCTCTCTCTCTCTCTCTCTCTCTCTCTCTGTGAGGGAGGGTTAGAGGCAGTGTTTTGCAGTATGTTAACCGATTGGCCAGCTCCCTTTCACACTTAAACTCTGTCAGTTCGATGTCGCGGCGCTGAGAGCGAGCGTGCGGATCTCGCGCTACGGATGCGCGGACGTTCCGAGCGCGCGCGTTTGGACTTGCCTCCGAGCGCCCGCATCCGCGCGACAAGATAAAAGGATGCAGACCGGCGCGATCCGCTACATTCCAGCGAACCGGCCCACGAAGCACCGCGAAAATCGGTAACGACAACGACAACTCCAGAAAAAAAAAAAAAAAAAAAAACACACGTCGTTCCGGCCAGCGCGAGGCGTCTGCCGTGTCTCCTCGAGGGGTCCATCGCGTTCTGTGGCAATGGACGCGCGCGCCTGACTTGCCCGCGTGCCGTCGCCGCCGTACCGTCGTCCGCGCGCCGTCCCCGCCCCGCGTGAAGCATGTCCTCGCGCAAAATCTCCTCCGAGTCGTTCAGCTCCGTGGGCTCCGACTACCTGGAGAGCCCCGACGATGGCGAGTGTCCGTTCTCGCGCGTCTTCTGGAATGGCAGGAGCCCCGTGGAGACGCTCTCGTGTCCGTTCGACGAAGCGGGCGTCAAGCAGCGGAGCGCCAGGCGGAAGCGCGTCAACCTGGATTCGCTCGGAGAGAGCCTGAGGAGACTTACCTCACCCACGGTACGGACCCACGCCGACGAGCACTCATACACACACGTCGGTGTTTAATTGGGGGGTTAGAGTTGTTGGGTTAAACATAAATAAACCAGATGTTAAAATTTAATGACCTTAGACCTCACACAGATTAAACATGAATTAAAGGTGTGTGTGTGAGTGCGCGCGAGCGTTCGTTTAGATCTGAGGTCCCACAATTAAGATCAGTGTAAAATCTGGGATTAAGGTACAGGTTTACATTGTGGTTAGACATAAATAAACCAGATGTAACATTTGAATGAATATGGTCCTCACAAAGATTAAACGTGAATTAAACGTGTGAATGTGTGTGGGAGCAGGTTTCTAATTATTTGTGAGGACCAAAAAATAGGAAAACCTGAGGTTTGTCAGATTTTTGTATATTAAGACTGGTCCTCGTTCTGAAAAGGAGTGTGTGTATGTGTGTAATTATTTAGATCTGGAGTTTAGGGACCAGTGTTAAATTTGGGGTTATGAGTGTGGTTTAGATTGTTGTTAGACATACATATACCAAATGTGAAAAATGTATGATTCTGGCCCACACAGATACTATATCAAACATTTTTATGAGGACCTGATTGTCCCCTAAAATACAGTAAAACCTGAGAATTGTCTTTAGTAAAACAATTCTGTTTGTGTGAGTCGGTATGTGTCTGTGTGTTTACGTCTGGAGTTCGCGAATTGAGACTAGTGTCAAATTTGGGTTAACGATTAGGGTTTAGGTTATTAGGTTAGAGAGGAATAAAGCAGATGTTAAAATGTAATGAGACTTCCTCACAGAGATTAAACATGAATTAAAGGTGATGATTAAAGGTGTGTTTTGTATATGAAAACTGACCCTCATAACAGACTATATATGCCTATTTTAGAGGGGAATGGTTTGTGTTTGGTTACTAAGGTTAAGTAGGTTTAACTGTAATATAATTTCCATCTAGTCATAATGGGATTCAATTAATGTGCTTCATAAAGCTAACAAGGGATAAATGTGTGTGTGTGTTTGTTTAGGTCTTTGCATTCAAAATTTAAGACTAGTGTTAAATTTAGTGTTGCAGTTTAGGTTGTTGGACATAAATAAACTATATGTGAACAATAGTGAATATAGGAAATATTGGAAACCCTGAGATTTGTCAGATTTTTGAAGCTTTGTGAGTACATTTTTGTACATGAAAACTGGTCCTCATTAGGAAAAATGTAAACAAAAAATACCTTGAAAGAAAAGTTCCAGAATTTATTTTTAAAACTAAAAAGAGTAAACAAAAGACTAGATTTGAGACTAAAATTAAGACTAGATTTGAGGTTTAAGAAAATGTGTAGGTTGTTTGAAACATGTATAAAAGCAGATAAAGACTTTAATGACACTGTTCCTCCCTGCATCCATTTGTCAGGAGTGTCGTTATAGTGAAGCATATTTTAACCACAAGAAAGTGGCTACTTTGCCATGATAAAACATTTTATTTGCACTAAAGATTTCATTTAGACCACTGAGGTAAATTTTTTGACTTATGTTAGGTGAGAAGATTAGGTTTAGGTCTGCGATACTAATATAAAGACAACTGTTAAATTTGGAGTTAAGGTAGGGATTAGAGTTATGAGTAGTCTTTGAAAAAATATTGGTTGTTAGACATAAATATACAATATCTGAAAATTTAATGACTCTGGTCCTCACAAAGATAATGAATCCAACTTCAGTATGATCTTGCATTTAGTCTTTTGGGAGGACATATCAGATTGGGGCAGCACGGTGGCGCAGTGGTTAGCGCTCCCACCTCACAGCGAGAAGGTCCCCAGGGACGGCCGTAGGGTCTTTCTGTGCGGAGTTTGCATGCTCTCCCCGTGTTTGCGTGGGTTTTCTCGGGGTTCTCCGATTTCCTCCCACAGTCCAAAGGCGTGTAATGTAGGTTAATTGGTGACTCTAAATTGGCCCTGTAATGTGTGATTGTGTGAGAGAGTGTGTGCCCTGCAGTGTGTTGGCGCCTGCCCGGGGTTGGTCCTCGCCTTGCGCCTGTAAGTTCCTGGGATAGGCTCGGGTCCCCGAGCGACCCCAGTTGGGATAAAGCGGTTCGGAAAATGAATGAGTGAATGTATCACATGTAAAAACATTGTGAGGAAAAGCTACTTTACTCTTCCCTGTCTAGTCTAAAATGTATATTGTGTATTGTCTGGTTTAAAATGTATATTGTTTAATGTATATTTTAGTATTTTTACTTATTTATTGTTTATTCCATGTGCCTAGTCGTGCCACTGCCTATTTATTCTCTGTTCTACTGTTCTTTGTTTGTTTGCACTGGAAATAACCTGGAGCCACGTCGTCTCGTCTCTCTATGCATCTGTACAGTATATAGCGGAGATGACAATAAAGTTGACTTTGACTTTTTTGACTTTGAAACTTTTTCATGAAGATTTAATTTACAAAAAGGATTTAATTTAGGGTAGAGGTTAACGGTTTGATGAAGAGATTAAGTTAGAGTGAGTGTTACATCTGAGGTTCCTAACATAAAACTAATGTTGAAATTGGGGTTGAGCTTTGAGAAATGTTAGAAAACCCTTATTAAACAAAGCTTGCATCAGGATTATATGATCCTAGTTCTCAGAAAGACTAGAGAGGTCAACTTAAGGCGAACTGAGCATCAAATGGGGTCTTGGTTTGGTTGAACTTATGAACGTTGAGTTGACTCTTTGAATGCAACATTCCCACGTCCACAACTGATTCTGTGCACAGATGGGAAGGAGGTGTTTTAATCAGCCCCTGGAGCAAAAGGGATTTTTTGGGTCATTATAGATGAGTTGTGTGATTAAGCGGGCAGGTGCAGTTAGATGCAAGGCTGCAAATTTTGGAATGTGTGTGTGTGTGCCTTTGTGTGTGTGTTCTCACAGAAAGCAGATTTCAGCCTGCTGTTTTTTGTGTTACTGTAAATGTCTGATTAAGTTGCAGTCCAGGTATGCGGAATGTGTGTGTGTATGTGCATGTAGGTTTGTGAGTCTTCCCTAGCATAGTAAAATCTGACTTGTGAGGACATTTTGCTGGCCTTCAAAACTGGAGCATAATTGTATTTAGGTCATAGAAAAGAGAAAAATGTTTGTAGGCCTATTTAGAATGTGAAAGTGTGTGTGTGTATGTGAGACAGAGATAGAAAGCAAGAGAGGACACCATCCTCTCTCTCCTCTGACCTCTACCATCTCTGGATGATCTCTAACCAACCGTGAAACACTGCAGTCTGCCCCGCTGGCCACACACACACACACACTTTTATATAATTTTTGAGTCAGTGCTTCTGTCTGTGTCTCTCTCCTTCTCTGTGCTTCTGTACTTAACTACGCTCTTTACACAAACCATACGTCTTCAACTCTGCCCCTGTTTCATCATCAAATCAGAACGTGCCCCTTTCCTGCCCTCTGTGATTCAGTGAAGAATGTGTTGTTAATTTGGAGAAAGCGAGTATGTATGTCTCTGTCTCTGTCTCTGTCTGTATGCATGTATGTTTGTGTGTGTGTCTGTGGCAAGAGGGTAACACTTAAGCTATTGCCATAACTCTCTATTAACCAGCTGTTCTTATGGCTTTGGTCCAGATTGTGTGTATTTGTTTGCGTGTGTGTGAGTGAGAGTGATAAAGGATGGTCATTTGTGCATTTATGATGACAGACTAAAATACGCAATTAAAGCAAATTAAACACCTAAAAATTGCCGCTGTCACACACACACACCGCCTTCACATGCAGAATCCATTATCTACCGTTTTACACCCTGTTTTACACAAATATTAGTATTGATTGTCAGTGGTCCTTCTGTTCACCCACACACACAGACAGTGTACACATACACACAGTCTGGGGAAGAGCCGCATGTTGTTGTGTTAATGCAGTTTTAAGAGGGATTGATCTCTCCCGCTTTGGGGGAACTTCATCACAAGGCCTTTCTTTTACCACACACTCCCTCTTCCCTTCTCGCAAAGGCACATCCAATGCTTGAATGTGTGTGTTTTTGTGTATGTGTGTGAGAGAGGGAGGGAGGGAGGGAGGGAGGGAGGCACAAGTCGAGAGTTTACTTGCAGTGTGAATAAAGTCTGTGTAAATGTGTTCAGTGACTGAAGAGAGTCAAGTATGAAAACAGACACCTGCATACTTATGAGGTCGACATTTATCCTCCTCTGCTTTTAATAGGATTGCGTTAAGAGTTTATGAGAGCTAGCAGGACAGAGAGACAAACATAGATAGACTGATAGATAGATGGATAGATAGATAGATAGATAGATAGATAGATAGATAGATAGATAGATAGATAGATAGATAGATAGATAGATAGATAGATAGGCAGGTAGGTAGGTAGATAAAGAGGGAGACACGGCTATTAGATCTCTGAGCTTTAGAGAAGTAGAGCTGGATTTGGCCTTTTAAGAGCTTTTGTGAAAAGAAGAGGATTTTGATTGGTGTATTGTTGCTGTGCCTGCACGGTTACGGCAGCAGATTGGATACGACTCAGGAGCATATTCCATTTCAGATTGGTTTTTAAAGGACACACACACACGCACACACACACAAAATTCTGTTCATATGCTTTATAATCGTTGCCGCTATCACACTTCAAAAACTGTAAGGCTTTTTTCATGTCTACCTCAGAATTTTCCTCCAGGCAATAGGTATATAAAAACAAGAAAGAAAACGCTTATGCAACTAATTTTGTTGCATCATCTCATTTTGAAGAAGACACCACACCACAGTCGCCATGGAAATGCATTACCCGTCAGAGAGCCTCATCTGGACATTAATCCGCAAAAAGGCCAGACAATAGAGTGGTCACAGCAGTGGTCATATGGGGAGCAGAGAGACTGTGGATAAACCAAATTGCTGCTAGACAAGACCAGTCAACAAACTAATAGGCCTAATAGGCAAATTACGATTGCTGTTAATACTGATGAAGTTTAGTCATGACTTTTATAGGGTGTGATGTTAATCCGTCAACTACTTAGTATACCATGTTGTGGGCACCGTTGAAATTAGGGCTGGGTGATATTGCTCAAAAATAAAACAATATTCTTAAGCTATATCGCAATACACAATATATATTTTGATATATTCTCTCTTTCTGGGACAGAACTACATTTCCCACAATCCCCTGCGCTGTGACACCCCCGAGCCGTGTCACAATAATGCGATGGACGCGCATCGGGAATAATATTCAATAAATGGCTGTAGTGTATGTAGAACGCTGGTTGTTGTTATTGTTAGCTAATTTCTGCAAATTAAAACAGATAAACAATTATGTTACTTTTATTATATGTATTTAAATGCATAGTTGAGCTACTGCCAAATGCGTTGTAGAAGTTGCAAGAGCTTGAAACCACCACATATGCACTAGCATTAACATTCCATTAAAACGGCTAATTCAGCCAGCAAAGCCCCAGACCTGCTCTGTCGCAGCCGGTGATCATCAAATTGGGTATGTATATATATATAATAGAACGTGCTCGCCAGTCATCTCATGTTTTTATCTTGAAATGACACGACACTGATTCAACTATCTCTCAGGATACTTCAGGCAAGATATACCCAATGACCTTTTTTACCTTTTACATGGCTGTGCCGTCCCTGGAGATTTAAAAGAGCTTTCAAGAGATTATGATAAGATCCGAGCAGTTGAAAGCAGATATGTGAGAGTTACTGAGATATATCAGCACAGGGAAGATACAGGGAAGGTCAAGGTCAAGAAAGGAATTCAAAGGTCATATGAAATATTTGAAGAAAAACCTCCCTAGAGACAGCTTTGAGTTGATGCTGGTAGTGCCCAAAATAAATCTCAAGCTAAATTCAACTAAATAATGTTACATCCATTACTTAAGTTGAACACTGTTATATTCATTGACTAAATTCATTCTTTTCTCAAAGTATATCTTGCAGGAGAAAACATCTTGCATTTAAAGAACTGATCTCATTTTTAAAGCATTCACAGTTTTAAAGCATTAATCACTGATTACATCTCTAGTCCTACTGCTAATCCTAGCTTTAAACTTTATTTCTAATCGTCTTAACCATTACAAAACACGTTTATAAAAAGAAAAAGTCATCCATAAATTCAAAATTACTGATAAGTCTATGCAGCAGGCATTTATGTTGATGAGACGGAACAGGTTTACTGACAGTAAGACTTGGGACCTGATCTGATATAAACTAAATAGACTGAGACTAAAATTACAATTACTGTTCTTGTGTTTGTTGTTTCAGACACAGACAATTCAGCTTGCCCTTCAGAGATCCGTGGAGTTCTACCGACAGAGAAATATCAGGTAGTGCTTCCACACACACAAACACACACACAAACACATTTATGAAATTTTGGGTTCTATCTATTAATTCTTTTCTCTGTGTGTGTATGTGTGTGAAGTACTGAAGAGGGGCCTGAACAGAAGCGTGTGTTAGAGAAATGTCCGTTTGTAAACTCACGATCAGATGACCAAACTGACATCTCAGGAATACTGCAGTATACAGCAGCAATAGTGGGTAGGTATATGTAAATATATACTTATACAGACACGCACATCTAACCTGCTAACTGAGATGAATCTGGTGTGTTAGACTTGAGAAAGTATACATAGATTCTGGTTCTAGTCCACTCCATAATTGGGACAACAAGACTCCGCTGAATAATATCTTTAAACATTACAATTTGTCTTAAATCATTAAAAATTCAATTGTTTCTCAATTAATACAATTCCAAATGTTGAGTGACCTTTAGTAAGTTTGACCTATTTGGTTTCCTGGTCATTTGGCCATTTTGAGAAACCCACACTCTTATCAAGAAGCATTTCTGGACTCTTACATTGAGAAAAACGGAATGTCTTCTAATGTTCATATAGCATCCTACTAACGCTGTGGGTGCGTTTCAGTGACGTTCCATTTGAAACAGTCTGTTAACCAGTCCTCTCTGCGCTGTTGCTAAGTTACCAACTCAGTTTTCTTAATGATGACGATCAACTCGTGAATCACACGGAATGGCCGTCCGGCTCAGAAAATCTGTTGTGAGGCAGATGGTTTAAAGCGACGCTGTATTTCTCAAAGGTTTTAGCATTTCCAAATCAATATTTCTAAATTTCAAATGAATATTTGTGGCAGTGGACTCCTATTTTAACTCTAGGGTTCTAAGGAATTTGTTGAATCTCTCTCTCTCTCTCTCTGTCAATCACACACACACACACAAGATGAGAGAGAGAATGAGATCAGATTTTATTGTGTTTGTGAGGACCTGATTGTCTTAAAAATGATAGAAAACCTCAGGACATTCTTGCATGTGAGAATTAGTTTTCATAAACAAAAATGCTTTTTTATTTCAAAAGAGTGAAAATATTTGCTTTTGGCTGTTGATGATAAGGTTAGGGTTTGGGCTAGGTGTAGTATTATATAAATCTAGTTATTACGGGAGTCAGTGGAACAACCCCACAAAGATAACAAAACCTGTGTATTTACGAAAATGTAAGAGAATATCAGTCATCAATCATTTTGGATGCAGCCACATATATTTGCATGATTTAATGATAAGAACATCATGTTCTACTCCAAATGCAGCATGGAGGGGTCAGTAGTCAGATTCTGTTCCATTACCGCAAACCTATTTAGAAGACAATCTTCAAATCGTTTCTTACACAGAAATACGTTTAAAATGACATTTCTCCGAATCTTTTTATTAAAGCTTTAAACATGGCATACAAAAGATTAGGCAGGCATATGGAAAGTATGAGTATACACTGACACATACATCTGTACAAACTTTGTCAATGCCATAAATACAGAAAAAAGGAAAAACAAATAAAAAAATAAAAAAGTAAATAAAATAAAATATTTAAAAATAAATAAATAAAACACAAACAAAAAATGAGAACATATATATATATGTATATCAGCCAGCTGATGACTGCCAACAAAATATTAAAATGACATTAGTTGAATATTTGCTTAAAAGATAATAAACTCAATTCTTGGTTTTGATGGTCAGACTGACTTTACTTCACTGTGTTACATTGATGGTCAAATGTAATATCAGAAAATCAGACAGAGAAACTATAGTCTGTAGCATAGAGTAAATAAGTCAGACAAGTTCACCATCATCATGATGTAGGCTACAGAAGTTTTTACTTTGTAGAAATTCTGATCTGTAGGCCTCAGTTTGAAACCTGTATACAGTAAAAGTCTAATGTTTAGACACAACCGGTTGAATGTTTATTGATTTGGGCTTTTGGACTTATGCATCAAAGTACATTTTCTGTTGCATCTTAAATTATGTTTTTTTTGTATGTTGATCTGTTTCATGTGGAGCTGCTTTCGGGAGGAGTTCTCTTCGGGTTTCTGTCTTGAGGAGAACAGAGAGGGTTCTCCGCTTCCTCGTGGCAGCTCTCTAGGACTCTTCAACGGCTTGATGCCTGCTGAACACGCCAGAACTCCTCGAGTGGCCGAGAGCACCTCAGAGTCGCTCCTTGTGTAAAGACATCAGACGAAGGGATGACGCAGGAGGTCGAAAGGAGACGGAAAACTTCTCCTCCCGCGCTAAGCTTCAACCCGACCCAACGGTGGGCGTGGCTATGCCCGGCCTGATCCGAGCCGCCGCCCGACGACTGTACCAATCGGAGGTGCGGGTGGAAGAGGCGCCTCACACTTGGCCCCGAGCGGCCAATGAGGACGGCGAGCTTTCTGCAGACTCCACACCCTCGTCGTCGCCGTCCCCGCCCCACGCCCCTCCTCTCCGCCTGCCTGTCCTTCCTCACACGGAGGTTAAGACCGACGCTTCGCTGTCGCCCTCCTCCTCATCGCCGCCACGCAACTTCGCCACCTGACCCATGATTGGCCTGGAGCACCTTCTGCAGGGCGTTTTCTCCTTTCCACCTGGTCATCGGGTCCGCCATGGAGGTGCTGGCAGGTGGGAGGCTAAGGCAGGCAGGGGAGGGGCGTAGAAACCTCACAGAACGCTGAGCTTTAGCGACAGCTTTCAGCTCGTTTCTCCCAGAATCCCTTGCTCCTTTCAGAATATTCTGCTTCGGCTGTCCACACCTTTCTCACCATCTCAAGAGACGCGAATTGGCTGCCTCTGTCCTCGACAGCAAGGAGAAGGTATGTGTGTGTATCATTTTTTAATGTGTGTGCATCAGTGTTGGGGAGTAGCTAACTACAAGACTAGAGAAGCTATTAACTACTACTTTTTTTCAGTGGTTTATCAGTAGAAGTTACTTTTAAAAATACAGAAGCCAAGAAACTTTTTCTACAAATCCCGGATAGTGTATAAGGCAAATTAGTATAGTAAATATATACTATATATATATACTATATAAATATATATAAATATATAATATATATAAATATATATATATATTGTATATAAAATATATACTATATATATATATATATATATATATATATATATATATATGTATATATATGCTACTCTTACAAAGATGTTTATTTTCAGCTACCAGGTGTTTTGGATGCTGTTGAATTCAATCAAAAGGCATTTGATTGGCTAACGTGGAATGTGCTAGTGCACGCAAGATAGAGGGAGGCCACTTTTGTGAAGAAGGAAAGCAAGAATCTGGAGTCGTGAAATGATGTAGTAACGTTAGTTACGGTTTAAAAGTAGCCCCCCACCCCACTGATTATCTGAATTGTTTTAAGCAAATTTTCCATTTGCCAAAATAAAGCCTTATTAAAAATATAAAAAACCAGATTAGAAATTGTCCTTATAAATACCTTTCTAGATTCTTCCTATGTGTGTGTGTTTAGTAAGTCAAGTATGGAGGATGCATCAATAACCTGTCTTAACTGCAAACGCTGGGTGCTGATGATTGTTGTTGACAAATGGTACAAATCCACTGGATTAGTTTGTTAATCTGACCAGATTATTATGAAATGCTCTGAGAGAGATAGAGCTTATGTTCGAGTATGTTTCTGCCCATGGTGGGGCTTCAGGACACACACTGCCAAACACACACACAGAGGGATTTAGGCTGCCTGAGCGTGAAACAGCTGGGCCACTCCCACCATTCTATCAGCATGTAAAAACGAGAAAAACAGAATTATGGTTTGGAGTACAAAATGTCAGGAGAGGTGCAGACAGATTGGAGGATTGCTCAGACAGTGTGTATGTGTGTGTGTGTGTGTGTGTGTTTGATCATCCTGTGCAAACTGTCTGTAGAGAGAGATAAGACTACACAAACACTACTGAAATGTCCACTCAGATGTAAGTCTTTCCACTGAATCCGGCTATTTAGTATCGATCAGACTTTATTCCAGAAATCAAGTCTACACTCAGTGATCTAGACTATCCTGTATTTACAGTATGTTTCAAACTTCACTCATTTCTTGTCAAGCTACATGAAATCAAACTACATTCTACAGGCATCTAATGAAAAACTTGCCAGGATCTACACTAAGTTTAATTGCGTAGAGTCACCATTTATAGGTCATTCAGTTTCCGGACCTTTTCAGGACCATTATTCAGTTTATTTAGAGTTAAGTTATCTAGAACCAGCCTCCATTTAGTTTTGTTTGTTAAGAACATGCCTGTGTTTAGACTGGGTACAATACTGTCAGTTAATCTAAAATCAGTCTGCATCACTGTGGGGTTCGTTTCAGGAACCAGTCCACATTAGTCACTTTATCTAGATCAACTCCCTGCATTGCAGTCAGTTTGCTCCAGAACCCGTCCACGCGGGCAGTCTGTTTATCTAGAATCTGTTCATTGCAGTTAGTTAACTCTAGAACCTGTTACATTGCAGTTAGTTTTATTCAGAACCATTTTATAGCAGAAGCCGTTTACCTAGAACCACAGCACTCAGTCAGTTTATCTAGAACCAGTCTGAATTATTGTGAGTCAATCTAGAACCAGTCCACATTGCAGCTCGGGGTTTATCTAGAACCGGTCAACACTAAGTCACGTATTCAGAACCAATCCAGATTATGATCAGTTATCTAGAACCCGTCCACATTGGTGAAAGTCAGTTTATCCAGAACTTGTCCCCGACAGAAGACAGTTAAGCTAGAAACAGTCCACTTTATGGTTATCTTATCTATCCCCAGCCCACATTAGTCAGTTTATCTAGAACCAGTCCACATTACAGTCAGTTTATCTAGAACCAGTCCACATCATGGAGAAAATATCTAAAACCATTTCTGTCAATTTATCTAGAGACTTTCTATATTAGTGTCAGTTTATCTAGGGACAATCTGTATTACTGACAGTTTATCTAGAGCGAGGTTGTATTATTGTTAGTTAATCTACAAATAGTCCAAGATTACAAAGCAGGGGTTTATTCCAAAATCAGTCTGTTTTACTGGGCTGCTCTTTTCTAGAACCAGCAGTCAGTTTTGTAACATTAACCTCGTTGATTGAATCAGAATAAAGTTTATTGCCAAGTTATGTTGTCACATCAAGGTGCTAACATTATTACATACAAAAATGAGAAAAGTCATGACATGAATGTTCTAGGAAGATATGTGCAATGTATTTGAATAATCAACTACTAACTGCAACAACCTGAACCAAGGTTGTGAAATATTTACACATGAGGAAGTAATGCTTGAGATGCATGATATGTATCATAGAGGCAGAGCAAAATGTGCCTCATGTGTGTTGGTGCCTGCCCAAGGTTGGTCTCCGCCTTGCACCCAGAGTTGCAGAAAGGGCCTGTCACCGTGACCTGATAGGATTAAGCTGAAGTTTTGTTAATGAATGATGAATGAAAAGGTAAGCAAATGCACAGAGGATAGGAGATAAGAGTCTGTTGCCTAACTGATGAGGCCAGTTGCAATGGGGGAAAAGTTAGCCTTATGGTGTGAGGTTTTGGTTTTAATGGACCAAAATCTTCTGCCAGAGTCGGAAAGAGTTCATGTCCAGGCCACAGTCCTTCTTGCCTCTTTGAGGGTCCTGGACTCAGTATTGCAGGAACCTTGTCATGTCAACTAGTCTGCAGTTGGAACTGAAACCCACCTAAACACAGAATCTGCTGGAATCTCATGGCACCTGAGTGGTAGAGATGTTCCCTGGGTAGCAAAGCTTCTGCTAGGTGTGCTAACTCAGTCCAAGACAGACCCAGAACACAAATGTAGACCGTTGTAGCTTTTGTTGCTACAGATGCAGCTCATATCATAAAGCAACAAACCTTGTTCCATGGCAGCATTTCTGGCATGATGAGATTGGCATCATGATAGGCTATGTGTGTGTTCTGCTTATTCCAATTCTGCTGTGTGAAATAAATTATGTTGCTCTGGCTTTCCAAAACTGCACTGATATCCACTGACATCCTAAACCTTATCTTCCTACATGTGCCCACTTGTGGTTTAGTAATGAGTTAGATCTTAGTTTGCTTTTTGGTAGCAAGTCATTTGCTATCGAGTTGGATATTATAACAGATTTAGTGTAATAGTAAATCAAGAATTTGCTTTTATAACCACAGAAATCCAATCATAAGCTGTATTGTAGTAGGAGACATTTTTGCAATGTGTAATTAAACTCACAGCATTGTGATTAATAAAATGTTGAGAATATCAGTATTAGTATTAAGTGCCGGTTGTAGTATTAATGCTGCTGCTTAGTTTATAATATTGCACAGTAAGGTTACTTAATGCTGTTAGTGCTGTGTTAGTGCTCAGGTTAGTGCTTAATGCTACCAATGTATGTCAGAGCTTATCTTAGTACTAATGTGTTGTGTTAGTGCTCCAGTTATTACTAATGCTGCTGCTGCGTGTTAGCTTTCAGGTTAGTTTTAAGGCTTTTAGTGTTGTGTTATTGCTCAGGTTAGTCCTAAGCTGCTTGCATACTGAGTTTAGGGTCAGGGTTGCAACTTAGGTCTGGCAAAAACTCTGGACCTTTTGCCAAACAACCAATCACTTTACCTATAAGGGAAACACATTCAATTTATAACATTCAGTGTCCTGTGGAGAGTGATTGTGGACAAACCGTTAAAAGAAGGACAGGTGGCAACCTCAGTTCAGGCTGGGCACTAACCAGAGGGGTAGAGAGAGCCAAAATCTTACTCAAGTAGGAGTATTGTTGTTTTAGAATAACACATCACAAAAGTAAAAGTAGTCATCCAAAAATTACCTACATAAGAGTAAAAAGTACTTAGAAAAACTATCACAATTAAGTAACTTCTATAAATTAAAGATTAATTGGTTTATCATATAATCAAATATGCAAAATATAAAATAACACGTACAATGTGTTTGGATATTTCAAATATTACATAAAATTTTTAAAAAATCTACAAAGGAATATGAATTAAGACTAATTCAGCCACACTAAACAGTACAATAATCTGTAATAACTCAATAACTTTTTTAGTTTGAACAGAAACACTCAGCAGGCAGAGATTACACAGTAAAACAAGAACAAGCCTATGTGCGTGTGTGTCTGTCTGTCTCTCTGTGTATGTGTGTGCGTGTGTGTCTGTCTGTCTGTGTGTGTTTGTGCGTGTGTGTGCATGTGTGTCTGTCTGTCTGTGTGTGTCTGTGTCTGTGTATGTATGTGCATGTGTGGGTCTATGTGTGTTTGTGCGCATGTGTGTGTGTGTATCTCAGTGTGTCCACATCGCTTTTGTGTGGTAATGTGACCGTCAGTTTGATTGTATAAGTTTCTTCCACAAAAACAAACAGATCGTGCATTGATAACAGATGAATAAAAATAAAAGTAGCGAAAGCGGAATACTGCTCAACGTGAATGGAGCAAAAGTAGCGTTATTTCTTCACAAATATACTCAAGTAAAAGAAAATATGTTGTATAAAAACCACTTATACAGCACCGAAGCATCCAAAAGTTACTGGCACGTAACGGAGTAACTGTAGCGCATTACTACCCACCTCTGGTACTAACGCTGTTAGTGTTGTGTTAGTCCTCAGGTTAGTAATACTGCTGGTGCTGATTTAGCAAAAGCCTCAAGTTATTACTAATGCTGTTGTCGTTGTGTTGCTTAATGTCAAGTACTAATCTTGTGGGTGACGTGTGTTAGTATTCAGGTTAGTAAATAGTTGCTGCTGGTATGTGCTAGTGTGCAGTTTAGTAATTAAAGTGCTTTTTATGTGTTGGTGTTCAGGTTAGTACTAATGTTTCTTTAGTATTGTGTTAGTGCTCTGTGTTAGTACTTAAGTAACCAATGTATTGAGCTCAGCAGAGTACTAATGTTGCTCAGTGCTGCATTAGTGCTCAGGTTAGTGCCATTGCTGCTGCTGATTTGTGTTCGTGCTCTGGTTAGTACTACTGCTGCTAGTGTTGTGTGCCAGTGTTCAGGTTAGTACTAGTGCTTTTTGTTGTGTGTTGGTGTTCAGGTTGGTACTAATGTTGTTGATGAGTGAATTAGTGCTCTTAGTAGTACTCACTGATGTAGTGTTGTGGATTAGCTCAGACTCAGTTTTTAGCATCATGGTGATGTGTGCTGTTTTTTGCACTAATATCAGCAATTTGTAAAGTGGCTACAATACCGGCTAGCGTTACTAATTAGTTAGCACACTAGCGCTTCAATATTTATATTCGTTTATCTAAAAATATATTGCTCATAAGTTTTGCTCTTTTATTTGCCAATGGTTGCCTAAGTCTTTCAATCAAATGCACTGAGTGTACAGATTGTGGCAGAGTGCAAGCGAAAGCAAAGCAAACGATGCTGTTGAGTTGTGTTATAAGAAGCTCTGTTGCCATACTGTTGCTGTGGACATTATTAGTGTTATAAGGGTGATAGATGGTGTTATAGCTTCTGTGTTCTCTCTTCTGTGTCTAAAATTATAGAGAGGTTTACATAAGACTCTCAAACCCAACGCTCTCTCTCTCTCTCTACCGTTCAAATTGACTTGCATCTCCCTTTCTTGGGTAGACGGCAATTGTCTGTCTGTATCTCTCTCTTTCCTCCTCCCTCAAGCTCTTGTAAATTTTGGGCATATGACCTCAGTGATTCGATGTGTGTGTCTCACAGTAGCTAGCCCGACTTCTCAGAAAAAGACATGTGAAAGAAAACGTACCATTGTTTTTCTGTAAAGGCACACCCAATGCATGTGTGTGAGTATAGTAAGGGTGTGTGTGTGTGTGTGTGTAAAAGGATGCAAGTGTAAGTGTTCTAGGCCTTGTGAAAAATATAGGGAGCTTTTATCTCTTTCCTTAACATCAGCACACACACACACACTCAATTCACTCCACACACACACACACACACTTATAGGCAATTAAATTTGTCATGTATTGATGTGTGATAGCTTATGTAGACAAATATATTAGTTGATTTCATTCTAATAAATACATAAATTCATATCAATAAAGACTCATTTTTGTATTAGATTCTATACGCTGTATTCCTGACTTGTGACTGAACTGCTTTTATGTACTGTAGTCAGCATCATTTATATATTTTATAGTTAAAAATATATTTCCACTACAGTTTAAATATTTAACAATGCTTAATTTCTTCCTGTTAACAGAGAGGATTAACAGCAAAAATGTGATAAATCTATAAAACCACAAAGACTTAGACCTGAACTTATTTTCATTTTAAAAATGCTTTAAAATTTTATAAGGCAATGCAAATTGTGAATCCCACATTTGCCATTCAACGTTATGTTCCTTTTCAATTTTCCATCATTGCAACAACTGTGATATAAATAAAATACAAAATACTAAAGGCAAAAAGGCCTCACACAATGCACTTAGGACTCAACCTCTTACTTACACCATTTTCACTGAATGGAGCATGAAATGTGTCCACTGTTATTGCAGAATTTGATTTACAAATACATTTCAGTGATAAATACCTCCAGCAGACTCTGGATGACATCCCAGGTACACAGAGTGCCAGCTTGAACTCATGATGATCAAATATTTATTTTTGTAAATGATGAGACATATATCCTAAAAGTTACGCTTAGACCATGTGAATTTTTCAACATCTGCTGTTCCCAGATTGATGCATTTTTCTTTGGGACAGTAGCGTGGTCCCACGGTCCTAACTTCCATTTTTCCCCTATGCCATAGAGCTTCATTCTTACAGACAGCACTGCAGCCAAATCTTCACTCTCATTCCCACTCTCAGGCGAGACCAGCAGGTGTGGGGAGCGAGATGGTGCCCTGCAACTCTGAGGCATTTCAGTGGGTACTGCCCTACTGAAGCATGTCTGAGGTGTATGGGTTTATGTGTGTCTAGAGTGTGGCTGGATGTGACGGATGCTCATATTAACATTTCTGTGTGCCTCCTCAGGGAGTCCGCCTGAATGCCCCAGGCCTGTTTTAATGTGTAGCATGCTAGCCCCCCTAGATGCTCAGTGTGTGTGTGTGTAGAGAGAGAGAGGGAAGATTACCATGCTCAGCCATCCCTTTGTCTCTGCTATCATGCCTGAAGTTCTTGGCTATTGGTTGGTAGTAGGGAGTTGGCCCTGATCGGATGGGTTGTCGGTTCAAGTTCGACCATAAAGGTGCCACTAAGGTACTTCATTAGCAAAAAGCACCCTAAGTACTGCCCTCGACGCTGGTCTAAAGATGCCCACTGCTCCTTCCACTGATGGGCTGTATGCAGAGGTCACATTTGTTGTGGTGCACTGTGCTCTGCTGCACACCACTTTTAAATGAGTTAAAAATAACTTAGTACTTTTAATGAAGTACTCAGATCATTTATTTAATTAAGTATTATTACAGCAATAAAAAAGCATTGCACCCATACTGAAGTACAAATATTCAGGAAGTCACAGTTTCTCACTCTCTCGCTCTGTCTGTCTCGGCCTGTGTGATGTTCCCTCTTTATCTCTCTTTCGTTTTATCTATCCTTTCCTGTATGTTCGTCAACAAACCCCCGTCAAAGGAACCGACATTCATGGGGCCTTTGTCATGTAAAAAAAAACAATGATTTAAAAAGAGAGAAATAAGCGCTGATCTAAAACAGAGCTGACATACAGAATAAATAATAATTAATTAAAGACAATATGAAAGGAGGGAATTAAAACAGTGTTAAATCCGGGAGGTTACCACGGCCATTATGGCTAAGGAGGCGGGTCGGAGGTGAGAGATTAGGGCTGTTAATGGGAGATGATTTTATTAATGCTGGCACAGAGGGGGCTGAAGGCACGGCAGAGCGCCTCTGACCACGCTAACGCTATTTTTTTCATCATTATGAAAATGTTCTTTGTGCTTATCATCCGTGTCTATAGTCTTTTGCTAGAGAGCCCGTAATTAAATTGGCACAACCCCACGCATATCAAATGCTGAAACAGAGTTGCAGACTCATCGTGTGATTAAGCAAAAGCAGTGATTATTTGGTCATTGTGAACACAGCATTGCGCACACAGTGCACCGGCTAACGTGACCTATGGATTTACAGGAGTGCGTGAGCTGACATGGGTAAAAGCACTCTCTGGGGGAAAAGCCAGACGGTACCTTGCTCATGAGTACCTCAGTGGTACCTTTACAGGATCAGCATTCGAAAACTTCCAGTCACAGGATGAACGTCCTAACCGTTATGCTATTGCAGTTAATAGTATGGATATATGGTATGTAAGGTTTTATACATTTTTTCGGCGGTAGTGTGCATTTCAGGAAATAGTCGGGACTGTAGCTTAACGGCTTACTACGCATTAGGTAGTGCGCATGGAGTGTCATACGCGCCCTATTTGACTTGGTACGCCACATAGTGGAAGACTTAAAATGTGCAATTATGCTCTCAAATGCTCAGACTTGATCGCACTCCACTTGACATGGTGTTGTAAGAAACGTCAGAGTTGTGGCGCTATTATGTGGCAAAATTCTGAGTTTCAGTGGAACCAGCGCATCTTATCTTACGCTTGCAACTCTGCTCAAAGTCAAGGCCGACTCTCTGCTCTCATGAATCGCCATTGGTATCAAGATGTAAGCATGAAAATATCGAACATCGGCATAGCCACACCTTTATCGAGTCTCAGTCTATTCCTAATTTTGCTTTTATCATGTTCATTTCATCTCAATAATCAAAATTCTTGAATAAAAGGATTGTAAGGTGGGCATAGTCTACACAGAGTTGCAGAGAAATGGGAGGCAACGTGTGTTAAGGCATTTCTGATCAAGAAACTGCATCAGTTTCATGCAACGATATATGATGCAACCTTTGCTGTCTGCAAAACTGTCAAAAATGGAGAGATAAAAATATCAGGCCATTCAAGCAAAGAAGAAAAGATTCGGTTCACCTAAATGAATCCTCTTCAGAATTTTATGAGCCACACTAACTTTACAGTGAAAAATAAGCACATATGTGAGGAAAATGATCGCGTTGAGCAAATTTCTCCAGCTGAACTGATTGGCCTTTTAATTGAGAGGCCCAAAAGCTTCCATTTAGTATGGCTTTTATTTCTATCCACAGATATAAAAATATGTTGCAGTTTTCAGATACTTTCTAACAACAACACAGAACAGTTCTGTCGCCGTTTTAATTTAGAACATGAAGTGACCAGAGAGCGTTTAGAACCCAGCAACTGTGGCTTTCATGACCAGTACATATACACATGTACAAACATAAAACAGAGTAAGACACTGTGTTCACATTCTGCTGATGGATTGTACCAACCTGCTGTGTCAATAATCCATTATTTCCCCAACTGTGTGTGTGTGTATGTATACAGTCAAGCTAGAGTCTGAGGCACCGGTAGGACAGATTATAAATTAATACAGTGGTTATATAAACACATCTGTTGAAGTGGGGCAAGAACACACAGTGCACACAGTGCACTGGAGCACACACACAGCTGTGCAACGTCCATCCATTACTCAAACACTTGTTATACTGTAGATATTCAGACTGTACCTAGTAAATTGTAGATTCACTGCCGAACTGTACCTTGTCTTTTGATGGCTCTTGATGGGCAAAAACTCCCTGACAGAGCTTTTTTTTTTACCAATGCTATCTTAATTGGTCACTTAATTTCACCAGTCATTTATTATTTGAATTTAACAATTTACCAACCTATACCTAAACAAAAAGACTTGAGACAGACTGTTGTGCAGTTTAACCTTTCCAGAGCCTTTGTGCGCTATGATTCATTGACAAACACTACAGATTATTACTCCTGTCCAGCCTTTTAGGATTGACCAATGTGCTCACTACTGTCTGGCTCTCTGTGATGAAGCTTTTTATAGCCTTTTTTGTTATTTCTTCTTCCACCAGCACCTGTAGATATAAATCCCTCTGTGTCTCGCCATTGTGTCAGTGACTCCGTGTAAATATGATTGACATCTAGTTTATGATTCATTTAAATTTACCTTGGTTTTGTTTTTGCATTGCTGCTCTAAGGAGATTATTTTCAAATATTCTATCTACATTCTAGAATATATCTTCCTTTTAGTAGCAAACTATATATTAAAAAATGGTTCTTTTGACATATTAATGTTGGCATCATTTGCCTGTAAAATTCTACTATTACAAAATAGAAGCGGTATAACATTTCATCATCCTGGGTCATTCATTTCGCTTAGTTTTGATGATGCCAAGGTGCTGCAAAGATAAGTTTATGTGATGACATGCTCCATTGGTATGTGTGTACATAAGAATGGTCATGAGTAATAGAGGCATTTCGGATAAATGTGTGTAATGTGACATGATGTTGATCTGAGAAATATACCTTAAAAAAGTAAAAAATGTGTCTGTATGTATTGGACCATTGCCTGCCATTAGATACCTTCATGAGTTTGCATAATATATTTATCTTAGCAGGTCACACATGTGCAATACATTTGGTGCTGTCTATTATAAATTCACTGAATGTATATATGAGTAAGGAAGCCCATGACAGAAGCAGTATGTTTTCATGTAAGAATCTCTCAAATGTAAGAATTTCACATTCACTATCATATACCATACTACAGAGAGCAATCCAGAATCAGAATGTACCGTCTACTGTTTAAAAATGGTTTTAAGAACAAAATTATTATTATTATTATTATTATTATTATTATTATTATTATTATTATTATTATTATTATTATAGTGTGTTCATCATTTGCTTACTTGAGATTTTAAGAGAAGGTTGTAGATTTTACCTAAATATAGTTTAGGCCCTTTTCCAGTCCATGGCACTGCAAAAGTGTAAAAAGCTGTACTGTGGCTAAGAAGTCAGAGAACTGTTGATTCTGTCCCTGCAAGTTAAAACCAAAAGATATAATCTGAAATCTGCAAATTGGTCAAATAGAAAACGATGCAAGGCAGCGCTATGGCACGACACTATAGTAAGGTTAAACTTCTAAAATATTATTTATAGTACGTGGCTTAGATGCATACATAGTTTGCAATTTCAGACAAACCTGTGGACTGTAAAAAATACCGATACCACTTCACAGTGCAACTACTCTTATAAAGGGCTATAAATAATTTATAATCAGGCTGTAATTAGGTTGTAGACCTTTTTATGTCATTAATAAGCAGTGATAAAGACGTTATAGCAGTTGTGATACATTAATGCAGGCTCACTGTTTGACAAGATGCATTTTGCACTTTATAAAGCTCCCTTTTCCCAGATATAAATGTCAGTAACTCATCGATAATTCGTCGTAAAAATGCCATGAAACATCACGATGGATGGAGGAATCATCAACTCAGAGCGCAAGGTTGGTTTAGACACATAACTGATATCTTATATCTAGTAACTCATCAAAAAACCAAAACCCCTAATAAGGAAGAGCACGCCACCCGACTGTAATTCTGCTGGTGTTTTAATGGTAAGAACATGTCAACAAACAGCTTGCTGACAGTTTAATAAAGAGTGAGTCTGCATCAATGTATCACAACTGTTATAATCCGCTATAACTGCTTATTAATGATATTAAAAACTGTCTACAACCTAATTAACAACCTGATTATGAATCATTTAGAACTCTTTATAAGGGGCATCTCATTGTAAAGTGGTACCAAAACACCTATTCATATATTCCGTTTTAATTAGCTTTTTTATTTTATTTTTCCCAATTTGCCTTCACTTCAGAAGCTGCCCATGGATTGGATGTTACCTGCATTCAAATGGCACTTTTATATATTGGGGGATCGGAAACCTCCCTAGCTTCATTATTTGGTTATGGATATTTGTTTGGGGAATTACCACGTTGGTAAATTAATGTGGATATTTGCTACCTTCTGCAGTGATCAGCGGACGTTTTAAAAGGTGGTTCGCAATATTTGTTTGTTGGATATTGTTGGCTTGATTCCTGTCAACGTTCCCAAATACGTCTTAAGCTGATTTGCTTTATCATTTGAACTCAGACTGAATGCTTTTATTGGATCAGCTGCATTTTTATTAAGCAGTACTTTAATTGTCACTCTGGGATCATTGTTGGAAACTTTGACTTGGCACATCAGACACTCGCTTTGACACTGCAGAGAATTTGGGGAAGCTGCTCTTCCTCTTTTGACAGACTAACATAATAGAATTCCCATGTATGAAAGATTGCAGAACTGTGAGATGTGCTGTCAACTGAGTACAACCTGTAGGGGATATCACTGTGTGTGTGTGTGTGTGTGTGTGTGACAGGGGATATGCACATTCCTATGATCCTCTATTGGTTTGAGACGTTGTAGCATTGTTCCATCAACATTGTGAATATCTGCACCACACAGACATAAAGGAAGTGCACACTGCGTATAGATTTCCCCTGTGTGTTTGTATACGAGAGTGCATATCTGTTCTCATGCATACACATGTGTGTGTTTGTGTGTGTGTGTGTGCGTGCATGCAGTATTCAACACTTTCGTGCTTCTATACCTTTAAATATTAGCAGAGTGGCTTAGAGAGAGATCTTAGAACTCCACCATAGCAACCCACAGCTAAAAAAAGGAGCTCTATTTCTCCATGAGGTCCCTTCTCTCTCTCTCTCTCTCTCTCTCTCTCTCCCTCTCTCTCTGTTTCACTCTATTTCCCTGGTCTCCATATGCGTTCTATTTTCTATTTTAGCTGAAGTGATTCTCATGGAGGCTGCTTGTACGTTTTCTTAAGTCTGTGTGCATTTTCCGTGCGCTCACTCTGGAGAATGTGTGACTCAACCCCAGTGGCTTAAATTGTCTATTTAAAAATGGTAATCTCTCCCAGCATTAATCTCTCCAACATTCATTCTGAGTGTGTGTGTGTTTGTGTGCGAGAGAGAGATTTTAGAGAAAAGAAAGAGAGCATTTGTGGAAGGATAGATTACCCCACACTATATCTGTACTATGGATGTGTTTTTTGGGAATCTAATTCAAACTGTAATGGTGTGTATGTGTGTGTCCAGGTGATGGAGTTGAAAGGTCAGATGATCCACCTTCCAGAATCCAACTCCATCATGTTTTTGGGCTCGCCTCGTGTTGATAGGCTGGAGGAGCTGATGGGGCGGGGCTTGCACCTCTCAGACATCCCCATCCATGATGCTACTCGCGATGTCATTCTGGTGAGTGTGTCAGAAACCTCACTGTCTGAGGCCAAAACTCAAAGGGGAACGCATTTTCACATTGGTAAAAATGTGATATATGGGTTAAAATTCATTGACACTTTGTATGACATTTTTGCAGCAGATGGTTTTTTACACTGAAACATTTTTAGATTGAAATAATGTAACATATGAGTGAAAATTCATTTTGCACTGACAGTCTTCGCATTTTGTATTGCATCTCCTCAACTTTCTGTAAATATTGATGTATTTGTACTTACAGTTTATATGTTATGTTTATAATCACTTCACAGTAAAGTTACAGCAGCAGTGTACTTGTATGTAAACAGAAATTTCAAGCTGTTTCCAGGTTTTTTTGTGTTTAATTATCTTGCTAGAAATGATCAGTGCTGTTAACCTTTCAAAATTCAAAGTGTTGCTCAATATTAACTAATAATAATTGGAAGCAATGTTTTCTTATATGATTTTGATCAGCACATCAATCTACACTCATTTTTTCCTGTGATGCTTTACTAGATTTTTTTTATGTCTGCATATGCGTGCACGCACAAATCGTTACGTATAGGCACTGGCACTGTGGTAAAGCTGGTTTATTGTTCGACATTCGTGCTGATTTGTACATACTGATATGACGATGAGCAAAAAACACAACCTAAATGGAAAACATGTGACTATACGGTTTCATTCCCTTAAAAAACAGCTCTCACTTGGAATCTCTGTGTTCCTGATCATTGTAGCACCACAGGATTAGAGACTGTCACAAAGATGTTATTTGAGATGTTATTTTAATAATAAATAATTTAGCATATGCCTATGGGTGTGTAATTATTACATTGTTTTAATTAGGAAAACAGTATTTAAGTCAGGTATTTCCAAGCATAATCTCTCTTCTACAGAACTTAATTGGAAACTGGTAATGGATCGGTACTCGGGATCGACCGATACCCAAAGCCCAAGAATCAGCTTCGGTATCGGAACTAAAAAAGTTGGATTGCTGGTGGTTAGCGCTGTCACCTCGCAGCAAGAAGGTCCTAGGTTCGATCCCCGGGTCAGTCGTAGGACCTTTCTTTGTGGAGTTTGTGTGCGCTTCCTGTGTTTGTGTGGGTTTAGTCCGGCTGCTCCACTTTACTGCCAAAGTGATTGGCAGCTCTAAACTGCCCCCTTATGTGTGTGTGTTTGTTTGAGTGTGTGACGTGTGTGACGTGTGTGCCCTGCGGTGTTGGCGCCCACCCAGGGTTGGTTCCCACGTTTGGGATAGGCATCAGGTCCCCACAACTCCAATAGGGATTAAGGGGTTCAGACAGTAAATGAATAAGTGTTAAACAAGACTTCACCTGCGTGTAACTGTGTGCAGGTTGGTGAGCAGGCCAAGGCCCAGGACGGCTTGAAGAAGAGGATGGATAAACTGAAAGCAACCCTGGAGCGCACTCACCAGGCCCTGGAGGAGGAGAAGAGGAGGACAGTGGAGCTCCTCTACTCAATTTTCCCTGGAGATGTGGCCCAGAGGCTGTGGCAAGGTCTCCCGGTGCAGGCCAAGAAGTTTGACGACGTCACCATGCTGTTCTCCGACATCGTGGGCTTCACGGCTGTGTGTGCTCAGTGCACGCCCATGCAGGTCATCAGCATGCTCAACGAGCTCTACACACGCTTCGACTACCAGTGTGGAGTGCTGGATGTGTATAAGGTACAGAACACAAACACATCCATACGAAGTTACGCTAAGTTATGAACTAGTTATAAATTTGTAAGAATTTCAAATTCTACAGGCCAAATTTACCATATCACAAGTATGAAGCACCTTGTACGAGGCAAAAGCAAACTGTTAATGCAACACACACTGTCAAGATTCAAGATTCCTTATATGTCACATACATACAAATACAAATACGTCCCCAAGCACTTCTGCCCATGTCAGCTGTTCACTGCTGATTTAATTAGATTTTTGCTTGTGTAAACAAATATTTTTTGATTATGTGTTTTGGGGTTTTGAGTGTTTTTAATGAACAAATTATGAATTAATGATACACAGATTCACCTGTATTACTTTCATGTTTGATTTTGTTTTCACCACATCACTTCTACCTTCCAGTTTTACCGCCACCCACTAACCTATTCACCACTGGCTGGTTTTTGACTACAAGACCTTAATTGACCTAGTATTATGTAGGTGGTGAGTCATTCTCAATAAAGCCACATTAGCATGATTCTGTGTGTGTTGTATTGATACAAATGTATAATACATAAGTGTTACTCAGAGTTTTAAACATATCCCTTATACACAGTATTTCTTATACACATTCGAAGCTGCATAAATATCAAGAAATATATTGGAACCTTGAGGCTAGGGCTCATTTTCTGTGAGTATTTTCTTGAGCATAACGTAGCTAAACCATCACAACTGGGAACATCATAACTATCACTATATTGATTTACTGTCTTAACTGTCCATTACATATAGTGATGTACATTCATTACTAGCCTTAACCTCAATGAGCAGTGATATTGATTTATGTCAATATTGATTAAATGCCTAGATTAATATTCCCTTTAGTCATCCCCACTGCCTGAGCAGACTGGAGGAATCATTTCAGCCCTAATACTGAGCAAAATAACACACCTTTGTGCGTACACACACTCACACACACATGCAAGGCAGATGAGTCGTCAATCTAATGGTGTTTAACAGGCATGTGTTAATGTTATAGAGCTCTAAAGTGGCCTGAGTGCATCAACCACCCTCCATTACCACCATTTGTGTGTGTGCACATGCAAACTTTTAGAGCATAGTCCACATGCTAAACACACACACACACACACACACACTTTCATGAACAGAAACACTTTTTGGATTGTTTTTGCCCCTTTAGATTAGGAGCCAAACTCAGGAGCAAATACAGGAAAGAACTGGAGAGCAATGGCAGTGTGTATTGGTAGTATGTATTTTTAAAGTCACTCTGTTGATGTAGTGTGGGTTATGTGTATTAAGCCCCTTCTTTGCTGTGTCTTCCTGCAGATAGAGACCATAGGTGATGCGTACTGTGTGGCTGGAGGACTCCACCGTAAAAACGACAGCCACGCAAAGCCAATCGCCCTCATGGCCCTGAAGATGATGGAGCTTTCAGAGGAGGTGCTTACTCCAGACGGAAAACCAATCAAGGTGAGTCAGTGGGGACTGTAAACTTGCACACTGTGCACTGTGCACAAGTTAACAATTTGAGATTAATTAGAAAATTGACATAAGATGTCAGGGGACTGTTTTCCTAAAGAATTTTGTTTATTTATATTCATATACAGTACTAAGTAAAAGTTATGTGAAAAAATGCTATATATTGTGTGTACAATGTCAAACTCCGTAGAGAGTCTGAACATCAAGAAAAATATTGTTGCATTGAACAAAAATGTAATTTATGGGTAAAAATTGATTGATGGTATCTTTTAGAATTTGATCTCATTTTTAAAAATTCAGTATATTGCAATTGTGTATTTTCATCACCCTTTTATTTATGGATGGGTGGATGGTATCGTGGCAATATAACGACCTTTTATAGTAAATATAAAAAAATACTTTTAGGTTTAGGAGTGCAATACAAATAATAGAATATACTTTTGGGGTGGTTGGTGGTGTAACGGTAGGGTGTTCGCCCCATGACCAGAAGGTCGCAGGTTCGAATCCAGGATCGGTAAAGTTACCACTGAGGTACTCATGAGCAAGGTACCCCTTCTGTGACTGTCATTATTTCTGATTTATATATATATATAGCATTATTACTGCTTTGTCTATAATGTAGGATGCTGATGCAGTTACAGCTGTGGTGTGTGGAATGTGGTTCCCACGGGAAGGCTGGGGCTGATGGGAGCGGTGTGTGTGTGTGTCTGTGCCTGTGTGTGCAGGCTTGTGCAGGTGTGTCGGCTTGATTGTGCAGGTGCAGAAGGAGAGGGAGGGAGAGTACATATTTATAGCGTGCTGATGCTGAAGTCGACACAGCAGCTGTTTAATATTCATGAGGAGGCTGTAACGGAGCAGAGTCCTTGAATGACTGACAGCATTGCAAGTGACATTGAGCTAACAGGGACAGAAAATATCTGGGACTCTCCACAGATGGCAATTCATCATGATTAAACACGAAAGAAAGAGAGAGAGATAGAGAGAGAGAGAGAGAGAGAGAGGGATGGGCGGGAGTCTGGGCTTTGAACATGCAACCCCAGTGATAAAAGAACATCTGTGATCAGGTGCCCTTTTACTAACATTAGCGTGTTGAATTTAAACTCTGTTTATGTGATGTGGCTTCTGTCCAAAATAGATATACTGAGAGAGTGTGGGATAAAGAGAGGAAGGCAGAGAGAGAGAGTGTCTAATGTGTATCTAAATCCAACAGAGATATACTGAGACCTGAGAGAGTGTAAGATAGTGACAGGAAGCGAGAGAGAAAGAGAGATGAAAGCTCATGGTAATCATTTCTCTCTGTTTGCTCCCCACCGACCAATCCACTGCCTTCACGTGAAGCAGCTCAGATAGACTTCAGCTTATTTATTTTCTATTTGCTTCTCAGACTGGCTCTCTAAATCCACTCTCAGTTTGACTCAGGCGTACAAGCCATGGAAACCAGTTTACATCTTCTTACATACCGCTGTCTTCCATCTCTGCCATCTGTATGCTATCTTTCATACATTCTCCTGGAATAGATGCTCTATGTTGTAGTCGAGGCATGAAGCTGCTCTGCGGTGCATTAAAGTGCTCTTTTAGAATTCTGTGCTGAAGTCAGTCTCCTGCAGGCTTTTAGAATGCTGTATGTTGAAAGCAGACTGCAGTGCTCTATTGGAGCACCGGATTGTAATATCATATGAAATGAATGCTCTATGGTAAAGACAGTATGCGAAGCTCTTTTAGAATGCTCTACGTTAAAGCCAGTGTACAACTCTCTATTATAGTGCTCTATGTTAGTCGACAAAGCTCTACGTGACAATGTATGTTGTAAAGAGCGCTATATAAATAAAATCAAATTGAATTGAAAGCTTGTTAAATCCAGTCTGCAATGCTTTATTACAGAGGTGTATAGGACATAATATAGAATGTCCTATATGAAAGCTAATCTGTTGTATTCCTTAGAAATGCCTTGACTTAAAGTCTACAGAGCATTATTAGAAAGCTGTAAGTGCAGTCTGCAGTGCTCTGTCAGAATGCTCTATGTTAAAGCCAGTCTACAAAACACTATTAGAATTCTCTGTGTTGAAACTTGTCTACAATAGAGCATTTGAATTCTCTAAAGGGTATCCATTTCTGTTCCTGGAGGGCCGGTATCATGGAGGTTTTCCATCATACTTGAGTTCAGAACATTGACACCTTGTCTTAGGTAGAAGCTCTCTAGAATTGACTCACCAGGTATGAAGGAAATCCTCCAGGATACTGGCCGTCCAGGACCGGAACTGGACACCCCTGCTCTATGTTAAATCGAGTCCGCAATGCTCTGTTACAATACTATTTAAAATTTACTCTGTACAGTGCTATTAGAATGCTCTATATTAAATTCATTCCTTAAAAATGTCCTCGGTTAGGGGCAGTCTGTAGTGCCCTAATAGAATGCTCTAAATTAAGGCCAGTTTGCATTGGTTATGTTGAAATGTTACATGTTAGTTCAGTCTACATTACCCTATCATAATGCTCTGTTTCAAAGTCACTCTATTTGAAAGGCACTATTTGAATGATATATGTTAAGGCCAGTCTGCTAAAATTTTATATGCCAGTCCAGTCTGCAGCACTCTATTGGAATGCTTTATGTTAAGGTTAGTCTGCAATGCTGTATTAGAATGCTCTGTTAAAGCCAGAATGTTCTACATTAAACTCTATATTCAAGCCAGTGTGGGGCTCTCTTAGCATGTTCCAGCTCTGACTTAGTCTGGTTTAGTCAGACTGGCAGCTGTCAGTCATTCACTTTCTGTCTGTGTGGCTTTCTTTCTACTCTTTCCTAAACCCTTCTCTCAGTGCTGGGTGTGTGTGTGTGTGTGACGACAGTGCTGGTTCTCTCCTGCTGTCGTTGCTATGGTGACGGCAGTGTGCTGGCATGCCGTGGTTGGTTAGGAGATCTGCTGAAGTAGAACATGGAGAGAAACACTCCCTCACACATACCCACACACCCACACAGGCACGTACACACACGGGTAATGAATGTGCATACAGAGAAACAAGTGATAACAAAGATGCAAAACCATGCAAAGAGGTGCATTGCACACAAACACATATACACCGAGATGATAAGCATCTGTGTCTCTGTATAGCTGCGTATTGGGATCCATTCTGGCTCCGTGCTGGCGGGGGTCGTGGGGGTGAAGATGCCGCGGTACTGTCTGTTCGGCAACAACGTCACACTGGCCAGCAAGTTCGAGTCTGGCAGCCAACCGCGCTGCATCAACGTTAGCCCAACCACATACCAGTGAGTATGCATTCTCCATCTGTGTTTACACAGGAGTGTTTTGCTATTCATTTGTAATGTAGTGCATCTGGACTGTACTCATACACATACAAATATACACCAATTAAATTGCACTGCATAAACACCTAAAGACTATATACATGTTCAGCATATGGTTTTATTCAAACTGGTTTACTATTTGCAGGGACAGTTTACTTGGAGCAGCTTGGGATTAAGGGTTATGCTCAGGGGGTCAATTGTGGTAGTGCTGGAGGTACTATAGAGCTAGACTCAAACTCATCACCTCTTGTAGACAAGCATCACTAGGCTGGCTCCACCGTCTCCAAGTTACCACTAACAACACTACCCCAAAATAAACAAAATAACAGTTAGGGCCAGTCTACAAGGCCCTATTAGAATGATTTATGTTAAGGCCAGTCTGCACTTAAAGGCATACACAAATATACATAAGAGCACTGTAATTCAAATGTCCAGCAAGAATAGTGACCGAGTGATAGGGTACTTGACAATGGGGCAAGAGGTCATAGGTTTCTGGCTATATTTCACTGCTGGAACTACCACCATTAGGCCTCTGAATAAGACACTTAAAGCCAAACTGCTACACGGAGACCGCCCCTGTAATTTGTCATTCAAGTGTCTTGGGATGAGCATCTGCTAAAGGGCATAATAACTTGTCATATGCACTGAAAACAGACCCATCTCTTTCTCATTTCCCATTCTATCTCTCTCCATCTTCTCCCAGACTACTCCGTGACGACCGCTCCTTCACGTTCGTCCCCCGCTCCCGCACGGAGCTTCCAGACAACTTTCCCAAAGAGATCCCAGGAATCTGCTACTTCCTGGAGGCAGGCAAGAACCCGAGTCACGCCTCTCTGACCAGCACTCGCTCCGCCCCCATCCGGAAAGTATCCTACAACATAGGGACCATGTTCCTGCGGGAAACCAGCCTCTGAGAAAGCCCCACCCACCTGCTACTAAACCCTGCATCGCTGGCCAGCATCGCCTCTGGCAACCGGCAGCCTCTCCCACCTCTGAGACACAGGGCTCCGCTCCCACCCCGCGCCGAGGGGTGAGCTGGAAGAGAGGGACTGGAAGAGGAAACGTGACTATTGATGAAGATTAAAATTCTACTTTAAAGAAACTTGGAAATTTGAATATATATATTTGAATAAACATATATATATTTGCATAAAGCCTTCTGCTCCACAACATAGACAAGTACGATCCCACAGCACACGCAAAGCACGCATACACCATGCTAACAATGACAACACACACACACACACACACACAAACAGCAACATTTACAACTACACAAACAGCTCTCAGCCAGCACAGTAGGACTGTAGGCAGGATTCGTATTCAAAAATTGGTGCCTTTAATAAATGTCCAGTGTTATTGACACTCCACCGCTCCTCTCTGACCTTTACACCCCATCAGTACTAGAAGTACACACCGTGTGTGGTTTTACTTCAGAAAACAAGGCTCATAAATGATAACATGATTATAAATCTCATTTCATGTCTTTGTAGCCTTCTGTTCATGAATGTTTATACATGAGTGTGGGTGTGTGTGAGTGTGTTTATGTCCTCTATTTTTTGTTTGTCCTCATTAGTTGAGACACCACAATGTATCTTCACTGTCAGTCAACACACTCCCATTACTGTCACACCAAACCAAGACCTGTCAGTCAAATTTAGCCTCCAATCACACCCAGCGAACAGCTGTCAGTCAACTGTGTTCTTCCAACTGCAACCTAGCAAGAGCTGTCAATCAAACCTGTCCATTCAATGGCATCAACGCAAGAGCTGTCAGTCGTTTTTCACAATGCCAATAAAATGAAGCATAGCTTACTGACTCTTCAAGGTCCTGGTGCTACCCTCTGTCTGGTCTGATCACAATGAGAGCAAATTTGATCTGTGTGTGTGTGTGTGTGCAGCGTCACACAGCCCATGGATAATCTGCTGATGAAGTGTATGCATGTAGGCACAGATACTTATAGGACAGTATGTACATGTGTATTCTTATACACACATATTGCTGCTGCTGTAATTGTGTGTGTGAAGGCACATATTGTTGCAGGTGTGTTTGCATGTAAATGAAGGATTGTATAAGTGGACGTAGGAGGTGTGTGTAGAGCCACTCTGGTGTGTAGATATCTCCAGCTGAAGGGCTCTTGTAGGTCACATGATGCGACTGATAATGAAATGCCAACAGGACCACAACACACTTGAGAGTGCACACACACACACAAACAGATAAACATCTGATTCTACTGATTGACACTGTCAAATCATAAAAAAAGCTTTGCTGTGGCTCTGAGTGTGTATATGTGAGTGTGTGTGTGTGTGTGCGCGTGTGTGTGCTGAGGTGTTTATGCAATCTGCATATTTATATGGTCACATTAGCCTAACAAGGTAGATGAATTATTGGGAGTCATGATTCTGCCAATGGGTTGTGTGTAGTATATGTGGGTTTGTGTGCACATTTCCCATAATCCAACTTCACGTGTGATCCTGAATTATCATCTCCATCATTTTCGCTCATCTGAATAAGACAGTAAAATATTGTTTTTATAGATGAAAGCCTATAAAATATGCTAGTTTATCAGCAAGTGAAATGAATTAGGTGTGGAACATTGGTGTGTGCGTTGGGTGAATTACACTTCCATTGTTAATTGGGTGAATGTCATCTCTTGTTGACAGGTGATTGGTGGACATGCCCCCTGGTCATTTTCATGGTCAAACTGATTAGACTGGAACTGGAGTAATATTAAAAAACGTGTGAGGTGGAAGAGTGTGAATGGAACTGATTTGTGTGTGTGTATGTGTGTGTGCATGTTGAAACATGCTTTAAAACTGTTAGCCCAGCTCAGTCCCCTTAAAGCTATTGGCCATGGTCTTACTAACACATTCATTTAACACTGCACAACAGGAAAACACACACACACACAGACTCACACTTTAAAAACAATGATGCAGAAATAGTCCACAATTAAGGCATTATCTATCACCTAAGCCTTGTCCTTTTGTTCAGCTCAGCAGTTATGTAATGGGTGTGGTGGTCTGGTGGTTGTCTCTGGACCAAGAGGTCATGGGTTCAAACCCTACCTCCAGCACTACCACCGCTGGACCCCTAAGCAAGACCCTTAACCCCAAGTTATTCCAGGGAGAATGTCCCTGTTATTAGAAAATGGAAGCAGCTCTGGATAAGAGCGTCTGCTAAATGCCGCAGATGTAAATGTAGATGTGTAAGGGCCCAGACTGCTGGGAGAACCACGGACAGAGCCACAAACTCACACACATACAATTAGGTGCATCAGTATTTGGACATTTTTGTCACATTTTTTGTCATTTTCTCTCAATACTACCTCAAAGGATTTGAAATTAAGCAATCAAATCTGGCGAGACGATCAAGAATCAAGATGTGTTGAAATTAAGCAATAAAGTACTGACTTGCACTGTACTTTTAGGGATTAAGAAAAGTATTGCATTAAGATTTCAAAAAGTACAGTAATTTTTCTGCAAAAGATTTTGTATGTATTAATACATGTTTTAATTATTTTACTTGCTAATTACTCTGATAAAATGATTTTGAAATGTAATATCCCTTAAATTATAATATAATTTAGTTTCAGATTCTTTGTGTTGGAAAGAAAATTGCATTAATATCCAAAAAGCTTTGATCTAACAGGATAGCATATAAGCACACCTCAATCTTAATTTCTAAAACCTTACTTTAATTCAAAGGTCTTTATTTTACACATTTCGGGCCAATTTCCCAGTCTAAGATTAAGCCTAGTCCTAGACTAACTTTGATTTTTAGTGGTAAATCTCCATTGCCACTGCAACTTAGTCCAACACTAGGCTTAATCGATGTTCAAGAAACCAGCCCTTCATGTTTAACAAAGAAATATTCTTCCCTGCGAAGCCAAGCTTAATGACCTCACTTTTTGAAAAAACAAACTTCACAAAGGTCATTGCAAACAGCCAAAGGACAGCTGCAGATGTGTGACCACTAGACTCAGATCTTTACATTGTTCTAGAACAGAGATGTTTTCTTGTATTCTTTCATAAGTGTTCCATTGTTCTTCAACTTTGAATCTTGTTCTCAAAATTGTGCAACACACTGCAGCATTGTAATACAAGCTCTGCTGTTCTGCAGTTGTAGAGCAGCCAGGATCTCCACGTTCTGAGCCTCTTCCTGTACCACTGTCTAATATCATTATAGCCGTAATCTCCTCATTACTCATTCATTACGACCTCATCACACTCAGCCAATTAGATTAGGCTGTATAATTACAGATGCAGCTGATTGCAGACGTTACTATGGTAAAACAGAGCTGTGAGTGTGTGTGTATGTTCACATGTCTACCTGCCAGGGTTGAAGGCTTGTCTGAAAGGTAAATCTTTAGTAAAAACGTCCCTGTTAATCTACAGTACATTTAACAAATATTTGGTAGTTTGATCTTTCGATGTTCTGATGATTTCAACAGAACACCTCAGAAAGATACTCAATTTAGAGGCTGTATTGTAAGTTAGATAGTTAATTTAGTCAAGATAGACAAATTATACACTTAATTTTTATTGTGTTAGCTTAGTTTATGGTTTTACTGGGATTAGTGTTATCTTAGGTGTTGTATGATAAGGGGAAACAGCAGGCAGCTGATGTTTTAGGCAGTGGATACATTACAGATAATTGAATATAAATTTAAATATTCTGTGTGGAGTTTGCATGCTCCCCGTGTTCGCATCAGTTGCTCCGGTTTCCTCCCCCAGTCCAAAAGCATGCACTATTATTTTGGTTAATTAGTGACTCTAAATTGGCCCATAAGGTGTGAGTAAGAGTGTGATTGTGTGTTTGTGTTACTGACATTAAGTGTACTGTATAAGACAGATTAGGTTCACACATAACATAATAAGACAGTGGTTGAGTTTGCTCAAATGAACACACATACTTTATAGTCACACAGGGAGAAGAGTTTCCATTTATTGATTGTAGACTAATTGTACAATCAGCTTATCAACTTGGGATGGTGGTCTACTGGTTAGGGCACTTGTCTTTAGATCAAGAGTTCGTGGGTTCGAATCCTACCTCCAGCACTACCACCATTGGATCCCTGGGGAAGATTCTTAACCCCAAGTTGCTTTCAGGGAAAACCGTCCCTGAAATTAGGAAATGGAATTCAAATGATATAAGACGGTCTGCAAAATGCTGTAAATGTAAGTCTAGAACAGCTGTAACACACTGTACATGTAAGTCCTCATACATCATATACATCTAAAGACCTCTGTGAGAAGGAAGATTGTCATCTCTCTTTAAAGGTTTGCCACAGAGACTTAAAGAAAACTATTCACTCATAGGAAAGCACACTGGTGTGGCATGACAGTCTCTCTGCATCTACCATGTCTGCGAACAACACTATAAGAATGATGAGACAAAACGTACATAAATGCAATGCTTATACAGTATGTGTGTTATAAGCATTGCACACACTTTAGTCTCACATGGATTTAACCTGCCTGCCTTGGTCACACTTAATCATCACCTTTATTCTTAAGTGAATTACTTTAATTAATCATAATGAGCAGTTTGTCTCCAGACAGTGCTATTGGTTCAGGAACATGCCCAGGTCCCCTGAGAGCACACTCATTACTCCTCTTAACTCAAAACAGACAGATGTCTGTTGTGTGTTTCTTACTGAATATATGATGTGCACATCTAAACTCATATCATCATCATACCTCATTTATTTAGTGTGTGTGAGACAGACAGAGAGATAGAGTGTGTGAGAGAGAGAGGGACAACTACCTATTCAGAGTGGTTGTGAATAAAATGGCAACCCATCATCATCATTATGTGTGTGTGTGTCTGTGTTAGAGAGAAAGGGAGAGAGAGGGAGGGATGGAGACAGAATGTGTGAGTGTATGAGTCAGGTGTCAAGATGATGCAACAGAGAGACACAACCGGCCTTCTACCTAAAATACAGGCACTCTGTCGTGTCTCTCTCCCTCTCTTTCACATGGACACATTCATTTTTTGGATAAATGTGTGCAGTATTCATACATTCAGATCACGTATAGACTCAGGCTTCTTTGTCACTATAGCAACAGGGACCCTGTTCCCAACCAGGTCCTGTCCATCTGTTGGCCAGCATGCTGATGTACCCTGACACCTGCTCCCATGGGAGCATACAACACACACACACTCACACACGTCTTTTTATGTTTGTGAATACAACAGGTACAACTAAACTAAGCTAATCTTTTGCCACTTTCCAGTTTTCAATTAAAGACGGAACTTTTCTATAGAAGCACTTTCTCCTTATGAAGAAAGCAATACTATGTGTGATTATCAGCTGGGGCTTTTTAATGTTAGTGAGTTTGACTGATAATGTACGATTTTCAATCGACTACTCAAAGATATAGATTTAATATTGACATACTACACAAATAGTACATTGCTACACACATTTTTATGTGTTTCCCCTTCTGTCTCACTGGTGGTGAACACCCCACTCTGAATGAATTTTAAAGACGCGATTTGCTTTAAAAGTTCCTATCGGATGATTCGATTTCATTTTCAATTAGCTTTCCAACAATCCCCCTGTCCCTCACGTTACTGACGCTGATTAGATTAGATCAGAGACCTGCAATGATCACACCTTCTAGTTGCCACGAAGAAACAGGCTGTGCTGGGATGGCTGCCGTGGTAACAGGAAAAAGTGTTTGTCAAAGAGGATGGGTGAGAAAATCGCACACGCACACACACAGACACACACAATTGCCTTGACAGTGGAATCAGGATGACATTTCATCTGCAGCAATCGTGTTTAATTGTTTTCTCTCTCTCTGTCTGTCTTTAAAATGATCAACCAAGGACATGCTCATTCAGTTCCCAATTCCCAGCCATACAAATCCTCACACGCATTTACACCCGTTTCTCTTTCTTTCTTTCTTTCTTTCTTTCACACACACACACACACACACATAAACATCTAAACAGGAAAGTGAAAGCCATGGCATTTAAGATTATGGCTACAGTCATGTACAGCTCAAGAAATTCCACCACTTATATAATTTTCTCTCCAGCACTACTATTTTGGTGTGGGACCTCCATTTGAGAAAACACCGACCCTGAACATGACCTTATTAGGCCAAACCCTGTATCCAACTACTGTGGCCAACAACTTTTGCCCCTCACCATAAACAGCAAGTTGATTTTTTAATTGTCTTATTTCATCACTGTAATCTTCCGTCCCTGTAACCTTGATGTGTGTAAAGGCGTTTCTGCTTAAATGTCAACAAAACAGACAGCTAGACAGCATGTTGATGTGTGTGGCTCTACTCATGTTTCCTGCAGCACTGTTTGGCAAACGTCTCAAATATCTGTAAACTAGGGATGTGAACCTCAAGTTGTTTTATCACAATATGTTATTACATAGACTAAATGGACAAAAAGTCAACAGCTGCTGATATCACAAAGTCTGCTACAATATAATTTTGATTAGATTCAGTTCAGGAGCCACAATCGAATGAGACAATATCATAAGCTGATTAAACACAATAACTTCCACTCAGATCAAAACACAAAACGCATCTACAGTATCAGCCAAGTAAATGTCACTAGATATTTGGACATTTGATACATCACATGTGTATATATGACATATGAGCGTCCAGTGTTGGAGTACTTCCTTCAATCTCTCTGTCTATCCCCCATGTAACTCCACATGCGTTTAAAGCAGCTTTCATAACTGTAGCGAGGGGCAAACTTACTCAAACTAGGGCTTAAATACCTCTTTAATGTGGTTCCTTCCAAACCTACAGTCTCACTAAACACCCACTGACAAAAATAGACTGGCAGATGGAGTGGAACAAAGGCAAAAAGATTGAGAATCCGTCAGAGAGAGCGAGAGAGAGCTATCACAGTTGACGCTCATGCTTACAGTTCTCAAATGCTCAATTTATTGCTTTATTTGACATATTTACACACAAAATGAACATAGTTCATAAATATAAACTGTCGGTCCTTGTTAAGGACAAAAGGTCAAACACAGTTCAGTTTTCTCGACAGCCCTTTTTAAAAAAAAAAACTATTTTACGTGGCTCTCTGGCGCCACCGTTGGCGTGGAGTCATCACTGCGCATCGCTCTGCCGTACAGGAGCCTCGGGTTTGCTCTGAAAGTTCTCCCAGTAGGCGGGGTCTTCGTCCGAAAGGGGCGTGGCTCCAGACAACAAATCGCTTAAAGTCAAGAGGGTGAACTGGAGAGGCGTGGCCTCAAGTGAAATGCTGGCATCCTGTGTGAACAGAGAGGAGTTTGTTGTTGTATAGTTTAAAATATCTGATGTGATCTATGAGTTGTTTTGTTCTTGTTAAAAGTGGACTAACAGAGCAGCACGTCTCCTAACCACATCAGAGAAAAGGACTCACATCAGAAACGGGGTGCTCGGGTTTTCCCATCGCCACCGCAACGTGGTGGTGTTTATCTAACAAGCACTCCTGAGGAGAGGAGCAAGGCAACAAGTTAAAACATGATTTCTCCAAACATCGACGAAACTGTTAACTTTTACTTTATTAAAGATATGGTGTACATTTACACAACAGTACTGTACCCCTAGTTGTGATTTCTAATTGCAGTAGACCAATTATAAATGGAAAATGGTCCTAATAATTAATTGGGTCCCTTAAGACGGCGGACAGATTTACATTTACAGCATTTAGCAGATGCTCTTATCCAGAGCGACTTACATTTCCTAATTTCAGGGACAGTTCCCCTGAGAGCAACTTAGGGGTAAGGGTCTTTCTTAGGGACCCAATGTTGGTAACGCCAGAGGTCGGATTCGAACCCACAACCTGTTGGTGCAAAGGCGAGTGTCCTACCACTAGGCCACCTAGAGATTCGTGGACAACACTATTTTCTATTTTAAAATTTTCAGACTTCGTATACTTAACTATGGAAGCCTATTTCCGCCACTAAAAGAAAAAAACTCCGAACGAAAAAAAGTCGAAATTACGAGATAAAAAGTCATAATTATGAGATAAAAACTCGAAATTATGAGATTAAAAAAGTCAAAATTATGAGATAAAAAAGTCAAAATTACGAGATAAAAAGTCGAAATTACGAGATAAAAAGTCGAAATTATGGGAAAGTAAGTGCTAAACCTGCCGTTGTCACTTGCACATGCAAACTTGACGTTTTTGGCTTGACTTCGGATTCAAATGGATTACAAATACATCGAGGACTATTTTAAAGCGTGCCTTCACAACAAATGAAATACTGCATTTGCTTGCAGATTCACAAGTTGCCTCTGCAAGAGACTTTAGCACCACTGGCACGCATGTGCACTTCCATTCTCACTTAGAGCTTTTTTATACCATTTGGTTTTTTTAATCTCCTAATTTCGACTTTTTTCGTTTGGGGTTTCTTTTAGTAATGAAATGGGCTTCCTCTAACTGAAACCTAAAACAGACATTCATTTATTTAAATAAATGATTTGAAAATCACCTACTATAAACAGCATGCAGTGTATCACATTGCGACATATCACCATATAGTATACAAGTTATGGCATATCGAAAATGTGTATCAGCAGCCCTAGGTAAGTAGCTACTCTACCACTCACAAATCAATTAAAACCAGGCCCAGACATGTCCAATGAACATGTTATTCAGCAATGACTAAACTTGCAATGTAATATTACTCTGTCAGTGTTAAATGCTTAAATCATTCAAACATGGTAAACTCTGGAAGTGTTACATGTGGCATAAACTTTGATGGTAGCCCGATGAGCTAGCGTAAAAAAGTTGACTGCAGGGAGACTTCTCATATAACATCTCACTTCAGACATATATATATATATATATATATATATATATATATATATATATATATATATGTATATATATATATATATATATATATATATATATATATATATATATATATATATATATATATATATATATATTACAGTAACCAGTTAACAGATGACGCAAAGTAGATTTATTGAATATTACTTTTCAAAATCAAAAGGGAAAATGCAGTAGCCTACATTTGTGAACTTTACGGAATCTATTTGCGGTTGAATTGAGGCTACGCCCAGCACACTAGGATCACGTTGCTTGTACAATCAAACCACACTTTTAAATCACATTCTCTGCTTCAAACATTTTGAGCAATTTTTGGGCTACATTTTTAGAACAATGTAAGCTGACAAAAGCAACAAAAAATATTTTACATACTTAATTTTCCTTTTCACACTTATCTAGACCTGGAAGTGCATGAAATAATTTTTTTCCATACTAGGAACATTAGTAATTTTAGACCTTTTGTCTTTGCCTGCTTGTTTTATACTGGCTAAAATGAAGTTTTTGATAAATGTTTGGGAAACTGGTTTGTGTTCCTCCGTAACATGATACATATCCTAGACAGAGCAGTTAAAAGGATGTGACTATAGTTTAAGAGATGCCTAATGTATTTTCTCTTGATTTTATAGAGAAGACTATGTCAATGTACAATCAACACAGATTTGCTGCAAGTTATATGCATTTGCCATCATTCTAGGTCCACTTAAAGTCTTTTATCTGCATTCAAATTAACTCAGCACATTCAAACACTGTGTACAGGTGAGGAGGAGATAGTTCACGTTTTCAAATCAAACTTTCAAATTTATTGTAGAGGTGCCTGGGTAGTGTGTTACTCTCTGCTATGGTGCCTGCCTCCGGGTGTGTATCAGGGAGTGGGGTTTGGGGCAAGGCCTCCCACAGGGACAACTGGGATCCACACACAGCAGGGGAACAGAAACAAGGTCAGCAGAGGGCCTTTGTGTGTCACGTTCACATGGCCTGAACTTTCTCAGAGAAGTACACACATGCTGGTGGGATGTTTGTTCATGAGAAAAACCAGAGGCATACTGTGCATGCACTAAAACTTGTGGGAACCTGGAGTTTGAGAAGAAGGATATGTGTGTGTGTTTGTGCAGTCTAATCAAAGGATTTGATCAGGAAATTATTACATCTCATTCCTTTCATTTACCATCTCTTTCTCTCTCTCACACACATACTTCTTACCTCGAATGTCCAGCTCTGTTCTTCCTCTTCATCCAGATGCATTCTGGTTTGGCAGTAGATCCTCCCCTCCTGCATCCTGCAGGGGTGCAATGTATGGAACTCAATCTGCAGGTGGCCTAGCCCTGTGCCAATAAGCCTTGATAAACTCTCTTTCCAGAGCCTGGACAGACCTGAAATTAGATGTCACGTTCAAGCGGGACGTTGTTTTTTCTTCATGGTGGAGTATGTGAGTGTATGTATTTCTGTGTGTGTGTGTATGTATGCGTCAAAGCTTTGTGAGTTCAAGATGACAATTGAGTCATGTGTGAAAGTGATGATATTACATTGCCATGGCAACTGTGATCAGCATGAGAACAATCAGCAGGCCTCGTCCTTATCTCACACACACAATTGTGTGCTTGTATGTGCATTGAAGTTTATTGTACCATCAGCCTGATGTCTGAATGCTCTGTGTGCTTTATCTTAAAAGCATGAGTTGTCAGTGTGTGAAGGCATTTTGTGGGGGTTTGTGTGACTGTAGTCTAATCTGTAGTCATTTTTACACTCTGTAGCAGTGTTTGCCCCAGGTGTGGTTACTCTCAGTTACCCAGTGTCTGTGAGGCTGTATGTCCAGTTGGTCCCATTCCACTTCATGGCCAGATAAACTAGTCCCTCAGCCTTGGCGTGAACTGATGGGTCATGATTCGAAAAAACTCTGATATGGTGCCACTGCCTGATACAACACACACATAAAAAATGCATGTCTCTATACTGCTGCAAGAATGAAGTAAATGTTCATGTATATTTGTTTTCACTGATTGACTCTCGACTTTTGGGTTGGGTTTGTTCTCCTGCAAATGAGTTTTTGAGGCGGTTGGGTTTGGCGCAGACGGAAGCTAGTTACAGAGGCGACACCTGGCTACTACTAAAACTACATCTTACACCACTTTAAGAGAGTTTATGTTCACCTGGTCTGGTGGTCTTCATCACGTCCCTCCACCTGCCTGCCAGGTTCAGCTGCCAACACTCACGGGCACTCGCCCTGTGGGACGTTAAAACTCCAGCGGGCCTGTATGTGGGTGGGGTCTACCCCAAGAGGGGGCGTGGCCAGGTACGGCTTTCCCCGAGCAGTTCTCTCCAAACGGAACCTGTCCCACGGCAAACCCATCTTCTCACACACCAGCTTCCTGATCAGCAGACGCCCGGCCTACACACACACACACACACACACTTGTTTTTACGCTTTTGCGAGGATATTTATAAAGAATTGTCTTAGTTCAACTCATAAACCACTAATGCCAATTTTGTGTTAATGCTAAGATATTATATTTCACCTTTTATTAGAAAATTTTATAAAGCTTAATACTCTTGTAAATGTTTTACAAAACCCTACCTACACTTTCGCTTCTCATTTTAGATTAAATGAGGTTCGTTTTAATTATTGATTTTTGTGTTTAATTAACATACAAATATTTGTCTCTACTTGTTTGCTTTTTATTTTACTTTTTGTCCTCCCGTTTTAGAAAACACATAAAAATCGTTTAATTTTCATGCTGTAAATTATACATCTGTGCACGAGTTTCTGTGTTGCATGTGATTTACGAATTTCATTATAAATGCATGAAATATTATTATAATATTATACATTATAATAGATAACGTTCGTTTTAAAACCTCCCTAAATTGGAATAGAATAAACTAGAATAACATAATTTGACATCTCATATTTTTTCTAAAATAAAAAAAAGCACGGACCATGGCGGATTTGGCATCTTTAGTGAACATGAACTGACCGATTCGTTCTTTCTCTTCGTTCTGCACACCCAGCACGCAGCTTTTTAGCAACCCTCAAAGAGCGATTTGGGCGCCACGCGCCGCACCGGAATGCCCAGCGCGCGCCTTCCATTCTCAGCATTCACCGTTAGCGCATGACTCAAATAATACACGTAAACACCGATCACAGTGAGATCCGGTACCGCACAGAAGAACATACAGTTACATTATAAAAGTCCTTTGCACTGTCTGCAAATAATAAGCTTCCCACTTTGGTTCCTGCTCTTCTTCTGTTTGGGGTCTTAATGGCACTCAACGCTTGGCACCACCTTCAGGACCAATTAATCTGCAACTTTCCAGCAAAATCTCTGGCATGAGAGACACGAAGAGCGAACTTTTTAATATTTATTATTATTATTATTATTATTATTATTATTATTATTATTATTATTATTTTACTATACGACAGTTTTACTATATGATGGTAACATTGGCTTGGCTACTTTTAGTTTTTGATATTACGCCTACACAAATTCCTAGATTTCGGTGTAAACTCCTTTAGATTGTATTCAGGATTCTCACCCCCTTACTTTGTATTCCTTTAATTTGTATTCACCTCTTTACTTTGTATTTGCATCTTGCTCTGTGAAAAATACAACTTTTTGAGGAGCTCATTGAGGCAGCATTATTTACGTTTTTACCTACTGTACTTGGTGCTAAATATACTGCCTTTCCAAAGCCCTTGACTCTATGTTACATCCACAATGTTACATGTCACCGGCTGTAAGCTGATCCTTTAACACGCACTTTTCTCCTAAAAACGCATTTTCATGTGATTATTTGCAACTATACTTATTGTCCAAAGCAAGACTCAAAGAGACTTTGTTACCATTTGATAACGTTCATTCTTCTTTAATTTATTGTGACGTTCCTATTATAACTTGAAATTGTTGTTTTAGCATGCAAATGCTCCTTAATAACGTTTTACAATACCCTATAGCGACGTGGGTTTTTTTTATAATCGACATCCAATACCAAAATCGGAACTGCGTTTTCATATTTTCTACTAACATCCAGATACTTCCCTTTATTTCACAGTAACTCTCATATTTTCAAAACAAATAACCGGATTACTTTATAGTTTGGACCACTAATCGTAATGTGTCGTTTCATTTTAACGATTTAAAAGTACTATGGCCAAAACAGACTCTGAAATTTCTATCCTCCGGTCATAACGTGTAAAGCAGGACATGGCACTATTATGTTTAAATGTTTTAATAATACAATCTAAACTACCATACGAACTCTATAATGATGTCTTTCTGACACTAACATTCATACAATATTGCACACTGCATTTAAAAACCGAAACGATTTACATTTCACATGTTGTACTGGAATAAACCGTATATTTGGCAATAAAAAATTATATTTATCTCTTTATTATGAAGTATAGGTTATATTTAAGTATAGGTTAGAATACTTTGAGTAACGTATTGTTACGATTAGGGCAGACTATACGTCAGAAAAGCATTAATATTCTAAATTCTGGACTACAGTGGCGTTTTCCTTCACTTCTTTCGTACTCCTGTACGAGTTTCTTGACTCTCAAATGAAGAGCCCCGAGCCTGAAGGAGACATCCCCGAAGTGCCTGAGGAGCACGCAGGCGAGGAGGAGGCCGGACAGGAGACGGGGAGGCAGCGGCCCAACTGGACAAACAAAGTCGAATATCTTCTGGCACAGCTGGGCTTCTCCGTCGGACTGGGCAACATCTGGCGTTTCCCCTACATGTGTGAGAGAAATGGAGGCGGTATGTCCTGCTTTTATCGCACAGTGTGTCTGTTGCAGTGGCCATAACGCAGAACTGTGCGACAAGGGCCAGAAACTAACCTAGTTAGACACTAAGACTGCCACTGTTCCTAAAAATGACTACATTCGTAAATGTTATTTTCTACACAAACAGCGCCATTTCTCAAGCAATTAACAAATGTCTACAGACTGAAGGTGTTTAGTTTTTATAAAGCCTTCATACATTGCATTTGATCATTGTTTCCTGGACAAATAAATAAGACACGATATAAAACTAGACAAAAGTGTGACGTCATCCAGTGTTCAAACTCGGAACTGCATTTTAATATTGTCTACTAATAGCAAGACAGTTTTGTTATGGTTTCATTCATTCATTCATTCATTCATTCATTCATTATCCACGCCGCTTAATTCCAACTGGGGTCGACCTGGCTAAATTAAGATGTATTGGACTACACTGCGGACAGGTAATTGATTTATTAGTGCATATTTGATTGTGTCTTTGAATGTGTCTGAAGATTTGTCACCTTCTTTGTAGGAGCCTACCTGTTTCCCTACATCATCCTTCTGCTAGTAATTGGAATCCCACTTTTCTTTTTGGAGCTGGCTGTGGGTCAAAGGATCCGGCGAGGCAGTATTGGGGCCTGGTACTATATCAACCCCAGATTGAGTGGCATCGGCTTTTCCAGCGTTGTGGTGAGATCCTGCTCAACAACAATGTTTGTAGGCTTGTAGCTAGACATAGCTAGAGGAGGCTGTGTTCAAGAGACACGTTTTAAAAATGTGATGTCTTTTTTGCTGATGTTCCTTTTGCGGTATTGAAAATGAGCAAACATTGTAGAACGTTAGGCAGATGTATTCATTGTAGTTTCCATTTTAGACATCATGAACACCTGAGCTTCCTTCATCTCTCTTTCTGTCCAACACCCTAACCACTGAACACCAAACCCAATGTAAAGGATCTTTCAAGGTTGTAATGAGGACTGAGCTTTACTCACACCCTTTAAGGGCTATGTTTTGCAAGTTTTGACTAGTCTCTTATGCCACTGCAGGTAGTCTTCTTCATTGCGATGTACTACAATGTCATTATTGCCTGGAGTTTGTTTTACATGTCACAGTCTTTCCAGTCAAGGCTGCCCTGGGTTGAGTGTCCTCTGATCCAAAATACCTCTTGCAAAAGTGAGTTAAAATGAAGGTTTCAATAGATGCTCATTTTTATATTCTTATTCAAAAGCCCATTTCCACTCTGCACCTCACTTAACATTTTTCATGTTGCTGTTTCTTAGATAACTGCACTGATATGGTAGTCCCTGAATGTGCAAACAGCTCTCCCACCACCTACTTCTGGTACCGAAAGGCTCTGAACATCTCTGACTCCATCACGGACAGTGGAGAGCTGAACTGGAAGATAACACTCTGCTTACTGGCCACCTGGACCATAGTGTGTCTGTGTATGATGAAAGGAATTAATTCCACAGGCAAGGTGCGAACTGTGGGTGTTATGAATACAAGTTTGCAAAGTTTCAGTTGTCTGAGAACAGACAAATGGTAAGACCAAAAGACTAAAATTAGGTAACCAGATCCAAAGGTTAAAGAAAACAGGTGAATTTAAAGGTTAAAAAAGTGAGGTGGAAACCACTTGTTCTGACCGATTCAAACATGTGGTTAATGTGCTTATTGATGAATATGTGATCAGGACTCTGAGAAACTGAGAAAGGAAATCCTAAATTTCACATTAATTACAAATAAACAATACAATCGATTGCAGGACCTTGACAATAAAAACTGCCTCCTTCACTAGGTTGTCATATGTACTACAGTTTGTCAAATGTGAAAACTAATGACTAAACAGAATTATGTATGGAATTCAGCAAACAAAAACACTCATTCTCCCTGAGTATGTTGAAGTATATAAAAGAGAAAATGAGTGAAAATAGTTAATATTTTAGCAGAAACAGTGTGGTTAAGAACTTGTATGTGAAAGATTTTTCACATCTGCTGGCTTTCTCTGAGGTTCGATTGCAGGATTTAAATACTGTTCTCTTATCGGTTGCAGGTGTTGTATTTCTTCTCCATTTTCCCTTATGTAGTGCTAATCTGTTTCCTGATACGAGCTCTTATTTTTGAGGGTGCTGAGTATGGTGTCGTATACTTGTTCACTCCCAAGGTCAGAGATTCCTAAATGCAAATAGCACTACATCTTAAATGATTATCTGAAAGTATTTTGTGAATTTGCTGAGCTTGTCTGTTTGTCTTCCTTCAGTTGGAGGACATGCTGAAAGTTGAGGTCTGGATAGATGCAGCTACACAAGTCTTTTTTGCTCAGGGTCTGGGCATGGGTGGAGTCATTGCCTATTCCAGCTACAATAAACAGGACAACAACTGCCACTTTGACGCTGTGCTAATCCCCTTCTTAAACCTCGGCACATCTATTTTGGCCACCTTGGTGGTGTTCGCAGTGCTTGGCTTTGATGCTAACGTCAGAACCACCAAGTGTGTTGAACTGTGAGTCCACCTTTGCAAAGCAAAAGAAAACATTACGCACATTATGTTGAACACTGGTTTCTTGAACACGGATTGAACCTAGTCTTGGTCTAAATTACAGTCACCAATAGTGACATCATTGTTTGGGAAACTGCCCATACATTGAATTACAGTTCATTTTTTGTAATTTGACATGAATCTTTGATTCATGATTTTAAGCTTACACATGGTTTGTTGTCTTCTAAATCACAGGAATACACAGAAGATTTCTGGCTATATCAACAGTAATATAATAAGTCCTAGCATAATTCCGCCCCAGATCAGTTTGAATCAGGTGAGTATTGACGACTACCAACAACTGACCAAAGTTATTCAGAGTGTGATGACGAGCAACTACTCTAGCCTGGGCTTGGACAAATGTTACATCAACGAAGAGCTGACCAAGGTGAACCTCAGGAACTTTATTCATGAACAGTTTACTTTACTAACCCTAACCCTAAGTCTACCATGCTAAGTTCAGGTCTGTGGGGAGCAGAGACGATGTGCTCAAGTACATGATAACAGTTGAGAATTTGTAATGTTTGTTTAAGTGTGGTTTCCCTTTAATTATTTCTATTTCCGATGGTGAAGCAAGTACCCACCCATTGCTCTCTCTCTCTCTCTTTACCTCAGGAAGTGGGTGGCACAGGATTGGCTTTCATTAAATTCACTCAGGCCATGGGATATTTCCCAGCAGCACCGGTCTGGTCCTTCATGTTCTTTTTAATGCTTCTGTGTCTGGGTTTGGGCACCATGTTTGGCGTGCTGGAGGGTATTGTAACTCCCCTCGCAGACACGTTTAAAGTTCGCAAGGTGTTTCTCACAGGTCAGATCAACAGCCATACCACTTACTTGGCAGTAGAAATTGTATGTGTAGGGTGGTGTACCTTCTCTTATACCTCTTTTCCACCAGAGACATGCCGGTACTGACCAGTAGCTGGTTCTCAAGTGGGGCTGAACTAGAACTGATTGTTGTTTTTTTGCACACCATTGATTTAAAAGACAATTGGTGTGAACATGCAAGGCATCAGATTTGTACTGTGAAATATACAGAAACATTTCACAATGTAGCCAGCTCAGTACCAGCACTGCACAAGCGGAAGAGGGCTATTGGAGTAACATCTTCTATCACTGGAAATTATTAATCTTGTTTCTCTTTGTCAAGTAAGCACTGTTATATTCTATCTGTGGTCTTTTTTCCAGTTGGGTGCTGCTTGTTGGCCTTTTATTTGGGTCTAATCTTTGTTCAGCGATCAGGAAGCTACTATGTGGACATGTTTGATAGCTACTCTGCTACACTACCCCTGGTCTACATAGTCTTTTTGGAAAACCTGTCTGTATCTTGGGTGTATGGCAGTGATAGGTATGTAATACATGTAACTGTATATCTGGTTTTATGTTGTTTTGTTACCAGGGCATTACTGTTGTTTTTAAAGGGATAATCAGTGCTCTATATTGGTAGGTGATCTTACTGTGTAGTATTAAAACTATGAATAAACTGATGGTGACATGATTGTATTATTCAGCCAATTCAACTCTTGCATGCCTTTGTTCCTTTAGGTTCTTCGAGGATTTAAAGAACATGCTTGGCTTCTCTCCGTACCGTTACTATTATTACATGTGGAAATTCGTAACACCTTTGCTGCTGCTTATTCTGCTGGTTGCCAGCATTGTTAAGATGAGCATCAACCCTCCTGGCTACCGGGCCTGGATCCAGAATCTAGTGGGTTTTGTTATACTGTTAGTATTACTTAAACTGTTCAGATTAGCAGAATTCCATCACAAGGCCTTACTAACCAGACAAAAAAGTTGTGTGAAGATATTCTCAATTCTGTAAGAACAGAAAAAAGTCTTACTCTGAAGCGGTTTAATTACTGCTTAGTGCCATTATAGCCATAGCTTCTTAAATCGCACAAAATGTTTCCTGACAAAGGATTAAGGTTGTTGCTGTTTAGTGGAATAATCAGCTGTTTGTGTGTATTTTTCAGGCTCAGGAGAAATTCATGACCTATCCACCATGGGGCATAGCTTTGTGCATTTTGTTGATCGTCCTTGCCATCTTGCCTGTACCTGTGATTTTCATTTACCGTTACTTCAAAAAGGAAAAGATTGTCCCACAAAATAACAACCGCAGTGTGCCATCGCTTGTGTCTATTTATAGTGAATTTTCAAATTTGCCAGAAATCACTACCAGCAAAAGTGGAAGCAAAACTGGTACTGTTAGATTCCAGGAATAAGGCTGAGCTCACTGCTTCCCAGTGATGAGGTCAAGATCAAGACTTTCGGGCATTTAAGACCAAGTCAAGATAAGACTTTCATATTTTTATTTCACTTCGAGATTTTAAATAATACAATCAAATATGGTATTTCATGACCGATTCAAGTTACATTTCACTGCATGTGGTACTTGTATGACTTTGTATGTGACAAATAAAGAAGCTTGAATTAAAAAACTTCATGAAAAGGTTCTATAACAAAAAAGCAAATTACACTGGCTATCCTAAAAAAAAATTATTAGAAATGTTAAGTTAGCATTCCAATTTTTGCATACGCTATTTAATTCTAAATTAAACCAAGTTTTTAATATATTTGTAATGATCTGTTAAAGTTTGGTGATTATTTATTCGGATAATTGCTATAGGTTTTGAAGTCTAGTTTTTTTTTTTACGTAACAGTGTTTCTCCAAATTCAAATGCATCAAATCCTATACTTTAAAGACCTTTGAGACAGGCAACATCACAATCAGTTGGATTTGGATGAATATTTATTTAGGTTGAAATATATAAAGGTTTGGGTATTTAGACACTTCCTACTGAAATTACCAATCTTAGAATCATTTGTGGTGTAACAGTTATGGCGGAAGGTGGCTGGTTCAAATCTTGCACTGAATGTATCGTTCAGTTATGTTTTCAGGAATCTGTTACACTCAAGCACATGCGACACAATGCAATTTAATGAACATACATTTTTGCCTCCAGTTCCCCCTATTTGACTCGTAAATTCGGCGCCATCTTGCTGATCCTAATTCGTTTAAAGCTCATAACCTCTTGTCCAAAGCTGCAGCGTCCATTCTCCCGCGCCCATTCACACACGCGTTCTTCCAATCCGGAAGCAATTGCCTGGGGCGGAACGCAATGCGGCACAACGATTGGCTGAATGTTGAGCCGACGCGAGATTTCACCCAATAGCAAGCCGGCACAGCTGAGGGCGTGGAGCCTGCAGATAGATCCAAATTTTATAGAGCGTATGTACTGTGGAAAACTACGGTCATGGCTGATCTTGTAACTGTTTATCTGTCTGCAGCGGTCCGGAACGTTTACTACTGAACGTGGCCTTGGTAGTAGCATTGAAAATGATGTGCGTAGTAGGTAACAGAAGTCAGTGCTTTGGTGAGTCAAAATATTCACTTTTAGGCAATATTTGCATAGTATATCTAAATAGAATATGTCTCGCAGGTTTTGGCTCCAGCGACGCTTTGAAGTCGTAAATATATTCGCTAAAACGACGTTTTTTAAAATGCGAAATTGGCCGCTTGAAGATAAACTACTCCCAGAAGATGCTAACGCGGCTAATAGTGAATGAAATATAGTGGAGACGTTTAGCATGTATGAGACGACACATTCGGTTCTGTTTTTGAAGTGTCCGATGCTAATGTTACGTGTTACTCCTGGTCAGCGTGTACAAACAAGGCAAGGAATCTACTATATGGAAAGCAGGTGATGTCACAGTATTAACGGTTAGTTAAATACCATCTATATCTAGCCTGTCAGGTTTTAGAGTGTTACTGTATTGGCATAGTATCGTATTTTTTTTTTTATTTTTTTTTTTGTAAATTTGGGCAGCGTAAATCGTCAGTGTTTATATCGCCGCGTGCGCCTGCGCAATAGTCGCATTGCCGAACGTGCAATGCCTGCGCCAAATATATATGAGATAAATGCTTTAACTCAACTCATTAGCCTGATACAGAAAGGAAACTCAAGTTTTCACTGATTAATCTGCAAGATTGTTGCTGATGTATAGCTTGATATAACAATTTATGCTGTAGCCTGACTTTCTTCAGACTGTTCTATCAATGTAATAATGCCATTGTAAGTCGGCCTGTTTAATAAACTTCCTAATTTCCCTTTCAAAAATATCATTTCAGATGAGTCACAGTGCTCAGCTGCTTTAGTGTTGGTGCCTTGAAGCAATCGTATAGTTTTAAAATTCAATAAGGGACGCTCTTCAAAAGAAAAAGTCCTTTTCAGCTTGTTATGCAGTATGTTTGTATGTTTGGCCATGCTGCAATAAATCATTGTACATATTGTCTCATTTTTACTGCAAAGTATAAAGAAATAAGAGGATCGGGACTTGTGCACAGTGCTGTATGCTGTTTTTGAATAATATGTAGCAGAAAATATATTGAAATGTACTTTTTCCCAGTGCAGCCCTATTGTAATCTGTAACGATAATAATTCATATTTTTAATTGTTTAGCACAGTAAGCATTTTAATGTTGGAACATTTTTGGTGTATTATAAATGCCAATATTTTTTGTTTGTTTGGCAGTAGCTCTTGTCTTCACTTGAGTACTTGCCATCCGTGACCCTTGTTGCTGGTTCAATATGCGGACAAGGCAGTCGATCCGCTGTGGCGGCCCCTGACGGCATAGGCCAAAAGAAGAAGACCCTTGTGGGGTCAATGGTGGCACCACAATTTTTCTTAACTCTCCTTTTCACATCTACAAAGAAACGTTTCTATCTCCTCACACCGCCATCAGCGCCACGCTCTTTCCCGCCAAGTAGTCCCAGTTTCTCTCACCATGGACTTCTTGCAGGTAAAGCACCTGAAGCGCAAGCGGAAGAGTAACTACAGTGTGCGGGAAACGCAGACCCTGATCCGCGAGATCCACCAGCGGCGTGAGATACTCTTTTCCCGCCAGCAGAACACAGCGGTCAACGAGCTGAAGCGGCGGGCGTGGGACGAGGTGGCAGCTTGTGTAAACGCACTGGGTGAAGGCGAGCTTCGCACAGCGGGCGAGGTCAAGCGCCGGTACCTGGACTGGCGCACTCTGATGAAGCGGAAACAGCTCCGGGCACAGCTGGCCTCTGGCCTCAAGGGCGATTACGAGCCCTGCTCACCCGATAACGAGGCCTCGCTGGGTGGTGGGGAACAGCAGCTGGATTCGGGAGTCTTCGGGAAAGAACCCACGGGATACTGGCAGGAGGAGCTGCCTGATCTTGGTGAGAGCAGTGGGCACGCTGTGGGCGTCAAGCTGGAGGATGCAGATGCCAGCGGGTATAATGTAGGTGATCAGCAGAACATCTGTCACTCATGGAGCTGTAGGGGAATTCATATTATTCAAACTCAGCAAGGCTCGACTTCTGTTTAAAGGTGCCATATGCAGATGTCCCAGCTGTTTCTGTTTCGACCTCACACACTTGCACGGGGCTTTTCAGGCCTGATCTTACCTCAGTCAGCATGGGAAGCTTGATAATTATTTAACATGCTGAGTCAGGTTCTTTAGAGCAGGTAAAGGCAGATTTGTGCAGTGTTTGTGGGATCCTCAGGACAGACAGGGACCTGCTTATCTAATGGCCCATATTGAAAGTTTATCAAATAATTTATCTTTCATAAAATACTGGGCCTCATTAACGTCTTCTTAAAACACACAGTCTTCATGAAGATACTGATATTTACCAGTGTTTTCTTATTTGAAATTGAATGATTGCATCATTTTTGCTATATATATTGCGACCTAAAAACAATACAATAAAACAACAAATGCTTTGAATAGCTCTACTTGAAAAGAATGTCGGGGTGATTTTATAGGGTAGTGAATTGTTTCTTTATTGCAAACCATTCATCTTGAACTTTACCTGAGAACTGAGTAAATCTGAGTAAATAATATCAAACTCCTTTTGTAGATATGTCGTGGAACACATTTCTATCAAAAAAGTTTTAGCATGGCTTACTTCATTTAATTATTCTTACTACATTGCATGATCTGCATTGTGTCTATTTCAAAAGCAGACATTGTGATGCTGAAATGATTTCTTGTCCAGCACTAATACCAATACTAAGTGACCAAACTGAAACTGAACTACAAATATGTGAAACAAAATGGTTTTCACTTTAAAAGTAGAAAGCAGCCTTCTTCTTGCAGTGTAAACTTGTCTGCATGTGTACATTTGTGCATTTCTTGTTTCTTCGCAGCTGGATGGAAGTATTGAGGAGGGCGTTGGAGGCGATGTTGAGGGCGAGGGAGACGAGGACGACGAAGACTGCTTCTCCTCCATCCTGCCCGACGTTGACAGAGACGGCCACCTTCCAGAAGACTTTGCCCATATCGACGAGTTTGGCATTTTGTGCTCCTCTAAAGCTCCTCTCGGTCCAGCCTCGGGTGGAACTGGTGCTCCTGGCACTCCAGGCACCACCTGCATGCCTGGTCTTGGTCCAGGAGGAGGCACAGGACTGTCGCTGAGCGTGGGAGACAACAGCACCAGCCTGCTGGTGGCGCTAGAGAGACAGCGTCTGGACCTGGAAAAGCACCGGCTTCAGGTGGAGAGCGAGCGACTGCAGGTGGAGAAGGAGCGACTCCTGGTGGAGAAAAAGAGGCTGCGGCAGGCTGAGTTGGAGCAGGAGCGACTTCAGCTGGAAAAAGAGCGCCTGGATGTGGAGCGGGAGCGTCTTCGTCTTCTCGTCCACCAGGCGGCGCTGCCACAGCAGAGCCCCGCCTCTTCCACCTCGACGACCACGCCCACCACTTCTTCTGCTCCCTCCTCCTCTTCTTGCCTAGATGTGGATAAGGACAGAAAGCCGGCCTGGATAGCGGTGGACCTGGAGGCCGAGAAGCTGAAGCTGGAAAAGGAGAGGCTCCTGCTAGAGAAGGAGAGACTCCAGTTTTTTAAGTTTGAGTCCGGAAGGTTGCAGATTGAGCGGGAGCGCCTCCAGGTGGAGAAAGAGAGACTGCAGTTACACAAGGACGGGCAGCAAATGGTATTGCACTCATAATTACAAAAGCGTTGAGGTCCCAGATCTAATAGTTTCCTATGACCATGGCCGTGTCATAAATCGCATACTGCTATTCTTCATAATAGTAGTCATGAAACGGCGCCTCATTCCAGTTATGTTTGCATCAGTTAGCAGATGCAGGTTCCTAATTACAGGAACCATTTCCCTTGTGGTTGGGCAAACTTGCGGTCAGGGGTCTTGCTCTGCGACTTGGTGGTGGTAGTGCTGCTCAGATTCAATGGACAATTATTTGATTCGATTCAGGAGCCAGTCATTGTCATGAGACAATATCATATACTGATTTAACACTTCCATTCCTGTCAGTTCACAAAAAGCAACTAAAATAATTTGCCATTTTAATTTTTTAGCTCCTGAGAAGGTAAATGAAAGGTTTGCTCCTCTCTGAATCAAGAAACACTTTCCCTAAAACCTAAATGGAAACTCATGTGGTTACAGCAGTTAGCAACCCCAAAGTAAGGCAGAAAATTTGATGTTCACTTAATGGTGGTGAATATCAGTAGCACCCGTGTGTTTGCTCAACTAGTTTAGCAACTTAGTCCACGTCCCTAGCTCACTAGCTAGCACAGAACATTCCATGACTGCCTTTGTTTAAGCATCGTTTCAGCAGTCATGTGCATTATCTTATAGGTGGTTATGTATATTTTGCAGCCTTAATAGTAATACTAGACTACGAGTCATCAACCCCAATGTCTACTGCCTTGCAGAATGTGCACTGCATTTCCACTAGCATGTGACTCCTACTCAGAGTATGCATATTGAAAATTGGCACAAAAGTAATGATTTTACAGTTTTTTATAGGTCTGTTTAAGCTTTTTAAAGATCTTTGTTGTTATTTGTTGCTGCACATCTTATTATACAATAACTTGTTTATGGCCAGTCACTTTTATGTCCAGTCAACTGAAGGTAGGGATGGGTACCATCAAGATTTAGAGTTACTTCTGCCTTGAGCAACTTGGAGTTAAGGGTCTTAAGGGGCTTGCTCAAGGAGCAAGTAGTGCTAGAGGTAGGATTCGAACCCACAACCACTTGGACCAGAGGTGAGTATCCTACCACTAGTTCACCACCATTACTCCATAACATTATTACTACTCTTTGAGGTACTGCTCGTCGGTCTGGTACTTTAGCAACATTTTAAGTTCTTTTTGGAGAAAAGGGTTTACATACATGTCATTGTGCCGGCAAAACCTCTCTTCATTTTAAGTAAAAATGTTTTTTACATTACTGATAGTATATAAAACTCTGCTTGGTCAGAGACTGTGAAGCCAGGCAGTCATAAAAAGACCTGTTGCTTTTGTGGCAACAAGCACTGTCAGCATCGACTTCAGTAAACTACAGCCATACTCAGTTTTAATGAGTAACAGAGCTGGTTAGATGAAATGTGAAAGACATTTTTATGCAGCAGTAATACATATATTTCTTTATTTTTTCCAGTAGTGAATGCAGTTCCAATTCACATTATACACTGTTTTTTAATACTTCAGCCTCAAAACCCATTTAATGCTGTGTTTCCCTAGTGAAGGTCGCCTAATCAGACTTGGTTGAGGGCCGCAATCATTGAGGTACATTACTGTGAAGTAAAGTCATGTGCTTTTTTTTTTCTTTCTTTCTTTCTTTCTTTCTTTTTTAAAGATAAGATCTAGAACTGTTGGATGCATTCTGTGCTCTTGAATACTGCTGGTAACTGACACTAATATTGGATAATTAACATATCATAGAGATGCCCAACAATGTGCTAGGAGGAATGGGAGATTAGTGTCAGAATCCGTTAGCAAAAGAGGTTGTGTTTGTTCTAGATGTGCCTTCAAAATTTGACGTTATATTGTGGTAACATGGTCCCCTCATCACTCAGCTTATTTCTTGTGCTCAGTGTGGCTGAAAAAAATGGTAATGAGCATGTGCTAGTGGAAAGGCAGTGTACACTCCCAGCCCTGTGTGGAACTTTGGCTAAAAGTCCTCCACGGCTTTCATGCCTTGTTAGCCAAATTAGCGTCTTTGGGCAGATGGTGCCTTTAAGACGCGAGTCCATGCCTGCAGGGCTGTAGAGCTCCAGCAGCAGGGGGTTTTCCCTTCTCACTGTGTTTTTCACGTTTGAGCCTTCAGCACAGTCTGATCCAGTGTTAAGTTCTGAACCATCAGACACTGCAGATGTGGCCTTTTAATGGCTTGTCCAAATGGACATTCTGAGACAACAACTGTCTGGGAAGAAAGTCAAAGAGAATGATGGACAGAGGAATCAACCAGAGGATCATTAAATGTGCCTGATTATTGAGGGATTTATTAGGGGTTGAAAGAGGATAGTTGTGTATCATTGTCAAAGTTACAGATGGTGGTCTGACAAGTCCAGTAGTTAAGCAGATACTAGTGGACCACTGGTCACTAAATTCACTTTTTTTGTGCCTTAGCTAATCGGGAGTGCCTCCGTCTCCGCCTAGTTTTAATTTGGGGTGTAAAAGTCTTATTTCAGAAAAAACAACTACTGCACTACTGCAACTCTTCTCACAAAAACATTTGTCTCATTCACAGATAAATTCTTTGTTCTAAAGAAAGTTAAATAGTATATTTAATTTAACATCATAATTAACAACTAAACATAACATCATAGACCTGTAGAACTGATGAAAACTCAATAACTCGACTGCACAAACATAACTGCAGCAAAATGTGTAAGTGCTCTTAAGCAGATTCTGTTCTCACCTAGAAACAAATCTTAAATAAGAAAATATTGGTAAACGTCTGCCATCTTTGTGAAAACAAAGGAAAAATTTCTACTCGGTGAACAAGGCCCATTAAGTATAAGAATGGATGAAGGTTAATTACGGAGTATATTTCAAACACTTTGGATGCTAAGCATTTAGTATTTGTTAGTCAAAGTGAGGGCAATTTGGGGGGAACTTTTAACTTTTCATTTATAAGTCAGCTGTAGCGTAGAGAAATTTTCCAGGCGGTGGAGTATATCTTTGGGAATGTTTTCTGTTCTATGTATCTGAATTTTTCGCCCTCAAGTCAACACTGAGGAACTCAGTTGGTGTTTATTTGTCTTTATGCAATGCTATTGCTTTGCTCCACATTCCAATACAGACACATTCCATGTGGAGAGCCAAACATTCCAACCTGATGCTCCTCACTTTAAAGTGAATGTAGTTATATTTTTATTAGAGATCATCTTGGTCGCTTAGTAAAATTACTTTCAAACCTGTATAAAGGTTTGGGATAATGGAGAAGCTGCTGGTATTTGGTGCTATGATCTGGGATTTGGTGTCTCAGTGCCCTGTACCTCCAATAAAGGTTGTGGCAGTTGTATTCTGTGATTCATATGGGTTTGTTTTTTTGAACATGTACAATTCGTTTTGTATGTTTTTCAAATAGCTATAGATGAAGTGGTCTGTACTGTTATGTTGAAGTGTATGTTGGAGTCAATGTAAGATGGGTGTCATAATTGTGCGTTTTTGATTGTTTAAAATGTGTGCTGTCGCGTATGTTAATGTGATGATGAATAAAGTCTGTAATGTTGTTTTTATTGTAAACCCTTGCCATTATTATTAAGTTTTGGGTGTATCTGCGAACAGTAAGGCGTTAGTGCCAGCATTGTTCATTGAGGACCTGGAATATTATTACTTTACCCAGGAACGAGTTAAATCTTAAGGCATTACTAAAACACCAATAACATTGCTGATAATAATCCAGCTGACACTGCGTCATCCCACAAGGGACATGCATGAAAACATTATAACATTGAACACGTCCGGGTCAGTTTGGCAATATGGGCAGTGTTGGGCCAGTTACTTCCAAAATGTAATGCATCAGAGATTACTAGTTACTGTTTTAAGTAATTCGCTACATTGCACTATTACGGTCTCTGATATGTCATCCTTTACAGGACCTCTGCATTACTTTTAAGTTACTTTCACCAAATGAATAATGACATACAGCCATACAGTCTGTAGGAAATAGCTCTTTTACTCGCCGAATTTTTCTTGCACTAACTTTCGGGTTGACAGTGTGTTGTGACGCGTTACTTCTAACTCTGAATATGGGGACGTCGTGTCGCGTACATCCGCTGGAAAAGTTCATGAAATTACAATTGCTATTGGAATCAAATGCAAAGAATGAAGTGCTCGTCTCTTGAGGAGAATACTTAGTGCAGGGGAACACACTTGCCGAAAATCGTAACTCTGACCCAGCTAATTATATGACATCCCTTGAACACAGAACCTTTAATAGATCCTTTTCCATTACTCTATTAAGCCCGATTTTGAGGCTGTTCAAAGTGCTGCAATTGGTTCATAAATATTTTAACCCGCACCGTCAGGTTGAGATTTTTTCTGACGTCTATATCCCCGTGTGCTCGGTTAGGGTGGTTTTCAAGTAGCCGAAGTGGCCTAGAAGTCTATTAATAAACTATTTCAAACGTTTGTTAGGGGCTCCTTTGGTACCAGCGCAGTATTTTACAAGGGACGTGAGTTCCACAACTGTAAGTTATCATTTTGAGTACATCTCATACAAATATGCAAGGAACATTGTCATTTTTTGTAAACAGCAAGACGCTTTCAACCGCGAAACAAAATCACAAAATTTATTCAAGCGTGTGACGTGGAAGCACTTGTTTTTTCTTGTGTGTCCGGCGATACAGTTGTGTGTGTGTGTGTGTGTGTGTGTGAGAGCATGCCAATATTTATGGAACCGTCAATGTGAATTATGATGTAGTATCATGTCATGTCATCGTCATTTATACTGCTGTGGCACGTATTTTTTTAAACAGGCGTTTAAGTTGATGTTTAAAGCACGGTGTAGCTCATAAACAAGGAAATCCAGTCTCATTTTCTATTACAATATAATCCATTAATGTGCCATTAAACTTCAGTAAAAATGTTTTCCTAAGGTTGAGCTGTCAGACTGGGAAGAGATGATGGATTGGCTTAATATGAACCGATTTGTATTATAGACTTGTGTTTGATCTCTTTGCAATGGAAAAGCGGTTCTTTTTATAATAATATAGATTTGTGATAAATTAAAGCATGCACTATAGGTTGACATAGTTGTGAATGTGAACCAGGTTCATATCCAAACTCATGTCGCAAACTAATTTGGAACATATTTACTATACTGAATGTCTAGAGTTAATGTACGGTGTAAAAGTCTTGAGCCACACCTTATTTCTTTGTATTTTGCTTGGGAAATGAGACCGTAGATACAGAGATTTATCACATGTGTAGACATACAGGTAAATACTGTTCCTCAAGACTACATTTCAATGGCAAGGTTTGGCTCTTCCGAAGCAAAATCTGTAGAAATAAGGGGTGGCTTAAATGTATGTATACACCAATCTTCTAAAACATTCACTTGTTCTCTGCAGTTAAGAAAAAAATGAATGAAATGATGGAAATAAATCCAAACAATCTACACACACAGTGTGAAGATTTATATATTGTTGGAAAATATTCAAGGACTTAAACTGATTAAACTGATAAAATTTGATACAGACGCCTTATTTCTTCTGAGAATTCTCTCTCTCTCTCACTTATACACAAACCAAGAACAGAATGTGTGCCACATAGTATAAAAGCTTAAAGAGAAACCATTAAAAGAGGATAATAGTAGCTTTGGACATTTAAAAGTAAAAAGTTAAGCAGAAACGCTGAGTTAATACTCTATTATACAAACTCTTCTCTTTTATTTCTTTTGATGGATGTGTACAAAGAGAGAAACAAAGCAAATCTCAATATAACCTCCAAATAAAAACACACAAATGAATAACACAAAGGTGTGAATAACTAAGACTGTGAAAAATGCAGGTAGATAAGATCTTGTGTGCCCAGTGATAAAGTGGTGTGTTTTTGTGTGTAATTCCTGTGTGTATCAATCCTGTGAACATTCATTTATGACAAGGACATGTACACACCTATTTAGTTATGAAAACAAACCATTAACAAAACATAGCATGGTTTCACAAACAATGGTGCTATTTTAGTTCATATCTCTATAATTCTATATACTCATTTATTATAATATGTATGCATATAAAAAGGATTTCTTAATTACAAGTTGTGTGGAACTATATTCATTATTGCGATGAATTATTACCTAAGATGGTTTACAAAAAGAGGTGGGATCTTTTCTCTATAGACTGTTATTTACATCCATTTAAAAAGCTTACTTTGTATGTCTACACTTTGCGCTGCAGTCGTTATGATTTCATCTTAATGTACGTATTTACTCTTGGATACTTGTCAGTTTTGTTATCGTTTAGCCACTACTGGGGTTATGAGCTGTGGTGGAATTTTGTTTGAAATTAACTAAGCAATGCCACTCAAGTTGGCTAGCTAATACTGGTGAAGTTTGCTAATACAGTATTCTAACTAGTTTACTAGTTGTTTCAAGGAAGTCAAGATTAAAGAAAAAGCGTGGCGTTCATTCAAAATGGTGGCGTGTAGAGGGCGGAGGGAATTTACACAGTCTTCGAAGTTTACAGTTTTCTGGTCTTCTAAGCAATTCGTTTCCGTGGTAGGTGCTGCTGTGAGGATGTCATATTAAGGCGTCAGGAGTCCTGATGATGCGCTGTTCCTGCCCAGACCTGTGGGTGGGGCACCTGCTTCAGGACACGCCCCTAAATGAGGTTCCATTAACTTTAGTATCCTTTTAGAAACTCTGTTGGGTGAGTTTGCCCCCAAATGAAGTTCCATTCCTTTAGTATCCTTTAAGAAACTCTGTTTGCTCAAATTTGTTTCAGTCACATCCAAGATTTCTCTTAGTTAGTTGTTTTAGGAACTAAAACCAAACCAGTATTTCAACTGGAAGTCTTTAAAGTCAGGATGGCCAGGCCGGAAGCGTGGTGTCCTGTGGTGGGAAAGTCAGTAGGAGAGGAGCATGGCTGTAAGGCACAGGGTGAGTTTTTGGTTTTTTTATGGGAGCTCAGAGGACACCACGGCAAGGGCGGGGCCATGGCGGAGGGTGGGGCCAGAGTGCACAGCCTTAGGGCAGTCTGGTGTTAGGACACGCCCATTTTCCCCCAGGCTGCCTGTGATTGACAGCCGGGCCTTGTTTCTCATGGCTTCGGTGAAGGTGAGCTAGAGAGGGAGGCGGGACGAGAGGTGGAGTCAGTACACACTGAAGCATCTCGCAAGGGTTCTTATAACAATATGCATATCACATCAGGACATCACGACGAAGCAAGTCCACATGACATGCACACATAAGAAAGGAACTGAAAAACAGAGTACGAACTTAAAAAAAACGCAAACAGTAAACCACGACAGACATCAGACATCTCAAATGTTCAACACAACTAGACATCTGCATTTTTAACAGAGGCATGCAGACCTATGCTTTATGGCTGTATTACATTCTAATAAAAAACAATGCCAGTTAATTATATTGTATAACATATATTTGATTTATCCAGCCTGCAAAGGCACTGTATAGTCTACTCATGTTTAGAGACACTGTAAATATAAAAGCCAATTCTGGAATTGACTGCTTGGAACATTTTCTTCGAAGGACAGTGCTGGTTCTGTGCATGTTAATGGCAAATTATAACCAGAAATGGTCATTATCTTTAATTGTTCTAATAGGCCTTAGAACATCTTTTAAAACATTTTAATAACATTAACCATTGTCCAAGGCACTTATCTTTTTATGTAACAATATGTTATGACTATGGATGTTCTCTCTATAAGGCATACAAATCCAGTCCATGTTTGCACTTCTAGGCAAGTGACAGAATGCGGTTGCTGTAATTAAAACACATTCATACACCTAGGTTTGTGAAAGTAGGCTATTTGTTGATGACACATTTAATACAGAAGACACAAACACTACATGGCTTTATAATAAGTCCAAGCTGAAATGTTCCATGTGTTTTCATATACAGCCCAATGCGCCAAAGTAATAATTTATCACAAAATAATTAATTATATAAAAATATATGGAATGCCATTTTTTGTAATGGAAACTTGACCCCTTAAGATATGCTGTTACTATTTTCAAGTAAGGGTTTATTACTCTTTAACAGGATTGATCTATATTAGGCATTTAAAAACTAATTTATAGCACATTAAAACATTAAATCATAAATAAAGCATTATAGGATGGTTTGCTAGAAAGAACATAACACAGTAAACCAACATTTTTTATTCTCTATAATGCTTTTCTTGTGTTTAATACTGGTAACTCATATGATTAAGTATTTAAAAAAACAGCTCCAGTCTAAAGTTAGAACACGCCTACTCATTTGTTACTTCATCAGTTTTTCATCATTTTGATTAATAATAAAATACAGTTTGTTGAGAACTTCAGTACTTGGTCTGTCAGTACTACTGACACATAAGGGTATTTTTTAAGTATAAGTGCCAAGTTTAAAGGAAAAAATATTTCAGTATTTCAATCAAGAACAGATTGTTGATCGTTTTCAAATGAGGAATTTCAACTAGGTGTGTTCAGACTTTTGTTCAGTTCACGTATGAGCTGTTTTTTGTAAAATAAAAGGTAAAGAACAGGAATTTGATTAAGCAATTTAATTGTATTAAGTGTTTTGGTAACTATAGTTTGACTAAACTGCTCATGAAGGGTTTCTTGCACAGAAACCTCGCGCAAAGCAGTTTGTTATAATGCAGGTGTCTGAGATTCGAAGTCAGCAGCCCACACAATCATCCACTGCAGCCAATGAAATCAAAGCAAATTTTGCAACCAAAAAAAGAGATCTACTCAAGGCAACTCCTTAGAAGCCAAGTGACGTAGTTAAAACTTAAACAAATGAAGATAACAACAAAAAACAAACTGAAAACCAAAAAAAAGCTGAATGGATTAACTGAAAAGTAAGAAGCTGGCCACGCATGTCACAGACGTCCGCTGCAGCTACACGAGAAAACAGGAAGAGAAAAAGACACGAGGAGACAGCGGCGGCGGCAGCAGCGACGCCCCCCACCCCCGGAACCTGCCGCACGGGGACCCCTAGTTCCTACCCCTAAATCTTTACGCCATCAGAGCCGTACACGTTGTACCCCTCTCTATAAGTGGCTAAGTTCTGCGCACTGTGGCTTGGGCTGGGTGCGGGGCTAAAATTCAGTTCTGCCGATTCCACCTGCATTCGCTTGGCCTCGGCCCGCGACTTATAGCAGAACTCGACCAGCGCCACCAGCATGGCCAGGCCCAGGCCTCCCACCAGGATGTAGAAGACGCCCGCCACGTTGCTCAGGCTCAGCGCCTGAGAACTCTTGTCCTGGAAGTCGGGGACGAGGAAGGAAGGAGGGAAGGAAAGAAAGAGACGGAGGAGTGGGAGGAAAAAACGAGTGTTAGGGAGGTGAACATAAGCAAAAGCATATTACATAAATATCCCTGCTATGACTTATATTTCCTGATATTAAGACTAATCTTAAATTCATGACAATTTCAGTAAGTCCATTAATGTTAACTATGCATGATAAGCACGTCATGAAAATATTCTTAGTGATAATAAATTTCTTTTACACCCACGGGGAAAGGGAGTACAGTATTAGAATTGATTAGTTGAAAAATTAAGAACTTAAACCCTTGTCTCATGAAAATCAATACATAAAAGTCTTGACACAAAATTTAGTTCATGTAAATGATAATAATATATTAATATGCTAAATATCATTTCACAGTTGTACTATACATACCATTTTCATTTGTGTTTCAGAAAATAGAAAGGTTAATAGATATAAATAGAAATGGGACAGTATTAAAATGAATTTAACTATAATATATTCTACTGCATACAGCATCTGCTATACATCTTTTGTGTAACTCAGTAAACATCTAGCATAACAACTAACTGCATCATCTCCATAAATCTGCATTAACTAATATTCCAGTACTATGTAAATGGGGGGCAAACAGGTAATATTAGGCATTTCACACTCTGGCTTAGTTTCAAACCACTCTACAGTCTCGACTAATGGAAGAAGTTTTATCATTAAACTTACAGTGGTGGTGATTTCACAATACACAATCAGAGACGGTGTCCAAAATGTCTCCCTACTCTCTACATGGTGCACTGCATATAACCAGCTTAAGGCCCTGTTTGACATATTGTGCACTACGCAGAGAGTGAAAAGTTACATCACACAGGGAGTAGGGAGTCATTTAGGATGCAACCCATGTTATTCTTCTACTGTTCTAAAGCATCATTACATGAACATAAAAAAACTAACTGTAATGGATCAGAAGAGGAAAACTGAAAAACCATCTTCCTCCCTTGACCTTTATCATGTAACATTATGTCAGTTCTTGTTTGTATTTTTTTCATAGTAATTCTTTTTCTTTTTTCTTTTGTCGGCCCGGAGACTGACCTTACTTCCCGAGTCCTTGGGTCCACATTCCCCTTTATCGTACCACCACTTGTTTTTCAGTTTGTCTAAGACGCCTGCTTCACTCAGTTTCAATACTGCAAGGTTTACTGGAGTTCTTCACCAAGGGAATAACATAAATAACATCATAGGTCATGTTATTTTATGTTATTAATTAAGCATCAGAACGAGGCACAGATAAGCAGGAAGTGACCGAGTGAGAGCTCCACAGTGTACATGTGTGTAAGCCTGTGAAAGAATGAGTGTGTGTGTCCTGGTGTGTGTGTGTGTGTGTAAATGAAGTTTAAGGGCTACAGACATGTGTGTGGAACTTTCCTCAGTCACTTCGTGTAAAAGGCACATGCTGCCACGCTGGTGGAAGTAACACTCATGGCGATTACTGTGAATGCAGAACTATTGGCACTCACACCTCACAAAGCACCTCTTACTCTCACTGATACTGTCATATGCAGCATTGTCATGGAGCAGTCACATACCTTTTACACGCAGTCCTTTCTATAAGACTGCACATTCCAATCAGTGCTGACTCATTTCAAGCAGGTGCTTGATGGTAACATAATTTTGCTGGACTAGTATTTACATGAAATTGTCAATAGTTATTAGAAATTAGAAACAGGCTGGTTTTAGATGTGCAACATTTTAGATGCTGTTCATTTTTCATATAAAGGTGTGAAGGTTACACATGAGTTAATTTTTTTTAAGATGACCTCATCAGTGACGTTCTTTGGTAACTTATTTTTCTGTTAACAGACAGAGAAAGTTAGTTATAAGTAAGGTACCCACAACATTAGTTACCTATGTTGGTATCAGCCAATGGAGAATTAATATCAGGTGACAAGTTAATGTGTATTTTATATATTGTTAGTTCAAAGCTGTCATTACCTATTGCAACATTATGTTTCTATTAACAGACAGTGAAAGTTAGCTAGCTAATTAACATAGCTACAATATTTGCTACTTAGATAATATTGGTATTAGCTAACAGAGCTATCTTTATTCACAAAATAATGTGCATATTAGTCAGTGTTGGGATTAACATGTTACAAAAGTAACACAATTGCAGGAAAGTATTACTTTTTGCTGTAACACAGTAATGTAAGGCATTACTAATACATTTTCTGTAATATTATACTCGTTACATATTTCAGTAATCCGTTTTGCAACAAACCTTAAAGCTGAAATTTAGTGCTGTTTTTTTGTGTCAACGCTGTGAGGCCTTTGGCAGAAGAGAAAGGTCCACAAGTAAAAGAGTAAGTAAACAAGTCCACAAGTAAACTACATTTTAGAATGCCAAGTCCTACTTCCGCAGTTATTTTGGTGAAAGTAACTCAACAGTAATGCAGGAGTCATGTAATGCAATACAATTCAGAAACAGTAATATTGTAATGTAACGAATTACTTTGCAATAACAGTAACTAGTAATATATAATGTATTACATTTTGGAAGTAACTTGACCAATACTGATGTTAGTAAAGTTAGCTCAAAGCTTATCACTATCTTTGGTAACATCTGTTTATTCTATTAACAAGTTAGCTAGCTAATTAAGATAGCTACAAAGCTGGTTAGCTAGTTAATGTTGGTATCAGCTAATGAAAAAATCTACTAATGTATTTGTTAATAGTAGTTCAAAACTAGAGAGTTTGAGCAGTCTAGCTAGCTGGGGTTTGGGAAATTTGGAATGAAGACTTTGCATGTAGCTATATGTCAAAAATGTTCTGGTCACACTTTCTTAATGATGTTCTGCATTGTTCAAGATCTGCATAGTTCTCGCACTGAAAGCCTGTTTTAATGTGCAGCACTGAAGTGCCGGCGCCCCCAAATGCCTGGAGGGTGCAGCAGGGTGAGCGTTCCTCAGGGCGAATATTTCTGCTTTGACAGTAATTGCATCCTCTCTCTCTCAACGTTGGCGACGTTTGCGTTTGCCGCGGGGCTCCTGATCGGCTGACTAGCTCGCTGGCTGTGCCGCACTGGTGCAGTGGCAGATGTCTCTTTTACGTGACAGACGCAGTTTTCATGTTGTTACCACTCTTTTTTGCGCAACACGGTGGCTAACCTTGGAGTCCCCTCCCCCGCTGCCACACTCCCCTTTGTCGTACCACCATTTATTTTTCAATTTGTCCAACAGGCCCTGTTCATTCAGCTTTAGCACGGCCAGGTTCACCGCGTTTCTTCAGTCCAACACACACACACAAATCCACACACATACAGGCACACACGTATAAAACAACAGTAAACAGAAGGGGGCGCTCACACAGGAGACGGGCAGGAGAGACAGATAAGGGAGAGGAAGAAAAAAGAGATGGGGATGGGGGAAAAATTGAGAGACAATACGGGGAAGGACGAGAGAAGACAGGAAACATAAGAGAGGAGAATGACAACGGGAGGAGGGAAGGAAGGAAGCTCAATTAGTGAAAACCGTTTGTAGGGAGGCTCTATGATCTTACATTCCTCTCTCTCTCTCTCTCTCTCTCTCACTCTATCTTATTCCCTACAGATTTTGCAGGTTAAATCATTAGCAAAACTTACTCTGGGGCATTTCACATATGCTTTTGCATTCATCTTCAATTACAGTTCAGCTTTAAAACAAGGAACATGTAGTAAAAAGGAAAACAAACAAACAAAAAAACCCTGCATCAACCAAAAGCCCTGGTTCACGTCTGGTCAACAAAGATTGTGGCTTTGTGGGAAATGAAGTGCCACTAAGCTTGACGTCAGCCTGTTTACAGAGTTGAAGTGTGTACGCATCTGATATGAATGATCGATTAGGGTGAAGCAGAGAGAACATTACACCAGCCATATCTCTGCCGGGCTTATAATTACCCAGCAGGCAAAGACAGAAGGAGGGGGAGAGATAGAGGAAAGAGAGAAGAAGAAGGGAGGGAGGGAGAGAGGGAGGAGGGAGAAACCGTGTCCCTCTCTCCTCTGCAGAGGAGGAGCCAAACAGCTCCAGACAGAAAGGGGAAGCAAAGAGAGACCTGGGGTGTGAGTGGCATTTTAAAATCTTACACACACACACACCAAGGAAATGAAGAATTGCCTGGATGTGTTTGTGTGTTAGTGTATGCGTGTGTGTCTGTTGGTGTGTACCGACGAGATTTTAAAAGGTCAGAAGAGTGTTCTGGGTTCATTTCTAAGAGGTTGTAGGGTTGTTCAGACATCGCTGTCGCGATACTGAACTTTTCAATGCCCAATGACTTAAATGTCTTTTTTAGATCCCAAAAGTCACCAGCGTTGTTGGAAAAGCCAAATGCAATCGAGTCAAATTCAGCTGCAGAAAGGATGGGTGTGGGCAGGGGTTGAGGAGAAGTGATGGAGAGGAAGGGCTTTTCTTTATGGGGTAATTTTCAGTGTAATCTGCCTCTCTGTAGCTCTCCACCCAAGCCAGGCATCTGGGGGTTTGTATGTGAGATGAAGGTGAAGTGTTTGTGTCTCTGTTAGACCCTTGGTGTCTCTATTTGAAAGGAGAACAGTAGAGGTTAATTACAAAAATTACATATTTACACCTTGAGTTTTTTTCCCCCCTGTAAAACAGTTTACTCCCCTCAAATGAATCTCTGTTCATTAATTGGTGGGTTGTATCAGTGTTAATGTAATTCCGTGATAATTGTGGAGCTGTGTTTGTGTGAACATAGGTAAATGTGTTGATGTACGTGTGGCACTGTGTTAGTTCAGTAACTGTTAGTGTAGAGCTGTTTTTGTGTAGAACTGTGTTAGTTGTGTGGCAGCGTTAATTGTAAAATTGTGTTGTTCTATGATGGTGCAGAGCTGTTTTAGCGGAGGATGGTGTTCGTGTAGAATTGCATTAGTGTAAAATGCTGTTATATTTAGAGCTGTGAGCACAAGACGATGTTAGCGTTGGATGGTTTTAATTATGGCACCGTGGTAGTGCAGGAGTGTGTTAGTGGAAAATTTGTGTTGGAATATGATGGTGTTAATTGGAAAGCTATGTCAGTGATGTGTGTATGGTATTGTCCAGTTGCTTTCCTTATCCTTGAAAACTGTTCAGGATACTGGATACTGGCTGGATGCATTATAGCTGTACTGTGTGTATGTGTGTGGAGGTGAGATGGCCTTTTATGTATTCCTCTAGCATCCTTTGTGCCTACCGCAGTGTGCAGGGTATAATCAGTAATCTCTCTCTCTCTCTTTCCCTCTCCCGCTCTTTCCCTCTCTCCTTTTTCATTCATGCTTCATTGCTCCTTTTCATTCTTCCTTTATCTGACCTCTGCCGCTTCTCTTTCTCTAATCAAGATCAGCTCCATTCCAGACACTTTGTCTCTGATGTCCATTGTCAAGCTGCTCAATGAGTGTTTGTCTCTCTCTCTGTCTGTGTCAGTGTGTGTTTGCAGTAAGAGCTCTTGTTTTATGTAACTGATATTAAAAGATCACTAATGCGACCTTTCATTGTGAGCTCAACACTTTGTGTATGTGTGTGTGTCTGTCTGTCTGTCTGTGTGTAATCAAACTGCAGGTCATAATGCGTAGCACTTAGTTCTGATTTCTTACTATATATAGTATATGGGACGAATAATATAGGATTTACTGGCCGATGGTGATATCCAATGTTTTTCATGCTTGTATCTGCCGATGCAGATAAATGAGGAAGTGCGAGCTCAGGCAGAGTTGAGCGTATAAAAACAAGATATTTTGTTAGCCAAAGTTATACTGTGTCCACCAAATAACGCCATTACTTTGACATTTCTAACACAGTGCCATGTGAAGCGAGTGTGAAAGCGAGGGTCGAGCGAGCGTGGCACATTTCAAGCATAGTGCACAACATTTTAAGAAAAAGTCACTTCCTGCTCTATGTAGTGTACCAAGTCAAATAGGGCATGGGTGACACTCCATGTGCACTACCTAGTGCATAGAAAGTCGTTAAGCTGCAACCCCGCTATTTCCTGAGATGCATACTACCGCATAGAAAAGTATGATTAAAAATGTCTTACATACCATACTATTAAGTGCGGTAGTATGTGGCTCGGGACACAGCCCATGTGCAAGCACACATTCATTAAGTGAGGGAAACATGCAATTTAGTTTAGTTTTTGTGTGTGCAGGCAGATTTGGGCGCGAAAAGACAAGAAATTTTCTCCGCGAGTGTTCCAGTGTGTGCTCAGGATTTTACCACAAAATAACGCCATACATTTTGAGACAGAAGGCGTCATAAAATATTGGCCAAATCTAAGCACCATTCCAATGCTGATGACTTAAGAAAAAGCAATTATCGAATGATTCTGATATGATTCCGATATTATATATAGTGAAAATGAAGTAAGAAATCAGAACTAAGTGCTCTGCATATATATATATATATATATATATATATATATATATATATATATATATATATATATAATATATATATATGTATATACATATATATATATATCTTACTTAAGTGTGTATGTGTTTATCTTTCTCTCTTTCTCTGTGAATGTGTGTGTGTGTGTGTGTTATATGAATGGAACATAAATCACTCTGGGAGAAGAGGAGTGGTGGTGATCGGTGGTTGCTGGGTATCGATGTGAAAGGTGAGATGTCAGACTGAGGAGTTTATTAATTCTCTCCCGGTGCTTACAGCCGCTCTGTAAAGGTCAGAGGGGATGGCGGGAGGTCAAGAAGGTCAACGTTTTGAAACTGCTTTGCAGATTGGACTGATGAGGGGTAATGGGGTCATTATTATTCAGCATGACAGGGCAAGAGAACTCACTCTTTTCCCCCAATGCCTTTGCTCTCTCACTCTCTCCCTCTTTCCAATGATTGGAAGGATAGGTCAATTCATTTTTACTTATTTAAAATGGTTATGGCCATTTTCACACACTAGCACATTTTCTCTCTTTCAAACACACACATGCACACCCTCTCAAACATGCACACACATGTATATTGGTGTTTTGGGTGTCTGGCGTAATTATTTTCTTTCTGTCTGGATGGAGAGAATGAGAAAGGAAAAGAGATAGAGAGCAAGGTTTGCTCTCAGCACAGATTCTAACGATCCTAACGACAATAACTTCATTACCATATTTAGCATTCACACCTAAACACCTCTCTTTGGGACTCATCCATCACTTTCACTCGCTGGGGTTCTGTTTGATTTAAAGGAGAGCTCCTCCCAAACATGCTAATATCTCATTCAACGAATGAAAGCTAACAGGGACCTTTAGCATAAGACTTTTAAAGTATTTTTCATTGTGGGTTGAGAAGTGGAATTTGAGTGCTGTCTCCAGCAGAGGGCGCCGGTGCAGAGAGTTTGTGCCAAAGCGTTCATGAGGCTGAACAGCTTTAAAACAAACAGAACCGGTCTCTGCTGAAGGAAGGAAGAAAGAAAGATGGAGAGAGGAAGAGAAAATGGAGAGAGAGAGAGAGAGAGAGAAGTGGGGAGATGGTTAGAGCGTTCATTTTACCTGTGTGCTGGCCCTGCAAAAGAAACAGAGTGACACAACACCCGCATATATACACACACACACACACACACACAAATACAAATACAGCAGTATTCTTAAAACATGCAGTAAGCATATCACATAGCATCTCAACTTACACAGTTAATATGCTCTATTTGTCTCAACTCATACCCACACTAACATAAACACACACACACGCACACACACACTTTTTGTGTCTATCAACCCTCACTTTGATTAGACTCCCCATTAAAAGCCCCATTATGGAAAATGTCTAAAATTATTTATTATAGAATACAAGTTTTATAGAATTAAAAGAATAGTTTTTAAGAATTTCTAACTTTCTGTAAAAATCCTGCCACTTTCAGGATTATGAGAGATTATAATAATGCATAAAATAATGGACCTCATTCACCAGTATTTTCTTAGTTTTTCTTAAATTTAAGACATTTAGAGACTATAACATACTGTACAATCACATAAAACTAATGTTTAGCACAAATAGACATGCAATAAAATGTGTGTAAGAATGTTGTTCAGCAGTTACAGATTGTGTTTTTACCCAAGTACAAATCTCAAAAAAGAAAACACTGGTGAATGTCAGAATATTTGTGAAAACCATGTAAGTGGGTTTTAAGAACAAATGGTTAGTGAGTTTATTTCATGACACTTTTTTCCATAAAGGGGTTAAGATGAGCAGCTCCATGTCTGCACTGAGGATCTCACACACTGCACAGAGCTGCCTTTAAAACACCTGACTCAGCATGTTAGCTAATTATCAAGCTTCCCGTGCTGACTCAGGTGAGGTCAGGCCTGATAAGCCCTGTGAAAGTGTGTGAGGTCACCAGACCTGGTGGTGTTGGGAACCACTGCTTGACCCTGACCTCTGATCTCATCTCATTGCCATGACACTGAGGTGTGCAGTGGTCAGTTAAGCAGAGTGATCACAGAGTGAGGGCAGACGCAGGCACAAAAACACTCCAACAGAGTGAGATTAAAAGAGAGAGAGAAGGAGGGACAGTGGAAGTGAAACAAACAGAGAGAGACAGTCAGAATCAGGTTTAAAGAGAGAGAAAGACGAGCATGGACAAGAGAGACATTGAGAGAGATTAAAAAATAATGTGAATATATAAAAGAGTAAAACAGTATCAAAGTAAGAGCGAAATGATCAATATTGAAAGATGAAAAGAAAACAAAAAATAGGAAAAGAAAGACGAAGACGAACAGCCAACAAGAGCAATATTGAATGATGAAAAGAAAACAAAAATGGGAAAGAAAGACGAAGACCGACAGCCAACAGATGTATAAAGAGGAGTAAGCCAGTATGACAAGAGAGGAAAAACCAGAGAGAGTGAGAATCAGATGAGATGATAAAACAGGCAGACGTGTTTGTGTGAGTGTAAAAGAGAAAAAGAGCAATAAAGAGAAAAGAGACAGAGAGAGAGAGGGAGGGGCCCAGTAGGGTAGGCGGAATACTATAACAGCGCTGTGATTGGCTGGGTGTTATAATACTCCACCCACCTTAGCTGCGAGCCCTTGGGCGTGGCGATGCCGTATCCTTTGGAGTCCAGGTTCCCGCCAACCTTCATGGTGTCGCAGGGCTTACGCTGCTCCGTGTACTCGTTCATGGTGGACTCGAGGAGGAAGGCGTACTTCCCCTTCGACTTACGCACGCGTGCCACACCCTCCGCCGTCGTCTTGGTGAACACAGAGGGCTCGGCCGACTTCATGTACGACCACATCTTCTCGTAGACAGCGATTTTGGACCTCTACAGGGCAGCAGGAAGGAGAAGGAAGAGGAGGAGGAGAGATTGTGTTACTGTGGATACTTTTGGTTGTGTTTGTTAAATCAGAGTTTCTTAATTCTGGTCTTTGCTGACTTGGGTCAAGCCTGGTCAGAATCAGACCGCTAGATTATATTGGTTTGACATTTCCTGCCACAACACTGTTGATCTAACATTTTCAGTTAGCTAGTTGCTTAAATCACAGGACGAACTCCTTAACGGTTACGCTATTTGAACTGCTTAATCCCAATTGGAGTAGTAGGGACCCTGATCCTGTCCTGGGACTACAGTTGCGAGGTGGGGACAAACCCTGGGCAGACACCAACACACCATGGGGCACACACTCACACAAGCTCAATCCTATACACACATATGGTGGCAACTTGGAGTAACCAATCAACCTACAGTATATGAGGTTTTGGACTGAGCACCTGAAGAAAACCCACGTAAAAACATACAAACTCTACACAGAAAGGCCCCACAACCAAAAATAAAATGTAACAAATAATTATTTGCCATATTGACCCATATATTTAAAAGATATAGGTCTATATGACAAATAATAAGCTTAACACACCACTCACTGTACTCTGCCAAATCCTTGTCGCCTTCATGACACGCTTTCTGGTTCTTTGGCAGAGAGTCCATGTGATGTCAGAGGCGCACATGCTGCAGCCAGACCCTTCTCCATTTTCATCCTCAGGCAAGACTGAGATTAATGCCTACATCACTTCCTATGTCCAGGAAATCATCACGAGTTTTCACTACATGCCAGGGTGATTTCTCACGATGACAATTGTGTTGGGATTGCAAGAGATGTTATTTGTATGATAAATCACCTTTTTTTTTCAGGTGCAACTTCAAGCACCTTGTACCTTTGGATCCAGGATCTTCAGGTACTCGCTGAACAGACAGCTGCAGGGATAGGAATTTGGACCCTTCGGCATTGTACTGAAAATCAGTTAACAAATGTGCTAGGGTTTGCAAAAAAATCAAATCGAATCGAGATTCTTTCGCTGTCCATTCAAAATCGATTCATGCATTCCCAAAAATAGGTTCATAACTCTAACCCTAAACTTTTTTTCTTTGATCTGCTACAGTTAAATGGGAAAAGTAACTCAAAACAGCAATCTGGAAGCAATTTCATCTATGTATTGACTCGATTCAAATTTACAAACCAGGATTGAGAGGAACCGAGTGAATAAAAACCCAAACTGCAGTACAGTAGTACACCAGGACAAGGGTTGAGAACATCTAGAGATTTAGAGCTTCATCTCACCACACTCACATAATCAGCTCATTATTAATCCCTTCATGACCTGAGTCAGATGTTGTTAGCAATTTTCCCTCTAGAGTGCTAAGTGTCCTCAAAGCACGAATTCTGAGTGTGGCACAATATGAAACAGTGTGGTTTATAGTGCTTGATAAGATGCAGTTTTGCCCTCTTTTTACTGCAAAAGAAACACAATCTTGATGATGGATAAAATTTTACCTTTTTTCATATTTTTCTCTGAACTTGTTTGCCTTTTTCAGCACTATTGAACTTCACCATATCATAATGGCTTGCTACGTCTCTCAACTCTTCCTGTTTTCTCCAGTCAATTTCTTGTGTCTGGAGGCATTTTCGAGCCAATAAGCTGAAGGTGATGTTGTCAAGCACGGTTAAGCCCAGGATGGTCACGCTTGGGTGATGGTGGCGATGAGTCTGGTACCAATCGTACTGGAAAGAGGCATTAGAGCGATGCTGCGTTAACACACCTGACTCAGCACAAGAAGGTCTCAATAATGAAGGCAGAATGCCTCTCCTTTCAGCGGGAGGTCCCAGCGGGTTCGAGGACGTTCCAGGACTTATACAACTCAATAAAAGAGATTCAGCGATATTCAAACAAGGTGTGCTTGATGTGTTTACCAATGGATTATGGTAACAGCTTGTTCTATCAAGCGTGGCTCATAATGTGCTTGCGTTACGACCTAATGGTTGAGCTCTGGGGTGTCATTTATCCAAACACCATTGAAAAAAGGAAAAAAGGAGAGAGGTATTAACATTATTAAGAGGCTTCATTAGCCTAGCGTTTGGAGAATCATGCATGGTTGAAAATTCTTATTTCCTCCAAGGCCACGTTAAGTATTAATGATGTCTTTGTCTGGCTGCTCTTTTGGAAGACATTTAACTAAATCCTGCGTTTGGCTGCTTGATTATGGACCAGCGTTATGTGTGGTGTGTTATGCAGTGGGGTGGCGGCGTGCATGTGGATTAGACGGGCAAGCCACTAGTGATTTAACACCTATGACAAATATATGAGGCTGATTTATGAGCATTTTATACCCCAGTAACTGCACTCCTTACTGGAAGTGGTTTCTAGTTCTGTTTTTTGGACCCAGTTTGTTGTATAAAGATCAGACCAACAGGTAACAAATGACTTTTAGGACTTTTTTTGTTTTTTGGTCACTCTTTTGCTGAAACTGTGCCTTTGGTTTTGACATTTAAATTTACCGCCAATGAAATCTCATATGACGTGGATTAGCAAAAGCATAATGCTCTGTGGTTCCACTTTGTAACTGTCGGACTAAAGCATTCTGGATTAAATGCAGGGAAAAGTTGGGCTCCTAAGAAGACTAAACAAAAATTGTAATTCCATTGCCATTTTTTTAAGGTGATAAGAAACAAATCGCTCTTAATTTCTGCTACTAATGGCTAAATAGTGTGTATGTGTGTGCTTATATGTGTGTGTGTGTGTGCAGTGTAAGTGTGAGTGGGCGACAGAAACGCACAGTGGACCGTGACGGGCAGAAATCCCATAATAATGTCAGTCACGTCCACTCTGTAGTGGCGCCGCAACCCAGCAAAGGACTTAAATGAAACATCAAACATACAAGCGTGCGAACGCACAAACAAACTCTGCACCCTATGACAACTCGACTTGGCACATTTCAAACCCAGAGTAGGGCTGCAGACTTTTCCTAGAAAGAAAAATCTAAAATTTCTTAATGGAAAATCATCCCTTACTATAGATTCATAAAGAGAGTCCTTTAAAGAATCAGAACCCATTCATTTCTAGCGCAGATTATATTAAATCTAAGACACTTTTAGCAAGGAGGATGCACACTGGCAGTCGTTATCCTTAAAAGGCAATACAATAATTCTGTTCAAAGTAAATGTATACACTGTGGTGAATAAAGTAGTTGATTCCACAAATTTATATACAGTATCTAAGCAAAACGTAGTGGCTTCTGAAATGTGGCTTTTGATGGATTGCAAAAGCCTGTGACAATAAATTCAGAAAATCATTTGCAACCTTTAAACACTATATGAGAAGGTATTCTAGCTGCTAGTCAAATCCATATATCGTCCTGTGTTAAAGTATGACATCTGATTGCAGATCAACAGATGCACGTTTAATGTGGTTTCACGTTCTGCTCCGCCTCACAGTGTAACGATGTAATGTAGGAAAAACCCATTTACTGAAATCACTTGACTTTGGTGTCATCAAGTCTCATTAGATAGCGTTAGATGGCTAGCTTACTAGTTTCCCACAAAATCTATTTACATATTCTGTGATCTGAGTTAATGGAGAATGCCAATAGAATGTGACAGCCCTGCCTTTTGTGTAGTTTAGTAGGTTTTTTGTAAACCATCACTCAAGTTATACCAGTCTATTGTGTATAAGAGTATTTACAGATATATATAGTTTTAATCTGTCTTTCCAAAGCATGTCATGATGTCTAATAGCAGTCAAAATAAGGGTGGTGGTGGTCTACTGGTTAGGATGACTGTTTCCAGTGTTCCAAGCATTCTGTTTATATGCTGTTTGCCCCTTGGGTTTTGATCTGTTGGGCTTGTTTTCAGATGACAATTTAGTTTTTTATGGCTGGACTGCCATTGAAATGCAACTAGACCACTTCAGGTGATCCAGAATGCTGTTGCAAGACTCTTCTACAATGTTCCTAAATTCTCACATAACACACCTCTAATATGGAACCTGTGCTGGCTCCCTGTGGCTGCTCACATCTGGTTTAAATCCTTAACACTCGCCTTCAAGGTCAAGAATGGTACAGCATTTCCTTATGTATCAGCACTGATCAAGCAACGTGTCACTTCTCGTCCTTTCATACCATCAAGCGATGTTCATCTCGAACCACTGATAATCAAAAGAAGAAGAAGATATGCATCAAGAATCTTTCCAGTGTTGGTTCCCCAGTGGTGGAACGAACTTCCTCCTGCTGTAAAAACTGATGAGTCCCTTGCTGTCTTCAAATGTCTTCTGAAGACACACCTCTTCAAGGAGTATCTAGGGGACTAACTACCCCTCATACTTATTGTTTCTTTGTCAATGTTGTGATTTGTAAAGGTGTGTAACTTAGCTGATGTTAACTTAATTGGATGACAGTTGTCTGTTAATTCTTGCTGTACAGATTGAAGAACATTTGAGGACTACAAAGTACTTTTGAACGTTGCTTCGGATAAGAGCGTCTGCTTAATGTTCTAAATGTAAATGCCATTTGTTGGATTTGTTTGCCACACTGACTATCCTTCTCATCTTTTCATAGCGATCTCTGCTTGTGCCTTGTTTAAATAAGCTTGTATTTGGTCCATCAACAAGAACATTATATGATCGAACCCAACTGCAATCCAACTTTAAAACAATGTAGTAACACAGCTAATAATTTAACCCATTAGCCAAGAATGGTTGTGAGGTCTGTTTGGCTGGAACCTTGGGTTAAATACAGATTGCTACTGTTGGGCCTCTGTGCAAAGCACTTAACATCAAGAATCACCAGGGAGACTGTCCTTGTAATTAGGAAATGCAAGTCCCTCTGGATAAGAGCTTCTGATAAATGCTATAAATGTAAATGTAGTTCACTTACTGCTGCACAGACTAATTTACATCTGTTGATAAACTGGTTCAATTACACTTAATTGAGACATTACTGGGTGTCACTGGACCATAAGCAAAGTGTAGGACTGCGTGACAGTAATCATACCAGCAGCGCTAAGCCGTCTTCCTCTCTCCATCTTTTTTATTTCGTTTTGTATTCTTTGCACCTCTCCATCTATCAGTCTCTCTCTCTCATTCTGTAAGAGGAGAGCAGGGATCACACGCTCACCCTGAAGAATTCTTTAGTGGAGCCGGCGTCCAGGGTGCCGTAGGCAATCTCCGTCTGCTTGGCCAGGTCCTCTGCGCTCTCGATGGGTGACACCATCCTCTCCACGGTGAGGAAGGCGGCCAGGTTAGCCGTGTAGGACGAGATGATGATGAGGGTGAAGAACCACCACACGCCTCCAACAATCCGCCCAGACAGGGACCTGAGAGAGTGAGTAAAAGAGAGAGATATTAACGACCAGTTCAAAAGATGCCCTGAGACCAAATGTTCAAAAGAGAGAAATATGAGAAGTAAGAAAATGACACAATCAGCTTTGTAATCTCATCACTGATTAAGAGACTTGACATAGATTAGCAAATCATCATTCAATTTGCACACAATAATGTCACAATACAAAGGTTTTATGAGCACAACATAATCAGTAAAAGAGTCTAATGTCTCTATTTAGCATCTCTTTTGACATTTGCATGTTACTCACATCATATTTACCAAAAATACACTTCCAGAACATGACCATGACCTCTTTTCCATTCTGTGACCTATTCAGGTAAATTCTGTGAATCTTTTTTCACCTTAACTGTATTATGCCCAACCACCAAGGCAAATTCCATGCATGTGTAAATGTACTCAGCAATAAATATCATTCCGATTCCGAACAGTCTTTGCTAACAAATAAATTTACAGTATGTTTACCATTTAAATAGTTGTATTAGCTAGAAAATGTCATATTTTTGATCCATCACTGCTGACCTACAGACAGCCACCTTATATAATTATCTCCAGAGAAGTGTTAGATATTTAATGATTTATTAAGTGACAGCCAATAAGAAGAAGCAGTAGATTTTTGGCAGCGACCGGGGAGAAGTGATTGGGGACAGTACCTTGCTCATGAGTACCTCAGTGGTACCTTTAAAAGTCCGGCATTTGAACTGGTGACCTTCCAATCGTGGGGCCAACTCCGTAACCGTTGTTCACGCACCAACTTTTCAGAACTTAGAATAAAAAGTATAAAAATCTGCAGTTTATGAGATAAAGGGGGAAGGGTTAAAAAAAACCTGTTGTGAGCAAAAAAAGAAGGTAGTGTAAACTCTATAAGTTGCTGGGAGCTGTATTAAAAATATTGTTAGGGTTAGCTTTTTAATTAGGTTGGTATTCGAATTTGGTTAAGTTAGGATATGGTTCAGGATTTCACTTCACGTTATGTTGTTAAGACTAAGTTTTGATTTAGGTTTTGATATGTGATTAGAGATACATAGAGATACATACTCGTGAGCAAGGTAGCGTACCTAAGAACTACTCCCCGGGTGCTGCCCATGTCAGCTGCCCAGTGCTCCTTCATGGATGGGTCAAATGGAGAGGTCACATTTCGTTGTAGCACACTTTGTGTAAACTTTGTCAACTCTATACATGTACATAGAGCGACAAGATGATGTGGCTCCCCTGTGTGCTGCGCTGTGGTGTGTTCACAATGACAAATAGTCACTTACTTTTATGATGTTTATAGCTGGCTTTAAGATTGATCTTCAAAGGAAATGATCAGTTTATGATGAATTTTCATATATAATTACTGTAATTACTGAGCACTATGTAAATGAGGTGCTGTATAATTACAATAATTACTGGCAATATGCAGACTAAACAATATTGCTGTAGAATGCATGTCTTGTGCACCTGCCTTATGTACACACATACAGACATACAGTACTCAGTTTGTGTGAGTATCTCTCTCTCTCCCTGTAACACACACATGCTCCTATAAACATTGATTATAGAAGACTAGAAGACATATGGGTTTCTGCAAACCATATACACTGTCTGAGTTCTCCAGTATGGTCAGAGTGCTGGACTGTAGCCATGTTTTCTCTCTCTCTCTCTCTCTCTCTCTCTCTCTCTCTCGCCGTCCACTGGCACTCACACACACGCTGGCCATTTGAGTCTAATGAGAGACAGACTGCTGCCAAGCGTTATTGATCTCAGATGCCACAATTAGAGAGACCGATGGTATTCCCTTGTCCTTTCCTTTTTCCGTCTTTCCCTTTGTGTTATCCTCTGTATCTCTTTCTCCCTCCCTCGCTATCCCTCTCTCTCATACGCTCACACACACTTATGATGCTTTGAAGATATCTCTGTCTTTTATCTAAAATAACAGAGTGGCATTTAGTATGTTCTTTCTGACCCTCTCTGAGAGAAGTGTGTGTGTGTGCAAGTGTGTATGTGCGTCAGTATGTGAATTTGTGTTGCTTTTTTCAACCCTTTTCCTATAGCAGTTTGACTATGGCTCCATCATTTCATATATCCTTCCCCAAGGTTTGCTTAAGTGATTCCAACAGGACACGGTGTGTGAGTGTGTGGGAGAGAGAGTTTGCGTGCATTTGTTTGTGTGTGTTAAGAAAAAAGATGCCGTTGCTGAAGCACTTTTAAATTGAAAAGACATCAGAGATGTGAGAAAGAGAGAGACGCAAGTGAGAGAGACATGCACGGAGAGAGAAAGACAAGGATGGGGGGGGGGGTTTGACCAGAGAGAAAAAGAACAGAGAGAGAAAGAGGGAGGGCAAGAGAAAGAAGGATAGAGAAGACAGCATTGACCCCCTCCAAAGTGTCACATCCTTAGAGAGTACACAGACTGATGAGCGATCAGAACTAGACCTTTAAAGAACAAATCTGAAGCGCACACACAGAGAGTGTGAGATAGAAAGTGAGATACTGTGTGTGGAAGTCCTATAAATCTATAAGAAGGAGTTGAAAGGCATCTCGTAATTCCACTGGAAAGAAAAGACACCTTCAAGAAATGGCAAAGAAACCTATTGTAAATTTCCTCCACGCTTTCTGCTTCTGCTCGCACTGCTTTCACACTTGGCTCATGTGCTTTGGCAGCACAATAATATCATCTTTCACACTACTGTAATAAAAAGCATCTTGCCTCTCCCATTTGCATCTACTCCAACACTAAAATCAAATGAATAGCAGTAGCTCTCCCCAGGCTAATGCAGTCAGGAAGGTCATATTATTTTTGTTTTAATTATGTATAAATAGTGCCTGCCATCGTTATCCAGAATCTGCCAGCACTATATTAAAACTACTCACATGTTTATTCATTTCCTTTAATGAAATGCTTCATAGAACTCTGAAACTCTAGACCTTTGGGCCAGACTGCTATTGCCATGCTTCTGTAAGTTGACGGTTAAAGTGCAAAGATTTTGCAAAGCTGTGGAAACTAATATTTTCTGGTGTGTTCTCATATAAGAATGTTAACACTAGGGGTTTAAGGAGAAACTAATAAGCTCAGGAGACGAGAAGATACATGAGATTTTAACACTATTTTAAATGAAAACTTAAATCAGGAACCATATGACTGAAATATGGCCTTTTATTTGACTGAAAGAAAAAAAAGACTGCAAAAAAGTACATATAGAAACTCAACTGATTCCTCATGCATCTCTTCACACTGTTGCTGTGCATCAGCTTCTAACTTCTATTTGAAATTTTAATTTTTAATTTAATAATCTGATCTGTGCATTATAAAATGAAAATGTTAGAAGTGTAATCTCTGCACAATTACAAGATTTATGGAGCATTAACAGATACAATTAGACTTGGATAATGGCTGAAAATGTTTAGAAAAGGTTCAAATAACCCACAGCTCATCTTCTTGTTGCTTCTTTTGGCATTGTACTGGAAAAATGTGTGTTCGTATTCGGTATATGAACTTGAAACCATATTAGCGACCAGATTGGTGCTGAAATCAGTCAATCACCTTTCTCCAAGCCTGTAATATGCTGTTTTTTGGCACATTTATTGGCAAAGTTCCATTGCACGTTCAGAATTTTGGTACAAAACTAAGGCCGTACTATTTCACAGCTTTCAACAAGAAACATCATCACGTTTTAATATCACAAGGTCTTGTGACACAAGATTTCGTCACACCCCTAGTTAGCACTCAAGGAAAGAGGAAAAGAAAGAGAATGAGAGAGGGAGAGAGAGTGAAAGAAAGAAAGACAGACCAACAGACTGAAGGAGATATGTGTCTTTTAAATCTGTGTAGTGCAACTGAAGGTTTGTATTGTACCCGATATCTCTAGCCATGCATGTCTCTGACTACTGATTTGTGTGTATGTGTTTAAGAGAGTGTGTGAGTGCGTGAGTGAGTGTGAACACGCACACACTGCCACTACAGCAGTGTTAGCAGCCAATGAGTGGGGACACAGCCTGTCAGAGTGCTGTGATGTGATTGGCTTCCTGTGACAGGGTGTGAATGTGTAATCAAATAAGTGTGTGCATGTGATGTGTGAGTGTTTGTGTGCGCGCATGCCTATTTTTGTGAGTGCTTTGCCTTGTTAACCTCATAGGGCAATGTGTGACTGAGAATGCTCAGACTGAGGGGTGTGTGTGTGTGTGTGTGTGTGTGTGTGTGTGTGTGTGTACTGAATGAATAAGGAATGACAGGCATGTCACAGTATATATGGTCAAGCCAAGCCTTCTTTTCTCTCAGAATACCACTGAAGCAATAGTAATGGTGCTCTGTTGTACCCAACACACACACACACACACACAGGGCAAAGTCTGAAAAAGAGAATTTGACAGCTCATTAGCAGGACACAATATTTTCGTGTGATTAAACAGAACAAACCATTTCCTCCTGTCATTAGATAAGATGTGTTATAAGAATTCAGTTAGAAGTACTGAAGTCTTAGGAAAATGTTTCAGGAGTATTACGGCCAAAACAGAGAGACTCAGAAAAGGTTTCTATCCAGAGGAAATAAGTTAAAGTGAGTGATAATGTGTGATAATTGTGAACACAGCACAGCACACAGTGAACCACAACGAAATGCGATCTCTGCATTTGACCCATCCGTGAAGGAGCAGCTAACATGGCAGCGCCCAGGGAGCAGAGGTTGGGAGTCTGGCATTCGATCCGGCGACCTTCTGATCACAGTGCAAATACCCAACCGTTACTCCACCAACAGCCCCAAAAAAGTGTGATGCTCTACCGACTGAGATATTCGGGCGCCAAAAGTCTTCTCAGTCAGGACTTGCCACCACAACTTTCAAGAAATGGAAATTTCTTGACACAAATTGAAAGAATACTCCAGTGTCTGATTTCCACACACCTGCAATCACACTCTGCATTTATTAACAGATATAGTTCTAAAACACTCTACTGCACTTTTATAATTAAAAAAAAATATTTATTATTCGGGATGTGTATAAGGATTCCGCATACTTTTACAAACGTAATTATTATGATGATTTAAAATTGACTTGCGCAGTCTCAAGTGTCAACCAAGGCTATTAATTTTGATATCTCGAATCTTGAAGTAGATTTGGTCAACAATCTCTATATCTTGCCTCTAAATACTAAGGGTGTGCAAAAAAAAATCAAATTGAAACAAATCACGATTCTTTTTCTGTCGATTCAAAATCGATTCATGCATTCCAAAAAATCGATTCACATTTTCTACTAACATAATAGAACTAGTTTACTTTTTCTCCGACACGAGTTCAGCTCGCCAGTCCTATAGATGCTACAGCGTCAAAATCTGCTCAAGAAGACGTCCTTAGCGCAAGCATGAAGGAAACGCAGTCAGTATGTGTACATATGCATTACATTTTTTTGTTGATCTGCCACAGTCAAATGGGAAAAGTAAGTCAAAACAGCAATCTGGCAACAAATTCATTCATGTATTGCATTGTGAATCGCTTATGAATCGTGAATTGATTTTGAATTGAATCATGAGCCCAAGAAACAGAATCTAATCGAATCACGATATTTTCTGCATCGTGCACCCCTACTAACTATTTAACTATATCTATCTGATTTTATCTGAATTGTATTTTTTTATGAATACAGATGGTTCGGAAAATCACTAATTTTGTTGCATCAGAATTCAGTACATTAGCTCTAGCTAATGAAGAATAAATACTTCCACCAGCTTTCTTACTATATAATGCTTCTAGGACACAGTGCAGGTAAATAGCTACAAATGTGTGGATTGAAATATCTCATTTAATGCTTAGAAATTGATCAAGGGGAAAACATTGATTTAGTCTCAGTCTGGAGCAGTTAGTAGCATGATGTTTCAGGAGTTGGTTCAAGTCCCGGGCTGGTAAAGTTATCACTAAGGTACCATGAGCTCATGAGCAAGGTACTGTCCCCCAGCACGGCTCTCTGGGTGCTGAGAGAGCTGCCACTGCTCCTTCACGGATGGGTCTAATGCAGAGGTGACATTTCACTGTGATCTATTTTTACTTCCTTGCACCTCTGATGTATAGTTACTAAATGCTGCACTCAAGAGCTGAACAGAAAGTAAGCAGTAATGCAGTTACTCAATCATGTCTATGTCCAAATCACAGCTGTGATGCCATTACCAACACACAAGCACCCTCTTGTCTTCTAGTGTCTACAATCTAAATCGGACTGCCAGGGAAAGTGCTAAACACTCACACACGCATAACACAGGGAAAATGGCAAGTGTATAATGGCTAAGAGTAGTGTAAAAGTTATAAGCATTGTAGGGTGTCATCTACTCAGAGCCATCTCTCTCTAACTCTCACTCTCTGAATCGCTCTCATTTGTGAGTGACAGTCTAATTCAAACATCAGCACAAAGGAGAGATGGAATGTCTTTAAAGTAAGTGGAGAGATGAAAAATAGAAAGTGACAGGGCACTGGGAATAATAAGCCAGAGAATGAGACAGAGAGAGAGAGAGAGAGAGTGAGAGAGAGAGAGAGAGAGAGAGAGAGAGAGAGAGAGAGAGAGGGAGAGGGAGAGAGAGAGAGAGAGAGAGAGAGAGAGGTAGACAGGGAAGGTGGACTGGAAGATGGATCTTTCTTTACCTTGCATTATCTCTAACCTCCAGTTGGGCTTTGATGATGGGTAATCAATTATTTGCTGCTGGGATCTCCACATTCACACACACACACACACACACACACACACAGTCTCTCTGTATTACTTATTCTTGTGAGGTCTTTATAGGCTCCTATACGACTAGATGTATATAATTTTACACCTACACCTGATCCTAACCCTAACCTTAACCTCAGTAGCCAAAAGCACATATTTTACCTCTTTTAGTTTCTCAAATAAAACAAGCACATTTTCTAAAGTCATTTTTCCTCATGGGGACCTCTCAAATGTCCCCACAAAACTCAAAAAAACAGATAAAAGTGATTTTAGGGGACAAAAAGTCCACACAATGCGATAAATACATGAACGCACGCACACGCACACACACACACACACATCCTTGTACTTATATAGTAGTGAGGACCTCCATTGACTTCTATATTACTGCATCTAAATAATACTACACCTAACCCTAAATATAACCTCAACTACAACTCCCTGTAAAACCAAAGCTAATCTTTTCTACACTTTTAGTTTTGCACATAAAAATGTATTTTTTTTTGTAAAAGCAGTTTAAAGAAGTGAGGACCACTAAAAAGTCCTCACTTCCTAAGAAATGTCCCTTACTCTGCTGGTTAAAAACTCATTTTGGTTCCTCACTAGCAGGCAAGAACACACACATGCACACACACACACACTACATGCAGTGAGCTCTATTTACTCTCCACATGTTGCTTTTAAATGAATGAAAATTATGCTCCACTGAAATATTCTGGTGTGTGTTGGTGTTTGCATGAGAAAGACAGAAAATAAGCCAGGGATTTATCCTTTGTCCATAGCAGTGACTATTGCTTGGTTTAAAAAATGATGACTTTTCCTTTTCAAAGTAGCTCTTTCCAAACTTTATTACGAGCAAGCAAAACACCACACTCCCCCACACAGAGCAGTGAACACGAGCATGTGTTTGTTTCCCAAAACTTTTTTTTTTTGAGGAGAAATGTGAGGAATGGTGACACTCCAGGCCGACTGTTCTGAACACTGTTCTGTTCAAAGAGAGATGATGCTCACTCAGTCTGCTGTGTGCTCCTGCAGCAGTGCATGCTGGGGAATCTGCAGGTGATATTAGACCAACAGATGGCACATTTACTGCTTTATATCTGCCATCATAAACACACACACACACTGTTACTTTCCACCTATCTATCTGTGATCTTCCTCTCTCTCTCACACACACACACACCACATCATATAAATATCAGGGGCACAAAACATATTTACATGTACTCATGCACACTCCACCTTCTCAACAAGACCTCTTAAACTCTTCACAAGTGCTCATAAACACTCCAGCGCTTCACAAGCCCTTATACACACTCCGACTCCTCACAAGTCCTCATACACACTCCGACTCCTCACAAAACCCTATACACACTGCACTTCATCACAAGTCCTCATACACACTGCATTTCCATCACAAGTCCCTTATGCACACTCTGACTCCTCACAGGTCCTCATACATCCGACCACAAAACCTCATACACACTGCACTTCCTCACAAGTCATCATACACACTCCAACTCCTCACAAGTCCTCATACACACTCCAACTCCTCACAAGTCCTCATACACACTGCACTCACAAGTCCTCATACACACTCCAACTCCTCACAAGTCCTCATACACACTCCACCTCCTCAACAAGCGACCTCTAACTCTTCACAAGTGCTCTAAACACTCCCAGCCTTCACAAGCCCTTATACACACCCGACCTCACAAGTCCCTCACACCCAACCTCACAAGTCCTCATACACCGCCCCATCACAAGTCCTTATACACACTCTCACCCTCACATAAGTCATCATACACACTCCAACTCCTCACAAGTCCTCACACACACCCAACCTCACAAGTCCCCATACACACTGCACTTCATCACAAGTCCCTCATACACACCTAACCTCAAGTCCTCATACACACTCCAACTCCTCACAAGTCCTCATACACACTGCACTTCATCACAAGTCCTCATACACACTCCTACTCCTCACAAGTCCTCATACACACTCCAACTCCTCACAAGTCCTCATACACACTGCACTTCACCATGCCCCTATACACACTCCAACCTCACAAGTCCTCACACACACTCCAACCCTCAACAAGACCTCTTAAACTCTTCTTCACAAGTGCTCATATAAACACTCCAGCTCTTCACAAGCCCTATACACACCTGACTCCCTCACAAGTCCTCATACACACTCCAACTCCTCACAAGTCCTCATACACACTGCACTTCATCACAAGTCCTTATACACACTCTCACTCCTCACAAGTCATCATACACACCCAACCTCACAAGTCCTCATACACACCTAACTCCTCACAAGTCCTCATACACACTGCATCATCACAAGTCCTCATACACACTCCAACTCCCCACAAGTCCCTCATACACACCCAACCTCACAAGTCCTTATACACACTCACCCTCATGTCCCTCATACACACCCAACTCCTCACAAGTCCTCATACACACTGCACTTCATCACAAGTCCTTATACACACTCTCACTCCTCACAAGTCCTCATACACACTCCAACTCCTCACAAGTCCTCATACACACTGCACTTCATCACAAGTCCCACACACACATCTGACCCCACAGGTCCCCACACACTGCACTTCACTCACAAGTCCTCATACACACTGCACTTCATCACAAGTCCTCATGCACACTCCACCACCTCAACAAGACCTCTTAAACTCTTCACAAGTGCTCATAAACACCCAGCCCTCACAAGCCCTTATACACACTCCGACTCCTCACAAGTCCTCATACACACTCTGACTCCTCACAGGTCCTCATACACACTGCACTTCATCACAAGTCCTCATACCCACTGCACTTCATCACAAATCATCATACACCACTTCATCAAGTCCTACACACACTGTACTTCATCACAAGTCCTCATACACACTCCTACTCCTCACAAGTCCTCATACACACTCCTACTCCTCACAAGTCCTCATACACACTGCACTTCATCACAAGTTGTCATACACACTCCAACTCCTTAGAAGACCTCATACATACTCTAACTCCTCACAAGTTCTCTTACACACTGCAACATAGCACAAGCTCTAATACACACTCCAACTCAAAGTATTCCTACATTCTCCAACTCCTCTCATACACACTCTATATTCTCACTGATACTAACTCCATCTCCTCATAAGATCTGCTACATGCCTCAAAACCCCCAAAATCTTTAGCAATTTTCAGGAACCTAATTATCAACATGTCTGTGTCTGTCTCTGCTGCTGGTAAAAACTTCAGAGGGCATATCTGAAATTCAGTTTAAAATACTGTAACACATCCAGATTCAAGACCCAGGAGTGCTCAAAGCTGCCAGAACAACATGGCAGCTGGGAAGACGGGTGTGCAGAGAGCGCGTCAGCAAGGCTAAAATCAGATCTCTTTTAAAGAAGACACATTACAGATTCCAATAGTAGACACATTAAAGATGCCAGCAGCAGCTTTCTAACCATTAGATACATACTGAATAAGAAAAATGGGAAGCTGTGTGAAACGCATAGAAAGCTGAATCAGTAAAACACACTGCATGTGTGATCTTAAACATGGTTTCAAACCTGTACTGTCTGTAATGGATTAATTAGTCATGCTGTTACATTTTCGTAATGTTAAAACAGCATATCATCATGGTCTCATGATTGCAGATACATACAAATTTGCAAGTTCGGAATAGTTGAGGAATCCTAGTTTATGTCTTTTACGGCTTTACACACACAGTTTGTAATTGCTATGAATTTAGCATGGGTTGTGACTGGGTTGTGTTGAAACAACCACAGTTAAATACATCATTCCAGCTCCATAAAAGTCCTGCTCTAAGATGTTGGGAGTAACAGACATCATTACTTTGTGTGCTGTGTACATGTGGATCACTGTGGCCTATCTATTTCTTATCTGTCTCCCCTGGAACTGCCGCTGACTGTGATCACAGAGGTTCATTTACTCTTCTCTCTCTGACAGCGTGTAATAGGGCTGCTAGAGCAAAACTACAAAACTCTACTACATCACTCATCCCCACTACACCCACCCACCGACTCCCTGCTGTTCAAACATGCACAGAACACTGGAGCTCAGGAAACATCAACATCAGGCGAGAATAACAGAGGGGGTATGAGGGTTTGGACAGCATTTTTCATCACTGCTCCAATGAGAGTGACTTCACCTTCTCACACTGTTAAAAACTCTCTAGAAAACTGACTAGCATATTGACAGCTGATGACACATAAAATCACCCCAAAGCCCCAGAGACACATCTTACCCCACTGTTACACATACAGTGCTGCTTGAAAGTTTGTGAACCCCTATGACTTAAAACATCAGATTTTGACAGAAGTCCTAAAAGTAGATAAAGAGAACCCAACCCAAGATCTTAGTGAACCCAATTAAACAAATGAGACAAAGATATTCATTCATTCATTTTCCGAATCACTTTATCCCAACTGGGGTCGGGGGGGACCGGATCCTATCCCAGGAACTGACAAGCACAAGGTGGGACCAACCCTGGGCAGGTGCCAACACACCGCAGGGCACACACACACTCACACAATCACAAAAAATCATAAAAAACTTGTCCACCAAATGCTTTTTTTGCGATGAGAGTGGATCAAAACCTCACTTCCAAAGCACTTTCTCGGCGCTTGTTGTTGTTAAGTTACAAAAAGCGTCGGGAACTTCCACGTTCGGTCCTATTTCATATAAACATTGTAGCATCTTCTTTTGAGTTCGGAAGTTTAGATGCCGCTATTCGGCTTCATCCTAACGCGGTCTTCTTTTACTGTCTATGGATACAGCAGGATTTTTATGTTTATTTATTTATTTTCGCCGCAGGGGATGTAGTCACAACAGCCACCTTAACTATAAAGCTTTGCGGGAAACGCTGGGACTGAGACTATCTGCGCATAATTAAAAGCCATTTCTTGCTTCTTTAAAAAGAAAAATTCCCTTGGATTGAGAGAGACAGTTGCCATTGTCGAATGGAAAGAACAAACTAGTTGGGAAAAAAAATCCAGTCGCACTGGCATTGCGTCGCCATTGTAGTCGCCATCTGGAGCCCTGGATTTCACACGAACTTGTGGGCAGGACCTCTGAACCTAAGTTTCTGGATGGTTGTCTCCCCCTAGACATTGAAATCAGGTAGGACAACAAATTACATCCGCCGACTACGACGTTTGTTGTAATGAAGTACCATTGAGTGGCATCGGTGCGTGGTATCGGCATTTTATTTACGAGTATGAGTACGAGTATATTAATGAAGTATCGGCCCGATACCCGATACTGGTATCGGTGCAACCCTAGAGAAAATAGAGTCAGGTGTTTTCCAATCAACTGATTGACAATTGGCTGTGAGTGGGCGCCCTGTTTTATTTAAAGCACAGGGATCTATCAAAGTCTGATCTTCACAACACGTGTTTGGGGCTGTATTATGGCACGATAAAAGGAGATTTCACTGACACACATCAACCCCCCAACCACAACACATCTAACTCAACTTATATGTGTCCAACCTCTCTTATACACATCCAATCCCACTGACGCATATCTAACTCAAATGAAATCAAACCCCAAACAAAACTTATACTACACACTGACACACATCTAACACAATGATACAATAACACATCAAACCCCTGGCCAAATACATACTACACACATATAACCCTATGATTCACATCTACCTCCACTTGTATATGTCCAACCCCACTTTTACACATCTAACCCCACTGTCACACATACAATCTCACCAAAACACATCTCACACAAACACACATAATCCTATTAATACCCAGTCCCTTTGATAAACATCTAACCTAACTCAAAATGATCTGACTATTCTAACACACGGACACAGTTTACATCAGGGATTAGCTATTCCATTCCTGGAGGGCAGGAATTCTGGAGGTTTTCCATCCTAACTTTTGAGCCCCTTCTGGTGAATATCTACCTGTTTCCATGTGTGAATGTTGTAAAGCCATATATATTGGAAAACCTCCAGTACCCCAGCCATCTGTGTATGAAATTGCCCATTCCTGGCTTACACACTGACACAGTGGTCGTCCTTTTGAATGTCTAACCTCATCAACAAACATTTAACCCCACTTGCACATTTCTAACACCAGTGATATACATCTAACCCAACTCTCTCACATCTGACCCTGCTGATACATATCTCTCACAATCCCACAAATACATCTCTAGCCTCACCGATACTCATCTAATCACACTGACACACACCTGCATTATTTTACATATCTGACAAGATACACAAACGCCACTTAAACATACCTAAACCTCCTTAAAAATAATTCATCATATTGACGTATATCTGCACATAAACAGACATCTTAAAACAAAAGTAGGAAAAATGTAACACCAATAAAACATGAATAATCAGGTGCTAAAAGTGATGCAGTCTTGATGTGCAAAATGTCACATTTCTATGATGTCATGTTAAATAACAATAAATGCATTATCCCACTTTTGATTTAAAAAGAGGGAACTATATGGCTACCTGCATTCCATCAAGGCAGATGTGTACTACTCAATTATGGCAAATTATTGTACATTGTTTCTGAAATCACTATTAAAAAACACTGTCACACTACTTGTCTCGTTGACTGAATAGGCTGAATGTATAGGACGCAGGTGGCTTATATACCGAGTGGTAGGTCATTTGAGTCTGGCTGTATTCCACCTCCAGAACTAATTGTATATTGTACCACTAAACAAGACCGTTAACCCCATTTGATCCAGAGAAATTCTGTCTCTGAAATTAGAAAATAAGATGCTATGGATAGAAGCATCTGATAAATGCTGCTAGGACACATGTAGGTGAAAAGACCACTGTAAAAATCATGTTCACACAGGGCCTCAGGCCAATTTCCACTCCACACTCTATACTAGTCATTTCGTTTCCACTATCGCTGCTGCTCCTAGCAAGGGGATAACAGAGTGTATTCTTCAGGAAATTACATGTGATATGGGCGGAATCGATACTGAGGCAAAGGCATATTGCTACAGTCACAAATTTCTAAATCAATATTTTGTATTAGTGATAGTATTGAGAAACATCTACCTGAAGTGAGCAATTGTAAAACCTCAACAACACAAGCAACTGACAAGCATGACCTCTACTGAGGAAAGACTGAACACCACTGACACATAAAACTCTACAGTAGCTACAGTAGTCTAACTAGCTACAGTACTTGTTAGCTAACCAAAACTCTCAGCATCCTATGGATACTTTCTGACATTTGGTTTATCTAGCTAATTATTAAATTGTACACACTGGATTGTGGAACAGCGTACTCAGTACTAGCTACTATGAGTGTAAGTTGGCCATGTTTATAAAAGATGGAATATAAAGATATGACTACATCTCTATTAATGAGGCAGACAAACAAATGATCGGTTACTGTTACTCGCAGAGGGTGGCAAATCTCATAATTTCCACAATCTTTCCCCATGTGGTAATCCTTATGTGTCAAGATGTTGACCGGTTGATGATAAACACGAATATCAATTTCCAAGTCTGAGTTCATTTTTGGGGGCACAGGAGCTAAAATAAAAAAAATCTTCCAGCAAAGTAAAATGATTCGTTTGCAGATGTGTTTGCATTTCAAAAACCTGATTAATTTAGTAAAAATTTGTTCGGTTCTGCCTTGTCCTAACTCTACACATTATTTTTGTCAAATATTTTACTGTATGTGTAACTGCTGAACCTCTTTGGAAAGACACAAATGTATTTTGGTATTAAAATACAAAAAATGGGAGTGTGTATGAAACATAATTAAAGTTTGTTTTAAGAATATGCTCTGCATTAGCCCTGTGTGATGCAGTAATCCCTGTTTCTACAAATCATGCAGGAGAACTGAATATTACTGAATGTAATATAATGAAAAGCATAAACCACAAGATCCATTTCTGCAGGCACAGAAAGAAAGACAAACACCTCAAACCCTGTTATTAGAGGGAGCGTGTTCGTGTCAAGGAGCTGAATGAAAGATATTTACACACACACACACACACACATACGCACATACCACCAAGCTGGCGTTCTGCTGAGTGGGGTTTTCCCGAGCAGAACATGAAGCTTTGATGAGACAAGGTGTTAAAACATGCCAGAGTTAAAGCAGCACAATTACCCACTGCATGAGTGTTCGTGTGTGTGTGTGTGATGCTGGCTGCCTGCAAAGTGTTTTTCGAGTCTCCCCACATCGCACTGGATCAAGCCTCTCTGACCTACAATTGCATGCTTACATCATGCATTCTTCCATCTCTCTCTCCCTCCCTCTCTCCCTCCTCCACAAGATTTGGTAATTTCTTCAATTCAGACTGCTAACTTTCCCTGGACGTTGTCCATGAATCTTTTAAGTAGTTGCATCCTCAGACTATCAATAATGAAATGCTGTATTCTTATACATATTCTAAAAATAAAGCCTAGTGTTGTGGCCCAGCCCAGGCTGGATTAAAGTTTGATAAGATGTGAGATGGCTGAGAGGACTGCACCCAGCGCGCTTCTGTCTCCCTGCCAGAAACATGTTGCAAAAGTGGAACTTTATATTGTGCCTCAGTTCCCAGGGAGTCTTTAAATCAGTGTGCAAAGAATCGAGATTCAAGACGCTTTTCTGCCACAAAACAAGGTCGGAAGAAGGGCAACTTTCGCCTGTGACTCCAGGGGGAGATTTTCTGTTTCTGACAGCTATCTTTGCACCAATCATTACTTCAATCAATACACAAAAATGGGAAAATACATTTTAGATTTAGATAGTACCAAACATAATAATATGCATGTGCATTGTGGGGGAGCTGCAGAATACATGTAACAGCATTACATATATAGAACAGAAAATATGAGCAACTGTATTTTGATACTTACAATTTAAATAGATGGTAATTCAAATACATTCAATATTAGTAGATTGTAAGAAGGGATTTAATTATTTCACATGTTTATTCACTCTCAAATTAAAATATGGCAATTTTGTTTCCCAGAAGCCTTTGAAATGAACTATCAACTAGCCTATATGCTAACTCTAACTCAAGGTAATGGAGCTACCACTACACACTCAGGATAGGAATGCAGTTGAGTCTAGATAATTCAGGTAGGAATTCACGTTTAAGAAAGAATAAAAAAAGAGAAAAGACTGAAACAGATTGCAACTGCTCAAAATGACAAGCCATGCCAGCAAACCTGTGACTCTGGTGGGACTCAAACCCACAACCTTTGAATGACCTGGAAGTCCAATGCACTATCCATTGCACCGCAGAGCCTAAGTGACTAAGCTACTGCTACTGGTACTCATGTGTAGTGCTGCTCCAAAAACTGTTTACATGTTTCAATTTTTTGATTTTGGTCATGTGCCTGCTTGCTCCTGCTGAAATGTGTAGCCTAATGATGCCACTTGGCTAGCAAAACGGTTTCAGGACATGGCTTTACGGCAGTGATTACACAGGACAATGAACAGGCATCTTTTGAGTTTACACTTACACTTATAGTCTTCTTCTATTGCAAATGTTAATATAGATTCAGGGAAATTTTCATACATTTGGCTAGTTTCGCCAGTTGCTATGACATAAGTTATAAATGTCATTTTAGGGCAGGGGTATTCAATTCCGGTCCTGGAGGGCCAGTATCCAGCAGGTTTTCCATCCTACTGGATTTCAGAACATTCACACCTGGTCTTGGGTAGATAACCACCAGAAAAGACTGATCAGGTAGGATGGAAAACCTGCAGGATTTTGGCCCTCCAGGACTGGAATTGAATACTCCTGTTTTAGGGCATGTATTTTGTAAATAATGTATAGTTTGATGCATTTTAAAAGTAACCCTCCCAACGCCGAGGTGGCCCTACCTTGGTGTAAAGTCACAGCCCTGCTGCATGAAGGCTCCCAGAGAAAACCAGAGACTGTTAAAGATCCCGAACTCGTTGGGGGGCTGGTCGGAGGGCACACCATCAGTCCCCTCCTCAGGCTCCTCTGTGTGCCACTCGTACGGGCTGAAGCGACTGACCAGGAAGAGCACCACGCTCACGCCAATGTAGGCGAACACGATGCACATCCAGATCTCATAGGCCAGCGGGTCCAGGAAGGAGAAGACGCCCGGCTTAGACTTCTGGGGCTTTTTAATCATGATGGAAATGCCCAAACTCATAAAGGGCTTGGAGAAGTCGATCACCTCCTCCCGGACCAGCGTGATGGTCAGCGGGGCCACAGCGATCTCCGCTTTCTGTGAGACAAATGGAGGACAACGTGAGTGGGTCACGCCAGACGAGAAGGTAGACATGAGCTGGCAGTTCACCCTGAAACTAATTCCTGTGTGGTTTTTTGTTAATTAGCTTGATTAGGAAGCTGCATAATAAGCTATCTGGGGGGGAAATCAGGCGCAGGTAAAGTACAGATGCGTATCGTGTAGCGTCTGGCAGGGCTGAACTGACTGCTGTAATCAGGTGTTTTTAGAGCAGAACACCTGGTCCATGTAAGTCTCACGAGTCTCCCCCTCCCTTCTCTTCATCTCTTTCCCTCACTTTCTCTCTCTCTCTCTCTGTTCTGGCTGCTGGTGATTGAAAGGACAGTACAAAGCCATTAAAACCAGTTGGGGCATCACATAACTGTGCCGTCACAGCTGCTAACCAAATCAGAAAAGAACCTCAGGGCACCAAGGTGACGTTTGTAAGGGCTTATGCGATGCTAGCGGTCACCTCTGATTCACTCTCCGCTGACCTACTGCACCATAAATGGATGCTCACAAAGATTTAGCACCTTTCCTCCAGCATTGTAAAATGTCAAATTGATGAAGATTGTTGTAGTGTACTGAGCATTTATAGATCAAGGTCAAGATTGTTTTGGTAAATTGAATGGAAAAAGGGGATGCTGTGGTTAAGCAGGTAAAACTTAACATTGGTACATGGTACGTGGTATGTGGGTGGAGCTCAAAGCTCAAAATTGTTTTGGTGATGATGGAGGCACTCTATCATGGTCATATAGCTAGAAGTTCGTGTGGTAATAATGTGGGTGGAGTTTGAGGATGGAGTTCCAGCACAACATCACTGCGGCAAATCCAGGAAAACAATTACTGCTAAACGTGGGCGGCGTTTGGTGACGGAGGTACTGCGGCAGTGGGGGGTGGAGTTTCAAAATAAGATTCAGAATGGAGTTACTGCTCACGTGAGTGGAGTTTGGCACTATATTACTTTGGCAGGGAAATTTAAAAAGTACTGTGGGAAAGTGAATGCAGCACCAGCGTGAGGTTAGTAAAATGAGTTGAGGTCTAGCCGCAAGGGTAGCAATTAAATTGTTTTACTAAACTAAGGGTAACATACATTAGAATTGTGTTTCTTATAGCTGCTAGTAATGGAGATGAATGGGGACTTAATCTCTGACATAATGGCAACTTGGTAGGAGGCCCTATAGACTCTAACAGGCCTTAATGGAAACCCGCACCAAACTTCATAGCTACTTACAATTTAGTTAGAGAGTTCAGTTTCATATTTTCATATTTAACAGATGGCAGAATTGGAGAGACTCATTTTCCTCTTGTGTCCGGGAATGTTTTAGAAATTTTGTGAAAAATGTGAGAACTCAGGGCCATTAGCAGAACATTCCGTACCATTCTATAATATGCAAAGGCACGCTCAAGTACGGAAAAGGGAAGATAATTTCTTTCCCTTCCCTCCCTTCTCTTTCACTTGCCGTAATGGCTGATCTGTATTCATCAGACTCTTTTCTTGGTTGAGCAGGTTTCTGAGTGTGTGGTTTGTGTGGTGTGGCATATGGGGTGTGTGTATGTGTGTGATCAGTCTATCTGGTCACGGTGATGGCTGGGGGGAAGACGTTTCGTCTCTCTGCTGAATTCTGTTTTTGTGCAGGTGTACAGCGCTGTTTTCTCTCCAGAGCTCTAGCCTTCCTCTGAGTCACTGTTCATTTCAAAACCGCTTACTGTACAAGTACATGCTGGTTTAAACATTATGTAGCCTCCAGGTGTGTCACAGATAACCGAATGATCGCCAGAATACACAGTTCAGTCTACCTCCCTTACAGCATCACATGGAGCAAAACACATCACAAGTTGTACAAAAAACTGGTTATCATACAATGTCTTGACATATTAGAGTGTGTTAACAATCACTGGTTAATGTATGAAAAGGCACTATACTACTTTGAGGTTTTGTGACAGGGCGGAATAGTTTCAGTGTTAAGCAACAAATAGTGTGGCTTCATGTAAGCTTTTGCTCTTTTCCTTATGGTTTTGCATTTTGTAGGTAGTAATGTATGAGTTATTTCATCTGTTTTTATGGTCATTAGCACTCACATGAGCCATCCCATCATTTCAAACCAGTAAAATTCTGAAGTCAGATTTAAAACGAAACCACTTTGGGTTGTTTTGAAATCATCAGTATTACCTGACTGCTTCAGGAAGTGCTCTGCCATGTGAGAAGTATTCTTTCAGTTAAAAAGCCCATAAGCAGTCAGACTCGTTCATTTTACTGTTTTAGCTAATGAAGCACATTAGAAAAATGGCACAGAAATAGTGCAAAGTTTCAGGAGCTCAATTTAGACTCACTAATCTGATTCAAACTTTCCAAATAGCTGTTCTAAAACTGAAAAACTCATACCAAGTACAAGATAAGGTACTTCAGAATTTGTCATCACCTGCATAACGTAACTCAAAGAGGCAAAAACTGTCACACACACACAGATACACACACTCTCCTCGTACCCCGTACACCAGCTCCCCGACCATCCCGTTCCAGATCTTGGTCTCTGGGTCTCTGGCGCCATATTTCCCGTCGGGTACGATGGAGATTTTGTATTTGATTCCGATGTGCTTGGCAATCTCCGATGCCAGATCCACACAATATCCTTCATACTGGTCGTTACCTTCATACATCTCCCAGTTCTTCTTAAGCATTACGTACGGTCCCTCCTAAAAACACACACACGCAGGCACACAACACACACAGAAAGAGAGAGAGAAAGAGAGAGGGAGAGGTGGGAAGGGACAGTCAAACTGATCACTGGTCATATGTCAGTAATAGTGTTAGGCTATTGATGTAAACATGATTATTTTTGACAATATGCATTGTCTGTTTATTCGGCAAACATTAGCCGGCTTTGTGCAGCTTTATAAATGTCTGAGGCCTGCCTTAATGTTTCAACTACAATACAAATTTTATTCTGTACAAACTATGAAACCTCACATTTATAATACAGGTCAAAAGCTTGGACACATATTTATTCTTTATTTGCACTGTTTTCCAACTTTTTGAGAAATATTAATCTTTATTTTAAAGTAACACAAATCTTTTTTTTAATTATCATTTTTGCACACATTTTTCATTCCTTTATTCAGCTTCAAGAGGAGCCAGTGATGTTTTATTCAAAATCCTATATTTTGTTCAAATGTTCTTTTTATTTACTTACTTTTTGAAAGAAAAGGGGGCCTTGAGGTGTAGTTGCCCAGGGGCCCCACACTATGCTAATTCGGCCCTGACTGACACATAATCTGTTAGGCCAAAAGGTCATTTAAAATATACATTCAACCAGGAGTGTCCAGACTTTTGACTGGTACAGATCAGATACCAGATCAATACGAGAAACACATTATGCCATCAATCATTTTATCCCATCTTAAAAGACATCAAAATATATGGTAAAGGGTGAGTTGCAGTCAGAGATAGAGCAAAACAAAGCTCTAAGTACGACATAAACATACAGCATTAATACCATAATAATAATCAGTTAAATCAATATGTATCACTCCTAACATGACCTCCATGCAATCAATCTTCTCGGATTACAGGTAATAAAAATCAATACGGAAGCCAATGGTGTTTACCGTTAATGAATTAATAATGACAGTAATTAAATGAGAAAACCACAAATGTCAAGCCAGATGCCAGCATTGGAATATTATTAGCCGTTCCTCAGTAACATCCAGTGATTTATATTCTACATTCATATTCATCAACAAAAGCATCACTGCAGCAAATGCATTAGCTCTGATGAACGCAGCATTTACAGCTCATACATGATACACAGAACAATAACATTCTACACGAGAAAAAAAAAAGCAGAAAGGCAAAATGATTTGATCCAGTGGGGTCACGTTTACAGATCAGTGGTATATTCAATGGGTTCATAAGCTTTTATTTTATATAAAACCTGATTATATAAGAGAGACATGTGAGTTCACTTAGAATGGTCTTATAATATACTAATAAACTTAATTTATCACTAAAATCTATACATTTTGGACAAATATCTAAGAAATATTTAGTTAATAGATTTATACAACGCATGAATGTACCTTCTTTATTCATTCTACCTCAGTGTTGGTTTACTTGGTGTGAGTTGAAAATTATACACAGACACATAATTGATCCATATATAAACAGGTTAAAATGTAAAATGACAAAATCCAAGTCCACAACATACAGAACAGACCTTTCAGCATGGTTTGCCGTATACATGGATCTGCGTTACGAATGCCAGTGAGCGATTTAGTGAAGCTCTCTCATGCAGACAGACTGCAGAGGAGCTTTAGACCAGCAGTAACACACAGTCTGCAATGTCAAGGAGCTCAGACAATGAGAGCCTTCAGTTTACTCTCTTGATCCAAATAGGATGAGACAAATAATCACAGAGAACAGTCGTGACGTTTTAATGCTGTGTGTGTGTGTGTGTGTGTGCGTGTGCGTGATTCTGGGAAGCTGATGGTTTCTTCCATGGCTGAACTGGGTGGGAGTAAAGCAGGCTCCAGGGGCTTTCCTTCTCTTTCTCTCTCTCACACTCTTTCTAATTAGTGTTATCTGTTACTTGGTGAACGCTTCCCCTCTCTTCAATCATGCCTTCCTCCCTTTTGCTTTGGCACTTTAGCCTGTAGCCTTTGCATCCAAGACACTGAGCTTTACACACACACACACACACACACATCGAGTTCAATGTGTTGATTATGCACTAATGCACGGTTGAATAGCGATTTCTCTCGCTCAGACAGACTGCAAGAACAACTGATCTATCAGCGTTCTCATCGGCCTAATTGGCACTTCTAACTTTAGAGTCGCTTGTGCAAACTCCTGGGCTGCTCAAGGAAATTTGCAGTTAGACACAGCCAAGACTTCTGCAAGCCTTCAGCACATGCTACAGGTATTTAACACATGCAACATATGTGCTATAAAAATGGAAGCGTGTCTCACATTCAGTGTATGACTGAGATTTATGATGCTTATTGCTAAAACGTCAGGAAATTTTACACAGTGTTGGTATGTTTCCCAATTTCTCAAAAGTTATCCTTCTTTTTCATTACCTATTCCCAGAAATGTATCACAGACAATTTTTTACTACATTATTCTTAATTTCACCTTAATCTGGAGGTTGAAAAGTCTTTGATCTCCTAACTCTAACAACATCTTTAAAACATATTTAGAATGTAAACTGTTCAGACCTCAAATCAGCATTATTATCCATTTGTCAAAAACCAAATTATACAAAGAGGAAGACAAGAGAGTGCTGACTTGTTGTGTCTGTTTGCCTGCACACCGTCTTAGATTCCGCAGTCATAAAATCATCTGTTTAAATTCAGAATGCAAGTGTGTGTACCTACATTACACATTTCAAATGATTTAGTTAATTTCTGTTATCATGCCTGCGGGATTTGTGATAGTGTGATAGCATCAAGCTAATGGCACTGTAAGAAACGTGCCGTGAATCTGTGAAAGTATGCGATGTGAATTTTAACTTCCGTGGAACACAGAAGAATACTGAGACGAAGCTGTAGATAAATAGCTTACAGTATAGCTAGCATGCATCCTACTGGAACTTCAGCATTAAACATGATATTTTTTATGTCTAAAGGTGCAATAAAATATTGTGTCGATAATATACTACTTACACTTGGGGTTAGTTTAGTTGTGATATAGAAAAATGACATTCAAATGCATGTGTGTGTGTGTGTGTGTGTGTCTGTGTGTGTGTTAGAGTTATCTATAATTACTACCCAGTTGGAAAGTCACACCTCAACCTTCAGTCTGCATGATATCCTCTGTTGAAAGCAGGTCTACACATACATGCACACAAACACACACACACCTACACACACAGCTTTCACAGCATGCAGCTAATGCCACTCTGTGTGAGACGAAGGGTGAAATATGAGTCAAAGTTGAGGGAGAGAGAGGGAGAGAGACCTTTTTTATTTTCTTTTACTAGGTTGTGACATGCTGTGTCTGGGGCGTAAAAAATAAAGCTATTTCTGAGCCAGTGTCGCTGTGACAACCCCCATTACAGCCCAGTCACCAGATTTAGCATGGAGATGTAGCTACTACAAAAGTCTTCCCCTCTCGCTCTCTCTCTCTCACACACACACACACACACACACACACACACACACACACACACACACACACAATGCTTGAAAGGTCAGGGACTAGAAATATTCAAATTCCCTGGGTATTTGAGAGGACAGACCCAAGGAAGAGAATAATTGGATTCATTTAAAACACACACACACACACACACATACACAGGAGACATGGAAAAGTATAACAATGTAACTACACTTCTGCACAAGCTATTCCACAGTATAACTGAAAAACATTAATATACTGCCTTAAAACAGCATTAAAAAATACATACATTAAATGTCTGACTTTATGACATTTGACTTTTTAAAAATATAGCATTACATTCACTATCAATTTAAAAAAAACAGTGCAGTTTAAGCTCCATGACAAATACTGATTACTCAAATACTTGGTGATAGAATGTTACACATCTGAAATTGTATTCTCATAATTAGTTTATTTGAGGCCAACTCCAACAACTAAATATTTATGCCACCTTTTTTTTAAGGATTAAGTAAGGTCTGACTCCATTGTTATATTGGAAGAGAGAGAACATCTCTAAGGTCGGTTACACATGGTAATCGCCAAGCATTGTGCTTTCACATCAGCGGCGTTGCTGAGCCGCCGCTCAACCAAGCATGCAAATGTGACCATAAAAAGCTTGCCTTCAATGACCTGTTGTTTGCCGTTGTCATGGCCATGCATGTCAGTCAGTGTCAGAGGGGTCAAAGTTGAATTTGGTTGAACTTTTAGCTTCTTGTCTAAACAGAGAATCCTGGCACAACAAAATACCGAAAGGGGACGTGGTGCAAGGTTGAGGGATGACTCCCAGTACACAAGACAAGAATTCTGATGTTGGTATAATGTCTGGGGCTTTCATGTGTAACCACATAATGCTCATTCCAAGAACAGCCAGAGACTTCACAGGTAACGTCAAAAAAACTGAAGCGCCAAGCAAATGGTCTTAATGCTGTTTACAGTGCAATGCTAAGCAGAAAGCTCCTCAATGCAGTTCCTAAAGATCTACAACCGTGCAGAATTTAGCTCTAAGCATGCTCCCAGGCGAAGTTTAAGTTTTGGAGTTGTGGAGATCTACTGCCTCACAGAGTTTAGATCCAGTCCAACTCTCAGTTATTTTTTACTTACAGTCACATTTACAGCACCTGTCAGATGCACTCATCCTTTGACTTACATTTATAGGACTTCACAAATGCACTTATTTGAAGAAACTCTCCTTTCCTAATTACAGATCACAATCTCTTTGTGAATTTCCAACCACTTGTATTCTAACTCTAGAGCAAAAGCTGGCGACTTGGGGTTACGGGTCTTGTTCAGGTCCTAGTTGTTCTGCCTCTTAGACCACCACACCACTCTACAGAGCAGTACAGGGACAGTCTAACTGGAGTAGCTTTAGATTAAAGGCCAGCTCAGGGTTTCAGTGGTGGTAGTGCTGGTAGGATAGGGTCAGTCTCAAACTCAGAGTAATACAGTGTCCAGCAGAGTTGGGCTCCAAACCTCTCCATGAACTCTACAGCATTTCACAATTTTGTTCCAGTAAAGATTATGATGCGTTTCCTCCACAGTTTATCTCCAACCTATTCTTGGAGAGCTTCAGAGCTGCTCATAGACCTCTATTGCTCTGAAGAGTAAGGTTCCAACTCCCTTCAGAGTTAAATTTTGAACTCCACTCCTGGAGATATGCTCCTGTAGAGTGATCAATAAGATCTTCTATAGTGCAGTTTATCTCCAATGTATGGAGCATTTCTGTGCGACAAAGTTTATCTTCATCTCTGTTCCCAGAGATGTTCCACGCTGCAGAGTTAAGGCTTCAACTCTGATCCAAGAAATCTACAGACCTGCACAGTTTAGCTCAAACCATAATCCTGGAGATCTTTGGAAGTTCTGGTAATCCTCCTAACAAAAATCAAGTGCTGACTTTAGTCCAAACCTGCTTGCTGAGATCTATGGCAGATCAAACTCTCAGGTCTAACTCTGCTTCTGCAGATCCACCAACATTCACACATCTCTTCTCAAGAGTGGCAAAAGCAAGAATACTAAACGTTTTTACATATAAAGCAATTTTAAGAAGCATTACAACCAAATTAGTAAAATCAAAATGACACCAGCAGCAACATCATGATGTTAAAATACAAGATCCTGCCTTTGATGGATGACTCCAACATTCCACCTGAGCACACAGTTTTTGTAGTTGGGTTTTTATCTTCAATGTCCTTCAAGATGAGAATGAACAAACATTCTGTGATTTAGTCCAGGTTACATCTGAGTCTAGCTACAGACGTCCATCTTGTCCACCCTGCGGTTTTCTTAGTGTCTGAGAAGAGGATTCTTCAGCAGCGTCGGCAGAGAAGAACCACCTGCTGAGGTAAAGTTCTCCATCGCCTTAAATTTGCACATCAGAAAAAGAGAGAGGGAGGGAGGGAGGGAGAGAAAGAAAAAGACAGACAGGAGGAACCCGCTAAGGTACATTCATCTATTGTCTTTTGTTGGTTGAAAAAAAGAGAGTGGTCATGAGCCCTGAGTTTTGACACCTTAGCGCACTTCACAGTCAGTACTAGGAAGGTCAGCATCCTGTCATATTTCAAACTCCTGCTAAAAGGCTTTATAAAAATGCAGTAGCGTAGTTAGCATGGCCCTGCTAAAACAACTCACCAAACAGGAGCAATTCCACACGTCTACCATTTCCTGTCAGATGGCTTTGAAAGCAAAAGTATTAAACCGTTTTTGGATTCGGTTCTGAGGAAGACCATACAGCGTAGCTCTAAACTTTTTTTATTTTTAACATGAAGTTAGCTAGCATATATGTGCAGACTATCATTTCTGCAAGGTTAACAAGAAATATAAATAAAAAATTGTCAACCTCCCAACCCCTCTCTCTGCCCTCTAAGTGGCGCTGTTTGGGTGCAGCTCGTAAAAAGAAAAGAGCTTGTGACTACATTACCATGATGGTGGTAACGATGACGGTCCTGTTCTCCATGGCAGAGCCGTTTCCTCCGGCGAGTTCGTTCTGTACTAATACCAGCTTATCGATGTCATTCCAGTAGCCGATCTGAGGGCAGCACACACGGGTAGTTGAGAGTGTGTGTGATGCATATTGTAGCAAAAGCAGCACGTGTAGGGATCATAATGTGTGGATGTGAGAAACGCTCGCCTTTTGAGGGCCGTTGCTCCTCAGTTCAAACACATCCATGGTGTAATTCACTCTGCGTCCGTAATGATCAAACTGAATATTCCCTGTTAGACCCTGGATTCGCACCTACACAGACACACACACACACCATCAGCAGCATTTGATTCAAAAAGCTCAGTGAAGCTTTTGTCAAGAAAGATCAGTTCTAATCTTTTTATAAAGCATTAAGTTAAAACATTTCATCCGCTTTGAGATGATTCATGTTTGTCCCTCTCTCCGCTCTGTAGTTTTAAAAATGTTTCAAGGCAGGTGCTCTTTCAAGTTGCGTTTCATATTGATTACACAATTTAAAAAGTGTTTGCTTGTTTTAAAATAAGTCTCTCATGTTGTATTTGATTTAAGGTGTTCCCGGTTCCCCAGTGTGATTTAAGGTGTGTTGTCCACTGTGTGCCCGTTTTAAGGAGTGTTTCAGAGTGTGTCCATTTTATGGTGAGTGTCCTAAAGTGTGCCTGTTTTATGGTGTGTGTCCTACAGTGTGCCCATTTTAAGGTGTGTTGTCCACTGTGTGCCTGTTTTAAGGTGTGTGTCCTACAGTGTACCCATTTTAAGGTGTGTTGTCCACTGTGTGCCCGTTTTAAGGTGTGTGTCCTACAGTGTGCCCATTTTAAGGTGTGTTGTCCACTGTGTGCCCGTTTTAAGGTGTGTGTCCTACAGTGTGCCCGTTTTAAGGTGTGTGTGCCACAGTGTGCCTGTTTTAAGCTGTGTTCCACAGTGTGCCAATTTTAAGGTACGTTGTCCACTGTGTGCCTGTTTTAAGGTGTGTGTGTCCTACAGTGTGTCCATTTTAAAGATGTGCGTCGTACAGTGTACCCGTTTTAAGGCGTGAGGCCCCACATTGAAACTGTTTATAAGGTGTGTTTAATCATTCTTAGTCTGTTTATCCTACCTGTTTGAAACTGTATATCCATCTGTTATGAGGTGTGTATCCACCTGTTTTGAGGTGTGTATCCACCTGTTTGAAGTTGTTCATCCACTTGTTTAAAGTTGTATATTCACATGTTCTGAGGTGTGTATCCACGTGTTTTGAGGTGTGTATCAACCTGCTTTAAGGTGTGTCTCCACCTGCTTTAAGGTGTGTATCCACCTGCTTTAAGGTGCGCTCCATGTCGATGCCTTGGTTCCACGGTGCCGCTGGATTGGCCAGACAATCCCCTGCATTCCCTCTGCGAGAAATGTCAATCCTCTGTTGCCTCAGGTTCCGGAATGCCTCAGCCATCACGAGCACAGCATCATACGTCAGGGAGGAAGTGTACTACGAAAGACATACACATTAATACAACACTTGCCTTTTCTTTAATCAAGACCAGTTTTGCAGGACTTTGTTATTCATTATTCAAACATGTATTTGTATTTGGGGATGGTAGTGGTGTTCCAGATGCTTGCCTCTGGACCAAGAGGTCATGGGTTCAAATCCTACATCCAGCACTACCACCACTTGGCAACTGAGCAAGACCCTTAAGCCCATGTTGCTCTCCCTGTAATTACTATGTGGAATTGGCTCTGGATAAGAGGGTCTGCTAAATGCTGTAAATGTACATGTATTTCAAGTGCTTTTTTTGATGAAAATGTACCTTTGCAGTCGTACTTAGAAAGAACTTACACAGTGATATATGTGAAAGTGTGTTTGTGGGTGTGAGACTTGTGTTGTGTATAGTAAATGATAATGTTACAAGCAGCAATACTGTAACTGTTTGCCACTGTTTTCATTATTGTTCCTCAGTATTGATTGCTTGGGTAATGTTGTACAACAGCCCATAACAGAGAGTGTGTGTGTGTGAGAGAGAGAGAGGGAGAGAGAGTCTGAGCTGTTATTATACTGCTTATTATTAAACACTAGTTCCCTCCTAGCCTCCCTTCCTCTGCCTCTCGCTCTCTGGTGCATTGTAATATATGCAGAGTGCAGGATGGCAGTACAGATCAATGGGAATGAGTAAAGAGCTCCATGATATCAATACTGCAGCTGGCGGAGGGCAAGCGAAAGACAATCTCAGTGAGAGAGAGTGTGTGTGTGTGTGTGTGTGTGTGTGAAGAAAGAGAGTGAGAGAGAGAGATTATACCCATAAGAGTCAATTACACCCATAGCTATATTTTCATTTTAGCTGATTAATTCTGTGTGTAATTCTAATCTCTCCTTATTACTTGGGACTGCAGGTGTTCTGATATTGTGTTTCTTACTTAAACATTTCTACCTCTCACCCTACAACCAGAGAAAGGATTAGTGCAGCTAAGGAGTTGCTTCTGCCGGTAAAAGTTAGGTACTGTGATACCCTTGAGAAAGGGTCAGACCCCCAAATGCAGCAAACGGGTTAAACGCAGAGGTAACATTTTGTTATAGTGTGTTCACACTCACTTTTACCTTGAACTCACTCAGCAGACACTTCATAAAAAATTACCACAACATAATCACAGACTGTAACCCATCTGCAGTCCAGTACAATCTGCCAATCACCACTGATCCCTTTTGACCTGGCAATATGTAGGTGGACACCACAGTGGCAGTAACATGGCAATAGTATTTGTGTGCTGGTACAGAAGTATGAGACCCAGTAGGGATCCTGGGCAATTTATCACTGTTTGTTAGACAGCACTTAACAACCTCATAAATCTCAGGACAAGAATTTTATTACTCTGAGGTCAAAAAACTGACCATTAATAAAGAGTTGGTTGGGATTATGGACTGTGAACCTAGTCTCAGGATCTGTCCTCTGGGTCAATGCACATGCCCCCGACAGAAAATTGAAGTGTGTGCATACCTTTGGTGGACTCTCCGAGCCGGGGTACTCTCTCTGGTCCAGTTTATTCCAGCGTTGCATGAGTTTGATGACCATGGGCTTACTGAAGTCCACCAGCTGAAAACCTGTCACATTTGCTCCACCATGCATAAACCGCTCCAGAGAGATATCTTTAAAGCCCTGTGGTGGAAGAGAGAGAGAGATAGTGAGAGAGGGAGATGGAGGGAAGGTGAAGAGCGAGAGAGATGGAGGGAGGGACAGAGGAATTCCATCAAGTGGAAGATAAGGTTGAACTCAATCAGGCTTAATACTGGCCTGAGCCACTCTTTGAAATGGCTATGCCTTCAACTCTGTGCCAAATACAGAAACACTAACCAATGTGTGTGTGAGTGTGTGTGTATCTGTGTGTATGAGAGAGAAGTGGGGAGGGAGAAAAAGAGATAGAATGAGTCATGTCAGACCCTGTAAACTGGCTTGAAACCACACCAGACAGAAAGTAAACATGTTTGGGTGCTTTGCTCTGCTGGGTTAGACTGCGATTAAGGTTCAAAGTTTAAGTGGTTTGAACACTGATTTATAGCGAGGTTTGGTTGCTTAGGTTGCGCTTGGGTAGGTTAGTTTCCAGGTTGGGTTTGGGTAGGTTAGTATTCGAGTTACACTGGGTTAGATAAGGCGGGATTAGACTGGGCTAAAACTGAGTTTTGCTTGAGCTTAAGTTAAAACAGGATAGGCTGGGTTAGTTTGGGATATACTTGTCTAAATTGGCCTAGGCTGGATTAGACCCTAACCCTTACCCTGTGTGGATAGTTTAGGATTGAGACTAAGATTAAGTGACACTAAGTTGAATTTAGACTTAGACTAACTTCAACTGGATCAAATTGGTGTAGGTTTGGTCAGTTGGTGGTAAAACTGGATGTCTTCGTGTGTTTTACAGTGCCTCTTACGATCTTAAGCTTGGAAACTTTTAAAGAAAACAATACCCTTTAAATGTCCTCCTCACTAAAGCTCTCCTTTTGTCTCTCTTACACACAAACACACACACTGCAGTGTGACTGGTCATACTCAAAAATACCAAACAACCAATCAGAAATGATTTGTCTCTGTGTCACTCATAGAAGGCCAGACGGAGGGGCAGCTTAGGAGACACAGGGCCGAACAGTAGAAGAAGAGGACGCACTGCAGTGTTTATGCTACAAAATCTATGCATGTCCCCACATCACACTCTCTCTCTCTCTCTCTCTCTCTCACACACACACACACAGTGCACAGATGCAGGTAGGCACTCACCAGGTTGGCAATGATGTAATGATAGCCCTTGACGTGCTTCCCTACACTCACTGCCTGCAAGAGAGAAAGAACAAGAGAGGAAAGATGAGTGTATGTGTGTGTGCAAGAGAGGGAGACATGGAGAGAGAGAGAGAGTGAAGTGGCATCTTTAAGCTGTGATTAATTAGCCTGGTCTCATGGTGAATGAACAAACAGAGATAAAAAGAAAGGCATCACACATTCTCTAAGCAAGAGTCAAGGAAGAGGAAAGATAGACAGTGTGAAAAGAAGAGAGTGTAAGAGACTGAATCCCATTTAATTTGTGCAGCACTGATTAGAGAGCACTGATTAGGTAGGAGTTCTTCTTATGCAGGTGGATCTGTGTGGGAGTGGTTTGGGAGTGTTTGGTTGTGTGTGTGTGTGTCTGTGTGTGTGGGTGTGTACTTGTCCTTTCATCTACTCAGCTGGCCTTTTAATTTACAAATATCTTGCCTCTTCTCTCCATTTTTTCCTCTCTTCTCCTCTGCTCTGTTCTCCCCCTCTCCTTATCTTCCTTTTTGCTTCTAATATCCTCCATACTCCTCTTCTCCTTCTCTTCCCTTCTTCCTCTCATCTCCTCCACCCTCCACTCCCCCTTCTTTTTCTCATCCTTTCTTCCTCTCATCTCCTCTTCCGCTTCTCTTCCTTTCTACCTCCCATCTCTCCTTTCTCTTCCATTCCTCTCCTCTCCCCCTTCTTTTTCCCTTACGTTCTTCCTCTCATCTCTTCCTATCTTCTTCTAATCTCCTCCATCCTCCTCTTTTCTCCACTACATCTGGCTCAGTGGTGTCTGCTTTATATGGCAGTGTGAGCAGGTCCTGCAGAGAGAGCAGTCTGTTTGTGTTCTACCTGCATGCCATCCTGCTGCTTCCCTGATGGAGCACTGTGTGTGTGTGTGTGTGTGTGTGTGTGTGTGTGTTCCTTTGCCAGGCCACATTTGTCCAACCATCTGACAGTCTGATAGATAGGAACCTTCAAGCCTTGCCTGAGGTGCAGAGGGAAGACAGCGGGCAGATGCACCGCACACAGAAACGGAGAGAGAGATAGATCGATAGAAAGAGAGAGAGAAAGACAGAAAGAGAGAGATAGAGAGCCAAAGTCTAAGAATATCAAAGTGCTATATGAGGCATATTCAGTCAGGATTAACTGAAAAGACTGAATTGGCACAGTAAAGTGTGTGTTTTGTTCACCCATTATATGTCCACTACATCACCCCTGGCAGAAAGAGCACTGGGGAACAGTGTGAGACTCAGGCAGCAAGCAGAAATAAGAGAGGAACTGTGTATGTGTGTGCATGTGTGTGAGTGTTTAGTTAAAATAGCTACATCCCAGACTACCTTTAACCCGCCAGGCCTTTAAGGTCTTTAAGGTAACATTATTTTTCATTCCAAGATTAATGCATTTAAAGTAAAGCAGCATTGAACAGCTTGAAAAATCAAGTGACCTTGAGGTTAAACTGCTTTGATTAACTGTAATAATTATTATATGAAAATTAACGCTCAGGCTCTTCCTTCACATCAGCAAGTGCTTTTGCAATCAACCATCACTGATTGGTAAACCTCTCTCTCAACTGTTCCAAAAGTCTTAAAGCATGAATGTTCTAAAAATCGGCATAAATTGCTGTAAAAAGCTGCTTCAATGGTTTGTTTCTTTAAACAAAGTAACTATAGACAGTTCTCATGTGCAGTAGATACTTTACTACTGACTTCAGAATATTCAGTACCCCAGGCTGCTTTGGGATCATCTACATTGCTCTTACAAAATAATTCTGTAGTTATTAAGTCCAGCAAGGTAGACAATAGGTCACACATAAAAAATTCAGAAATGAAATCCAGTTGCACAGACAAATGCAAGGTCAAAATAAGAGCAAACAGCATCAAATGAACAGCATCAAGTCAGAACAAATCCAAATCGCCACAGTAAGAAAAGTCAACAAAGGACAATGCTAGAATCAACACAGAAATAAATCAATCAGATAAAAACCTTCACAGCATAGGGGCAGAGACCGTGACAATACTTAAGAGTATATAAATCTGAAACTGATGTATACTGGGTGATATTTCAGGCACATGAACTAAAACTCAATAAACTTGATCTAATTAATATGTGTCTGTCTGAAGATTTCCTGTTTAGCTGTGGGTGAAGGTTGTGGGTTGGTTCCCCACTGAGATCTGACAGATTCCCTCAGCAGCAGTGACATCAGTTTATATTAGAAAGAAAAAAAACAGGAACAATTCTGACAAGCCAAATAATCTTGAAGTAGTTGAATTGTAATGTAGACATTCTAGAGTCACACCAACCCGACGTTTACACTATTGTATCCCACTATGTTTCATAACATTGACAGAATCAAAACTGAACTACTCTGGTTAAGATTTATAAGGGGTAAGGGTTATAAAGTTTTTTTGAAAGGTTAAAAAAAAACTTATGCAAACCTTTGATTCTAAATTATTACTACAGCTAATTCCCACAGGCTGAAATTAGGAACTGCATTATGATATATAGCATGTATTTCTAGAAAAAAATGCATCACAGATTCACTAACATTCAACAATGTTTTATTATATAAATTGCCAAAAGGTTTCTATAAAATCCCAATCCCAATTTGAGGGACAGAAGGATGGACGTTCATTTAAACTCTAAAGCCAGGCTTTTTGTTGAAGAATATAAATGAGAGCAACATAGCCGTCTCCTACCTGTTCTAGAATAGTCTGGAGTCGTTCTGCTTCCAAGTCGATGACAAACTTCTTCTCCTGGCGACGGTCGAGGTCCTCGAGGAGGCGGCGGTAGGCGGCGTCGTTAAAGTTCTCCACACAGATAGCGCTCACCTGCCAACCGTTCTGCCCTGCCTTCTCCATGATGGCCTGCAGGATGGCATATCCTAACCACACACACAAACAAACACACACACAATTTACAATCCTTATTCTATTTCAGTTGACCTACCAATGAGCTATAAGCATTATGCTATTGTTTTCTATGGTACTTTTCATCACTAACCCTGCATCTCAACAAATAAGTAAACACCTCCAAACACCTCCCAGCTACACTATTCCGAAGTTATCAAATTTCTATAATTCTCAGCCCTTCGCTCTGTCCTTAACAATAGCAATATTTGGAGTTATCTATAATGATGCAAACTAAACAAAATCTCAAGAGGATATGGTTGCTTTTTGCTCACTCTTAGCCAGAAGATTTATAGTGTGTAGGTGGAAAGAATCATTAACTCCAATATACAGCTGCTGTATTAAGGATGTCTTGCATTATATGGGATGTCAGAAAATTCGCTATGCTATAAGAGACATGATTAAGACATTTATGAGGAAGGGGACAACGCTTCTAACTTTTGTTGAGAAAGTAGAATAATTCTCAATGCCTATAAACCGGTCAGTCTTTGTTTTTTGGGTGGTGAGCAGGGTTAGTTCTCGTTCTTGTACGGTCTATGCACCATAAATACCAATTAAATACTTTGATTTTTTTTTTAATGAGAGAGTTGGTGTAGTAGTGATATTTTTTCTATTAGCAATTCTGCTGAAGATGGATCACTAATAGATACGTTGTCTGGACTGAACATGAGGAACACAGACAGAAACAGTTCACCATGTGTTGCCTAGATACCTGCATTCTCCCTCCGCAGTGTTCAACATACACTCACTGTGGACAGTGTGTGTGTGTCTGTGTGTGTGGTTGTGTGTGTATGGCACAGAGGCCAAAATCAGCAGATGGCCTCTAAACTGCTTCTTAGTTTCACTCCTGGAGAAATCTGTCTGTCAGCAGTGTGTGTATGGGTGTAGGTGAGTGTGTTTATTAGCAAATCATCTAATCTGTGTTCTGTGTGTGGTATCTGATTCTCACGCTGCTCTTCCCAAATTGGCATATGGAACATCAGTGTCATACACCTTCCAATGATTAATTTCCCATGGTGTTTTTCCAAAGGGACACAGAAACAGACACAGACACACATACACACAAACCCATACACACACACACACACACACACTGCACAGAAATGCCAGCTGGACATCATAAGCACACCAGATATCCCCTCAGCAAACACAGACTTAAGACTGAGACTCAGAAACTCTTCCACACACACTCCAATCTGTGCATGTTTACAGAAAGCACACTGATGTTTTCTGCCTTCCTCTCTCTCAGTCTCTCTCTCTCTCTCTCTCTCTCTTTCGCTCTCTCTTTCACTCTCTCTCACTCCTCCCTTCTCCTACACCAAATCCTGCGACTGAACATTTTTTACCAGTGGCTCCGTCTCCCCAGTGTCCTGCAGGCCCGCCAGACTTACTCAGATCATCTCATCCTTAATATTATCCCACACACACAGTCGAGCTGAGTGCTGGGGGTATTTTGTAGCTTCACTGAAACTTTGGAATCGCATCAACGTTCCATACGAGCTTTTCTGTCCTAAATCGAGGCTCAGTACATCCTTCCAGGCTTCCAGAGCACGTCGCCCATTGACTCTGATGTGGCTAACAGTGGATGAAAGCTAATGACGGATAGGCGGACAGGCGGACAGGCAGGACTTATGCGAACAGTCCCGTTTAGATGGTCTTTGAGGATGAGATTGGGTTCTGCCGGGAGCGTTATTGATTTGCGAGTCCTGCAGTGCTGCTAATGGGGCATGAAAGCACTAATGAGGCGCTTAACCAGCATGACAGTAGCTGTGGCAGCCAGCAGGGGGCAGTGGACCGCCACGCCCTGAAAAACAGGCGGTGTTGAAAATAGAGAAGAGAAAAGGGTAGGAGGGGAAATGATGGGAGTGTTTAAGTGTGTGTTCCTGCACGGAGGTACTCCGGCGGTTTGGAGTTGTGACTGCATTTGAGGTGTGAGGTCACAGTGAAGTCATTGTAACAGTATTTGTGGGCAGAAAGTTCCTCTTATTTGGATTAAAGAGTTTCTCAGCTAAATGGATTCAAATAGATAGAATAGATAAATAAGGGAGAAAAATATGATTCTATTGACCGGCAAATCGATAAAAACAAAAGTCGGGAAGTCTCGGAAGGCTGGAACTAGACTGACAGACTAGAGGTCAAGTTTAAATGGTAGCATGAAGAACAATAACAAGAGAGGGGCAGAGCAGAGAAGAGAAAAGAAAATCTATTAGCTTCTCTTCTTTCACTCAGAGCAAGGGATCACGGGTGACTTGATGATGGGAGTTGAGTCAGTGCTGCTCTGGGTTATGATTCACACTCCACTGAACATACACACACTGCCACAGAGGGGCTACAATGAGGCTATAGTTAGCTGGCATTATAGCATAATGGTGCTGCAGCTCGGCTAAGTATCCCACCGTGATCAGGCTGGACAGTGTACATGAGTGACCACCAAGTTCATGTGAGGGAGGACACGTTGAGCTACTTTGGGTTTTACAAACTACTTTACAATTGAAAATGCATGTGTTTGATTACAGCAGAGCTCGCCAAGCTTAGAATTGATTTCTTCCCTTGGTTTCACTAGTTTTTTTCTTAGATTAAAATGCTCATTCAGCTGTTTCTGATTAACACCAGTAACACCTGCACGATAATAAATAGAGACTGTCCAGTCAGCACACAGCAGGAACTCTGTGCTTATGTGAAACAGATCATTTTAAGTAAAAGGTGCTTCACAAATCCTAACCCTAGCTCAAATTGTCCTCCCTGACATGGACACGGTATGTTGGAGCCATTTTGTGTGCATGAACGTAAGAATATTTTTATTTAATATTTCATAACTATTTGCAATAGAAAGCAGAGATATAATGTTTCTGGAACTTTCCATATACAGTGTTACGTAATAGAAATATATTAATACGTATGCACGGTAAATGTACTAGTATGTAACAACAGAAGTAATACGTGTCCTACATATCGTAATCTGATTGGATCTGAAATATATATGAAGATGCAAGAACGTGTAGAACTAGAATTGTGTTAGAGCCGAAAACTCAGGAGCGTCACAGTCTTTTGACTGTCACGTAAAGTATCTTTGTAGTCCTAGGAACTTATCCTTTGCTTGTAAAACTCTAAGTTGTAGTAAAGAAACAAAACAACAAAAGAAAAAAGTGGACTCAAGACTTTTTTTTGGATACGTGTCGCGTGCAAAGAATCTTTGGAGTTCGAGGCTAGTGAGACAGCGAGAGCTGCACCCACACGGCAACTCTACCTTCACCACGTCTGGTTTTACATTTCATAACAGTAGTTGAAGTGACAAGTATCATAAGAACCTCAAAAATAGCAACAAGCAGTTGGCCGTTCCAGATAAGAAAAAAAGTACTCGATAGGGAACGTTAGTTGGGGGTGACCAACGGAGACACAATGTAGAGATCTCCGTAAATGCCAAACTTCGAATCAAGAAAAAACAGAGTCATATTTTCTGGAGCCGGCATGCATTATGCCATTAGCGTTGTCACAAAAGTAGCAAATAACCAATTCACTACATTGCCCGCCAAAGTTAAAATCGGTGTTAAACAGCACAGGTGCAAAGATTTGAAGGAGAGTGCAGCCGGCTTGTACATGGACTGCAGAGGTAAAAACAACAAACTATAATCAAGGTTTTAAAAAATCTGGTCCTTGTAAATGTAGCTTAGAATTAGGGTAATTTATGGGGGTAAATAAAACATCAGATAACAAAAAAAAAAATGAATAGAATTTAATACAACTTCAGCCTATACTGCTTAGTCCTACACTTTGGGACAACAACCAGACTGCACTGAAGCTTTATATGTTGGGTTGTATATTTTTCATGCACTATGGACGACTGTTACCTCTTTGAAAGAACAAATGCAAACCTTGGATATATATATAAACAAATGCTACTTTACACTAGCTAATACTATTACAGTGTTATGTGTGGTATCAAGCGCCCTGTAGAAACTTACATCATTTTGTGGAACAGGATTTATGAAGGAGTTATGAATAAATCAGAAGAGTAGGTTTTGTGTTTGTTCTAGATGAGTCTTCCAAAAAAGAACATGACGTTCTACTGCAGAAGTTGAAATATGGCACACACACACGTTCTGGCTCTGAGAGTATTGCCATGTGGTGTGTGTACTGTGAGATTTCCCAGACCTGGATCCAGAGACACAAAGGGGCAGCTGTGATTTTAACATTGCTGGCCAGTGCATGTTTTGTGTGAGTGAGTGCGTGTGAGACAGATCACTGAAAACAGGTCATTTTTATATTTTTTTGCATCACTACAACAACCCCAAAATCAGCAAAAATCACACAAATGTCTCAGCAAGAGCAAAGTAGTCTAACAGGACCACTAGGGAACCTTCATCATCCTCGTCATTATGTGTGTGCATGAAAACTTGTGTTTAATAGGCACCTAATTTTCATAGATTGTAAGGATTTTACTCATGTAATAATTAGTAAAACAACTAGTCACAGGCAGAAGTGCTTTCTGATGTTATAGGGTTTATGAGGACACAAGTGTCATCTAAAAAATAGGAAAACCAGAGATTTGTTAGACTTTTGTGGATTTATGAGGCCCATTTTTTATGTGAGAAAATGAGAAAATGCTTTTATAGAAAAGTTGTGGCCTTTAATTAGAGGAAACTAAAAGAGATTTGCTTTTATTCACTGGTAATGCCCTAAAAACTGTTATTGTTTAGAGCTAGTAATTATGGGAGCCAATCGCAAATACCCCACATAGATAAGAAAATGCGACTCCGTGTGTGTGTGTGGAGGGGGAACTGTAGCTTGTTAAATCTTTCATTCTTTACCATGGTAACACTCTGTCATTGCCCAACATTAGCTACAGACATTAAGCTCAACTCAGCTGGATACAGGCTGCCTGAGACAGAGTGTCCTTACAAGATATGGGTGTGTACTAACCCTTACACTCAGAGACACACACACTCTTCCTCAAACGTTTAACCTTACACTCACACCCTCAGCCTTACTTCCACACCAAAACCCAGTGATTAAACATTCTCACAGCAGGTGAGAGAGTGTGTGTAGGTAAGGGTGTGGATTTAAAAAGGAGTGCATTGGAGTGTGTTGGAGAGTTACAGGGTCTTGTGTGTGTAAGTGTGTGTTGTCCTCACCTCGGTCAGTGTCGTAGAGGAAGACGAAGCGGTTCCAGTCGTAGTGGTCGAGGACACTGATGAGAGCCCCCCTGATGGACGGCCGAAGCTGCAGCACGAACTGCATCTCTCCCTCCGCTGGGAAGCTGGGCGTCACCAACGAGATGTGCAGAGCGCTGCAGAAGGACGTCAGCGTGTGTACTGAGCGCTTATCATACAGGCCAAATATTGCAAACACACCCCGGGAGTACTGGGAACAGACTGGGGAGAGACACAGAGAGAAGGAGGGAGCATTTTAGTTTTAAATACAATAAATAGAGTGTAGCATTTATGTTCTATAAGGAATAGTGTGTATGTTTCATATGGTGTGTATGCGTAGGAGTGTGTTTCACATTGTGCATCAGTAGTAGTGTGTGTTTCACATTGTGCATTGATAGTAGTGTGTTTCACGTTGTGCATTGATCGTAGTGTGTGTTTCACATTGTGCATTGGTAGTAGTGTGTGATTCACGTTTTGCATGAGTTGTTTGTGTTATCATATTGTATATGGATTGCAGTGTATATTTGACATTTTGGATTTGTAGTTGTTTGTTTCATATTGTGCGCTGTTGAAGTGTGTTTTTCTTGTATAGTAATGTATTGGTAATGGTGTATATTTCACATAGAATGAATTTAGTAGTCGTGTCTGTGCATATAGCACGTAATGCATGTTTTATAAGGTGCTTCTCAAATATAATCTAGTGGTGGTAGTGGTGTGTGTTTCTTATACAGTGTACTGATAGTGGTGTATTATATAGTGTGTATTGGTAGTTGTGTATTATATTGTGTAAACATTCAGTCAAACTGATTTTGCCCCCCACCTGAGAAACACAACGCAACAACAAACACAACCAATTAACCAGACAGCAGCAAAATTCTCCAGATGTTTCATGATTGTGTGTGTGTGTGTGTGTTGGACATGTTTTACTAACATTATGGGTTCATCTAATTAATCTGTTAGGACAATGTCCTGAGTGTACACATATGCTCATTTTGACATGTTTATATATTGACGCAGTGTTTCACTCCCCTGAGTGTGTGTGTGTGTGTGTGTAACTGATTGGACTCCAGCTGCAGATGGGTTTTGAGCATTCACAGACATAACACATACAGTTCAAAAGCTCCTCTGCAATTCAGCCTATTAAATCCCTTCAAACATACACACACACACTCATTCCATCACACAGCTGGTTTGTTCTATTCTGCTGTAACTGATGTGCCTGTTCTGAAATGACACACTCTCAACTCTGATCAAACACTTCTGCTAACCCTGCTTTATACGGCTTTATTAGAAAAACAACCTAGAACCACATTTGTCATTCTCTCTCCAGCCCTCTCCATTTCTCTCTCTCTCTCTCTCTCTCTCTCTCTCTCTCTCTCTCTCTCTCTTCCTCATTAGTGCAAGTGCAGCTTGTGTTGGGAGAATAAAGGAAGGGAAAGAAAAGGAGCAGGTCCATGTCATGCTTGCTAAATACTTTAAGGAAATTGAGCATTAGGAGTGGGTTGCACAAAATGCAGGTTTTAGAGCAAAGAAAAGCAGAGGCAGGCTTCCACTGTAATTGTGCATGTGTGTGTGTGTTTGTGTGTGTCCAAAAGTAGTCAGAGTGACTTTGCTGAGTCACCCTGAGATGAACAGAAAATGACTGACAGAGCTGTGTTTAATCCAGTAAATCAGTTCATACTGAGACGAGAAAGGCTCCCACTCCCTCAGTCGCTGTACAGTTTTTGACCACAGAAATATATATATGTATATATATATTTTTTATAAAATGAACAGTAAATATGTAGGTGTTCCAGATCTTCAGACTGGTTAGTGAGGTATGAATGATTCCATTCTTGGCCATAAACTAAGCCTCTGCCAAAAGATGCTGATGCAAATACATATTAATGAAGTACAAACAGCATGGAGGTATAAAAACTTCTCAAGGACCAGGTGAAAACTGCTTAAACCACCGTTTATGGTAGAATTGGCATTGAATTCTATTTTCTGAAGCAGAGGGCAAGTATTCTCTCTCTCTCTCTCTCTCTCTCTCTCTCTCTCTCTCTCTCTCTCTTTCTCTCTCTAAAACGGTTAAACTGGCTCCTCCTTAAGGGAGGGGAGGTGAGAAAACCTTTTTAACACTGCCTTAAGGTGTATGTGTAAGTGTGAATATGAGTGTGTGTGCATTTATGTGCGAGTCTACTCAGTGTGAGTGTGTGTAGCTTTTTTGAGGCTTTAAGAGTGTGAGAGAAAAGCAACACTGTCTGCCTCTTGCTAAAAACCTCCCGAACCTTTTCCCATCTTTAGAGCAGCCAGTCAGTGACTTCATCCCACCTGTTCTTAACTATCTATCTCTCTCTCTCTCTCTCTCTGTCTCTCTCTCTATTTTAATGTCTGTTGATAGGCATCAACTAGCCATGGTGCTTATCCACCATTTACAGGTATAACATGCTACTGTAATTTGCATCCTGGCTGTGTAACTTATCAATCTCAAGTCAAAAGTCCAAACAAATGTCTTCAAAATGCAAGATTATACACTATCATTAGGTAATAAAACAATCCAAATACCATAAAAACATGCATGAGTAAAAATGATCAACTTAATTTGTAGGGATACACAATGATATTGCAATCATATCGGAATCAACTGATAATTACTCATCGGCACTGGCCACGGTATTTGATTAGGCATATATTGTGTGCCAGAAAGATATATACCAGTCCAAGGTCAGATTTTAGCCTATGTGTTCTGACTGGCGTTATGTTGTGCCAAAATTCTGAGTGCGCAGTGGAACAATCGCGAGCAAAATCTCTTAACACCCTCAACTGTGCCTGCACATGCGCTCCAAGTGCTCTGCCCTCGCTCAAGCCTGCTTACATGCTTCTTTGACTTAGACTGGACATTAGAAATGTCAGAACTATCTCATCATTTTTGTGCTAGGATTCTGAGCGAGCAGTGGAACTTTGGCAAGCAAAATATCTTGTCTTTACACGCTCAACACGACTCTAACGCTTTCCTCATTAACCGGCATCAGCATCTGCAGATATAAGCATGAAAAACATCGGATATCCACATCAACCCCAACAATTTGCCAAACTTATACAGATTTTCAGCAATAAATATGACTGCACAATGATTTTGAACAATAGATCAAATGAATCCTTACAGGTTTATAGTTGCAAGATTTGGGACAGACGTTAAACAAAGAAATTCTGTGCTTTCTTTTTTTCCGTTTTTTTCTTATGGTGAGCCTGGCTTATTGCTGTCTCTGACTGAAGGCGGTACTACAAATTCAACATTTGATACATAAGGACATTAAAATTTATTATTTTCTATGACTGACAAATGATATTCTATTAGTAAGAAATCATTTGGTACCTAAGGAAATGCAAAACACTACATTTTTTGGGAAGTAGCTAGAGGGACATGTGGAGATTTTATGTCATCATATGCATTAATCAGTGTGGAAGTGTCTATTTACATTAACACACATTCAGCCACTGGAAACAGCCTTCAGATCCCACATTCTAGCAATGGATCTGCCAGGTATTAGCTAAGACTTTCTAGCTTCATTTACTCTTTTTATTTAACAGCAAAGAACTGATGTTTTTCATGTCCTGAATCGCTGATGTTGAACACTATAATTTTCTCTTATGAGTGGAACACATGAGTTGCCTCTTCAACCTCCAAATAAGACCTTTGTGGAAGAGAATCTGAAATAAATATTATTTTGACTTTTGATAAATATTTCTTTATACATCTCAAAAGCATGTGCTGAACTTTCAAGTCCCAGGTTCAGAATAAAGAAACACTGGTCAGACCTTTGCTCCAGCTGTTTGAATTTGCCAGCTTCATGAGGCAGACGGGAAGGCATGGCTATTTGAGCTCATAAGTGCTAATGTTGCAATGAATAAAAGTAAAGTAGCTTTTAGCCATTAGTTTTCATTCATTGTACTTTACATTAGCATCTCATCAGCCGAGGAATCGTTTCTGGGAAGCGAGCCCCTTTAAATGAGCGGGTAAAATATGAACCTGACAGATTGTTTCATTTCTTATGTCAGTTGTATGAAGTGCAGCAAGAAGCTCAGCACATTTCTATGAGGAGTGCCCATGTTTAATGAATTTAAGTGAGTGATTATTTGTCATTGCCTGGGGATGCTACCTTGCTCACGAGTACCTCAGTAGTACATTCACAGGTCTAGTCTGATCACAGGGCTGACTCCCTAGCTATTACGCTACCAACTGCCCATAAATGTTTCCATCATTTCCTAAATTCCCTTCCTTTTAGTTGCAAATGTAGTTGTTATAAATACTCATGGTCACAATGGGGCTGTTTTATAATGTGCATTTATTGGCTATTTATTATAAATGGTTCAGCACACAAGCTGTGCTATTTGCCAAGCTGGTCTGACCCCAAACCCAGTTTGAAAGTGCTCAAAACAAGGTATTGTGGTCACAAATAAAAGCCCAGCTGTTTTGTCCAGTTATGACTAAGTCCTTTCTATAGCCTACATTCCACATTGTGACAATAAAAACTGCAGCCAGAGATGCTCTTATTATGCCATACTTACCTGTCTCCACAAATCATTGCCTCATACAGCAGACAGCAAGGTGACATACAGAATGTGCCCACACATTTTCAAACTATAACCTTCTCTCAGTGGATTGGCTGTATATCTAGAGTTCTTTGGGTGATGACTTTTTGACTTTCAGTTTTTAATTAGAGCAATAGATTGCATTTTGCTTACTCTGTCATAATAACCACTTAATTATGATCGCTGAAAGCAATCATAAAGAAAGAAAAAATGACATCTGGCAACTGTTCTTAAGAGACTGCAATTTCAAAAGCATTGATTGCTGGATTGATATAACCAGACTGAAAAAAATAGGGCAAATCAGTTTAGAGAGTCAGTCTAGTTTCCTGCAACTGCATGAGCCATGAAACAATTAAGGTTAGTCTTTATTGATTCAGTGATATACGATATTCTTTAATAAATCTGCTTTTGTAGTTGGCTAAATGTATCTTGCTATGAGTCCATGACTACTTAATGGTCAGTAGAAGATGAAGTGAAAAGTAATGTTGTAGTCAAGACCACCTTATCCAAGACCAAGACCTGACCAAGACTAGAGGGGGTCGAGACCGAGACAAAACCAAGACTATGAGGGGCTGAGACCGAGTTGAGACCGAGACCAGGGCTGGCCAAGACCAAGTCGAGACCGAGACCAGGGCTGGCCGAGACCGAGTCGAGACCGGACCAATGCGCATTTTACACCGCATGACAAATAAATGGAACATGCAAAGCCTAAGCGCCCCTCAAAAAGAGCTGAATGAATCAAACAACATACACTATGCAACATTAAAAATATATATATTCATTACTTCTCTCTTGACTACTGTATATCTTCCAATAGCAGCCCCGGCGTTTATTCAAAAAATTATTTGGACGGCCCAGCGTTTAAAAGAGACCGGCAGTTGTTGGAGACCGGCTATTATTCGCCTCGCAGACGGAATGGTGATGGGTAAACGGGGTTCATTTGGCAGTAAAATACGGTATGGTACCGTATTTACGGCCACAAAATGTAGGCAACAACACTGGATGAACATTTCAGGATTTAATGAAATTACCAGTACAACAGTATGGTATTATTAAAGCAGTATAGGGTATTACCGTAAGCATGAAAAACAGGTACGGTAGACGTCTACTGAACTTTCTTATCAATGATGCCACCAGCACTGGCCTGCACCAGTCCGAATTTCGCACGAAAGCAATCATCAGCCCGATCTTTTACTACAGACCGGCGCTTAAAGGAGACCGGCTACTATTGGAGACTAGCGTCTATTTGTTGCGACATCTCTTCAAACCCGGCGTTTATTGGAAACGGGCGTCAATAAGAGACGGGCCACTACTAGAAGATATACGGTATTCTCTTACATTGCAATAATCAGAAAACAGAACAAAGAATGTCAAACATTCAACATTTGAATTGTAAAATCCAAAAACCCAGCATATCCAAGATACACTGAAGCTTGTCGACTCCATCAACAAGTAGAACTAATATAGTAATTATGGTCAGAAACAATAAAGTGCCAAGTTTACAGTGCGTGTGTGAAAGGGGCGAGTCGGGTAACCGCGGTCGGCACTAACATCATTGGTTGCACTTGAAGTAAGAAGTTATCCAATCTGACATTAAACAGCTCATTAATAATAATATTCTCTGAGCCGTGGTCTCGGCTGGTCTCAAAATAAAATTCTGAGTCCTCTTTGTCCGAGTCCATGACAAGACCGAGTAGAAATGCGGCTGAGTCCGAGACGAGACCAAGACCTTCAAAAACCGGTACTACAACACTAGTGAAAAGATAAAAGACCTTCAGCACCTGACAAACTCACATTACAACAATTTATTCCTGATTTTGACACATACTAAAAAGCCATTTGGGAGGTGGCAAGTTGGGCTAATATTGTGAAGTGTACACTTCTGCTGATTATTTCATGGTCAGCCTGACTTTTCAAAGGTAATGATGATTGGCACATAACGTTTTTTAAAATGAAAATGCCCAAACAGGAAAGTTCTTCAACTTGGCATCTGTATACTAAAACTCAAAAGCAACCTGAATTTTAACAAAGAATTAAGCATTCCAGATTTAATGAGTTTTTTAACCCTTAACTGCCTTGACCAGCACAGAACCTGCAATAGTCAGCAAATAACCATCATAAACCATTTTGAAATCTGTGTTGTTTCAGGACAAATGACAATCTTACACATTTTTTGACATCAGATTGAGTAGCTGCTATTGGCTTGTGCAGTTCTTCCTACTGATGAGATTAACAGAAGTGCGGAAACTGTCACACGTCCCATGTGTAAACAAATCACTCAGCCGGAGTCGCTTTTAAAGCTGGGAAATGGCTGCATTTCTTCTGCGTGATTCCTGCAGCTCGCTTCATAGCACAACCCCATTAGAGAAGCTTTGCTTAGCGTCAGGGTGAGAGTTTTCAGGGACAGACCAAGTTGAACCTACAAGCCACCGTTCCTGTGAACACACACTGAGAGATACACGGCTAATGTCAGACCAGGGCTGCTGCTGCTGTCACATTAACAGATAATCTGTGCTAAAGAGTGCTTAAATTAATTTTAGTAGCATATGCAATTCACTGGAAGTCAAAGAGGTCCTCTGTTATTTCCCACAATGCTCTGTGTGTGTATATGTGAAATCGGTTAATATAAAACTGGTAATATAATTACGCTGCACATGACAAGGAGAAGCAGTTAGTAAAATTTGTCTGAAATAATGATAATTACTGGAATAATGTTTTCAAATAAATCAAAGTACAGTTAGAAAATAATAAGGAATATAAAAAGTATCTGTGTTGGCAATTCAGACAAAGAAATCAAAGAAAAAGGCACTTTATGAGATGGACACAAAGACATAGAGAGAGAGTAAGAGAGAGAGAGAGTGAGAGAGAGAAATGAGAGGGGTGGAGTGTAGCTGGAGGTCAGAAATGTATCATCCTCTAGAGCCTAACAAACACTCGCAGAAGGACAGATTTTACCACCTATTCATACACAGACAGACAGAATGAGAGACAGACACAGTGTAGCTTAAGGGGGGAGGGACGGATAAAGACAGATGAAGAAAAGATAAGAGAGAGCTCTTTTATTTCGACCGATGCATTTAATGGCTGCACCGGTCGAATCAGCTGGGGCTCAGTAACACACTGCAGGAAGAGGTACTGAGTGTGTGAAGATCCTGCAGCTCTCCTCAAGCTCATAACACTCCTGCCTGCACTGTTTCATCACAGATCTGTACTGTTCATATTCAATTTGGGTTCATATATAACCTTGTGTAACCTAGCAAAAAGTGAGACTCTAGATCAAGTCTAAAGATAAAAAAAACCCCATCATTCTAAGGGTCGACTGATTATCAGGGGTCGATATTAGGCATTTTGTTGATTATCGCTATCAGTGTTTAATTTTGACCATATCACACAAGTAGTAGCCAATCTACGCTGAAGCCTTGTTGTCTCTCACACCAAACTCACACACGAGCGCAGCGTGAAGATACGAGAAGGTAAGGAGGAGAGAGGAGACTTTTAGCTGAGCTTGGTGTTTATAAAATGCTCATTATTGGCAGATTTTCTTTTTTTTCCATCGGTTCCAAATATTGGTTATCGAACCGTTAACTAGTACCAATCAGTATCGATATCGTCTCTGAAAAAACAGTATCGGTGTTGTGTGTGTGTGTGTGTGTCCATGTATTTATCGCATTGATAAAATCACTTTTATCTGTTTTTTTGGGTTTTGTGGGGACATTTGAGAGGTCCCCATGAGGAGAAATGACTTTATAGAAAATGTTCTTGTTTTATTTGAGAAACTAAAAGAGATAAAAGATGTGCTTTTGGTTACTGAGGTTAAGGTTAGGGTTAGGTGTAGGTGTAAAATTATGTACATCTAGTCATTATGGGAGCCTATGGAAAGACCTCACAAAGATAGTAATACAGAGACTGTGTGTGTGTGTAGAACAGAGAGAGAGAGAGAGATAGAGAGGGAAGAGAAGGGGAAAGATGGAGAGAAAGAGAGAGAGCGAAAGATAATAGCACCAGTCCTCTCCTCTTGTAAGGTGTGTGTGAGGTTTTTCTCTTTCTGCACTCTATGAATGTGAAATGAGTGTGTGCAGAAGTCTGCAGTGCTCAGCTCTCCAGGCCATTACTAGCAGAACCAACTCCAATACAATACCTCAATCCCATAAAGAGTGAGGGATCCAGTTACTCTACACCCTGCCTGCTTCTGTTTGTGTGTGTGTGTGTGTTTGCACAACTCTCTAAAGCCTGCAAACTTCACTGCAGTCCATCACACAGAGAGTGCTGCAGTGTGTGAGATTCTCACAGCTATAGCTACTTTTAAAATCTGCTGATCAGACTGCTTTTGTGTCCCTGAGCATGACCTTTTACCCCAAGTTGCTCCAGGGAGACTTCCTGTGATTAGGAAACATAAGTCACTCTGCATAAGTCACTCTGCATGCGTCTGCTCAATGCTGTATCTCTAAATGTAAAATAAGTAACACAACAAACCATCCCAGCACTTTGCTTTGCTATGCAGCATGAGCAATTCTGTAAAATAACACTGGGTTCTGAAAGCTTCTGTGTCAGATTTAGACATGGCAGACTTTGCCAGTATGCCTCTGCGTAAGGGATTATTGATGCATTTTCATCTATACCTGGTTTAACTGTTCTGTTGAATCATTATGTTGAAGCTGTACTTCCCAGCTATTGTCTACAGTCGATGATCCTGGCAAGTACAGTGCCTGGATCATCAACACATTGTTGTCATTTACGCATTTTTACGCATTTACTTCTGTTTTGTGCACAGAATAATAGAGCCAGTGCTGTTTTTCTTTAGAACCAAGTCATCCATTTCTATCTCCAATTAATGTCTCTGAAATCACATGGATATTCACTTCACTCTCTGCATCTCTCTCGCTTCCCTCCACTCCCGGTACAAAATGTGATGCTCTAGGAGAGTTTTCTGCAATGGAGAGGGAGTGAGCTGTCTGCTTTGAGACTTCAAAGAGTACTCGAAGTTAATGTTATAGTCATTTACGCACATGGAACAAGCCGAGATATATTGAGTATATTTGATATATCGCCCACCTCTAAGCTGAATATAAATGTATTTCAAAACAGTGGCTGTAGATAGTGTCAGAAAATGTTGCCTAACAATGGGAAGTTTAATGGGGTTTAGTGGATGATACTCCCCCCACACACATATAATAATAACAAAAAAGCGTAACGGTTATCGAGTCGGCACCGTGATCAGAAGCTTGCCTGTTCGAATCCCAGACCAGTAAAGGTACCACTGAGGTACTCATGAGCAAGGTACCATCCCCAAGGACTGCTCCCTGGGAGCTGTCCATGTCAGCTGCTCACTGCTTCTTCACGGATGTGTCATGCAGATGTCACATTCCGTTGTGGTGCACTGTGTGATGTGCTGTGGTGTGTTCACAATGACAAATAATCACCAAATTTCACTCACTTTATAATAGGTATTACCAACAAATTAAGCACAACATTCACCACCTAACTACAAATAATACTTAATACTAATAATTACAAATTTGTCAGCTGTGCCAGAATGAGTGATTGCTAAAAGGGACAAAAGTCAAGCATCAGTCTGTGTTTGCCCAACACTGCTCTGTGTGTTTTAATGATCTCACTGGTCCCACATCACCTGATTCAGCTCATTAGCTAATTAACAAGGCCTTTATCAGATTAAAATGTGTGTTAGAAACGACTAAAAGGCCCCATTTGCTGTCGTTCATTGCTAAGTATAATAGCATCTTAATTCATGCTTCAAAAAGTCCCACATAAGCTTTTATTCACTGTAAGCCACATTAGTGCCTTTGGGTGGAATTGGCCCTTTAAACCCAGGATGGCCACCTGGGGAGCAAAAGATCACTGAACAGAAGCTCTGTGGCATCCCTTTCAGGAAGAGTTAATTTTAGCTTCACCCATAGCAGCACACAGAGGCGAACTGACTGATAATCTGGGATTCCCAATGGGCCGTTTGATATCAATCTGCGTGGGCCGCACTCTTTCATTATTTGGTGATCATGCTGCGTTTTCTTTCTCAATCTGCCTTACCAAATGCATAAACAAGCCAAACGGCCACTAAAGGGCTTCCGCATTTCCTGGAATGTGATTGGTTAGGCACAATAAGGTGATGGGTAAGACAAACAGTCACCTTTCCATTTTCACAGTTGACTGCAAATGCAATACAATACCGGTTAAATGGCTGGCGAAATGGAGGGAAAATGGAAAGGTTGGAGCAGAAAACAGCAGAAAACTCTGCACCTAATCATTTAGTAGACTAGAGATGAGACTTGTTGTCAGTTTGGAATTGGTAGACTGCATTTTGAGATACTGAACGTGTAAATATTGTAATACAAGTGAGTAAGTGAGTAAGTGAGTGATTACTTGTCATTTTGTAAACAGAACTCAGAACAGCACACAGTGCACCACAACGGAATGTGACATTTTCGGAATTTGACCCATCCATGAAGGAGCAGTGGGCAGTTGACAGGCAGTGCCCAGAGAGCAGTGTTTGGGGACATACCTTGCCCGTGAGTACCTCAGTGGTACCTTTACCGGCCCGGAATTCAAGCCGGCAAACCTCAGCTCATGGGGCCAACTCTCTAACCATTACGCTACCAACTTTCACTTTGCATCCAGTTAAACTGTTCATAGAATTTTGTATCTAGACCCTGAGCCACATTGTCATGATGGCTTTTTCTGTTAGAGTGCTGCCGAATTAAGCACGAACCTTCGAAGGGCATAAGTCACAAGGCACCTGGTACCAGAGTGGAACACCCCCAGTGGGTGCTGTCATTCTACCTTTCAGCAATCTAGACATTATTTTAGCTGTAATCATATTTATACTGCTTAAAGCCATGATCTCCAGCAGTACACACATTAAGCAATGAATGTCTCACTGCCAGTCAGCTTTACTCAGTTTCAGTGCTGGTAGCTATTAGCTCTGTTTTATCACGTCTTATCCAAGTAAAAGTGACTTCACTCTAGGCAGCTTGTGAGGTTGCAGTTCTCCCTCAACTATTACAAGTTCCATAAAGTCCAATTTAGCTCCACAGCACCTGGATTCCTGTAATTAGATTCACATCTTCGTTAGGAAGGTGAGCTTGTTAGTGAGTGTGCAGCGAGATGGTGTGCTCTAATGGAGCATGCAGCTCATCTCTATGGAGATGAGATGGAGGGAGAAAAAGAGAGACACTGATTTACTGACTTAGAAACTACTTACTATGTGCGCAGAAATAACGATGTTGGTTTTTATTAATTCTGTCATCAGTGAAAAAGTGCACATACATGCACTGTATGTTGCTGACTGAGACGTGCTACTGCTGGGAAAAACATGGCAATGAAATACTGAAGAGGTACGATAGTTCTGCTGTATGTGTGTACATGCAGAGTAAGCAGTTTCCATGAGCTGTGTGTGTTTCTCCAAGCAAATGTACTGAAAGCATCAAAGCGGCTGCTGTAATCTCTTCTTTCTTCTGTGCTCAGAATCCATATTAACAAGAATCCACATATGCAGAAGTGATCGGTGTGTGTGTGTGTTCGCTTATGTGCATGTGCATGCATCTTAGATCCTAAAACATTCACCTCTTCGTCTCATTCAGTGATTTTCAAAATCTGCAATTCTATGCTGCATAGTGCAATGCTGAATTTGAACAGAATGGAGGAATTAGGGGATAAAAACAGAGTGAATTTAAGAAATGCATGCAGGATTTGAGGGCTCAAAACAGTTTATTCAAGTGTATATGTTTCTTTTGAGTAAATCTTGGTCCTCACCAGAATTTAGAAAGCTGCTTTAAACTGGCTTAGACAACTACAGAGAGAGATGAATTAACCCTCTGGTCACTGGGCCTTTAAATGAGTGATGACTTAAGGAGAGAGAGCAAAAGGTGCATAAAATCACCACTTTGCCTTGAATGCCCAAGTAACACTTTCAATTATAGCTTTTAGTCACAGACAAGACCTGTGTGTTACTGAACATTTCAAAAAATACCTCTGGGGGTTTTATACACCTTTAGTAAGTCACTTATCTGAAGTGTAACTTTTATAATTGAGTGCGATGTGGCTCTATTTAGTTTCCACCCACACACACAAACAAATATCACTCAAAGGATTCTTAACTATGTCTGTTTTTTATTTAACTCCAAGCTATGAGATAAAGAAGTAACTTCATGTTCTGTCAGAACTATTTAGAGATTGAGGAAGATGGAAGAATGATGAAAGTGGTCACATCACCTGACCTTTAACTCCACTATGCTGTCCTGGCTTGAAATGGATAGAAAGGTCGAGGCTTCACAACTGGTCCCTAAGTGCCCAAAGTGTGGTCGTGGCATTATATCAGAACAAAGCTATTGTTTTAAGATTTTACTGATGGTATTATTAGAGCTTTTTTAGGGCAGACATCGATACCAATTATTGCTAGTTAACGTGCCTGATGACCGATATTTAGAACCAATTTGCTAAATGGGGAAAATCTCTGTCAAATTTTTACATTTTACAATCACCAAGCTCAGCTGAAACTGTCCTCTCTCCTATTCTTCTACTTAGAGCTTCAAGCTGCACTCATGTGTGAGTGACAACAAGGCTTCAGCAGTGATTGGCTACTACTTGTGTAACATATAGCCAATCATAGACTGTTGTGGGAGGGACGTTAAATGAAGCAGAAAGTCGAGAGCAAACAGCACAGAGAGATGTCATTGGATGTCATAACAACAACAACATAATATCGGTGATGGTTAAAATTAAACACAGATCTTGATAATCGGCAAAATGTGTAATATCGGCCCCTGATAATTGGCCTGGCTGATAATCAGTTGACCACTTATAATTAATAGTAGTAGTTGTTATAATTGCAGTAGGATGTTTGCTATTTCTTTAATAAATGACATAATTAATTGACATTTTTTACTTTAACCCCTACTAATAGAGCCTTACCACTTATACCACATTTATTTTGATGCTGCTGTCGTAGGCAATGCGGATGTGCAGGATCTCATGACTAATTCATTCTGCACCTTTTCATGGAGGACGCTCCATGAACACTGCTGACCACTTCTCTCAATATGCCAAACTCAACCAGACTGTAACAGAACCTTGTTCAAAGGTTATGACAAATTCAAGTTTTAAGTGACAGTGCAGTAGTTACTTTCAGATCTCCATTTTTTCTGTGTGTGTGTGTGTCTGTATGTGTGAGAGAGAGAGAGAGAGAGAGAGAGAAATAGACTTTGTTGGCTGAAGTGACACTCCTCCCTTTGGCCAGATGAATCATCAAACTATTTCTGTTCAGGCAAAGTGCTCATTATGTGTCGCCTAGGAAACCTTGTACACACGTTTTCCATCTCTGTCCCTCTCTCAGACCCACACTCACACACATGTACACACAAGTTTCCCTCAGTTAGGATCCTCGAACCATCCCCCAGAAATCTAGACTAGCTGTTTAAATGTTCTTTTGTGAGAGAAAATGTGAAATTCTACCAAATTTTTTCAAATCAAATTTAAGTTTAGGGCAGCACAGTGGCGCAGTGGTTAGTGCTGCTGCCTCACAGCAAGAAGGGCCTGGGTTCGATCCCCGGGTCGGCCATGGGGCCTTTCTGTGTGGAGTTTGCATACTCTCCCCGTGTTCGCGTGGGTTTCCTCCGGGTGCTCCCACAGTCATGCATGCGTTTATAGGTTAATTGGCAACTCTAAGTTGGCCCTATAAGGTGTGAATGTGAGTATGATAATGTGAGTGTGTGTGTCCTGCGGTGTGCTGGTGCTTTAATCTAAATTTTAGATAACTTTATTTCCATATTTCTATATCTGTGAACTTTTTGTTTGTTTTCTGCCTGTCCAACCATCCATCTGGCCATCTGTCTATCAGCATGCCTGTCTATCCATCTGTCCATCTATTTTTTTTTTATTTCTCCCACTTTGTTCACTAAGTTTATTTTCCATCTCTCTCTCTCTCTCTCTCTCTGTAGTGGTGATGTAAGTCTTGTTTTGCCCTGTGCCTTTATATAATTAGATTCTCATTTTCTCTCTTCACTTCTTGTTGTTTTGCTGTGTGTCTGCAGTATTATGTCTGTGTGTGTAGATGAAAGTGCAGCAGTCACTCTGCAGCTGTAACTGAGCCTCACCTCACACCTCATTCATTACCCCCCCCCCCACACACACTTATATTCCCTCCCTTCCATAAACATCACCCAATCATCTTAGAGCACACACACACACACACACACACACACACACACGCACACACACACAGGGCCAATTACTGTGTATTTAAAGTTCATGTCTAATAATAGCAACCCATCATTATAGGTTTACATTTAAAATGTACTTGTGTGTGTGTATACACACAAGTATGTGTGTGTGTGTGTGTGTGTGTGTGCTCTAAGATGATTCACTCAACATAAAGCTGGTCTTGAAGGGCAAGATACTGGTTGTTAATGCATCATTGTGTCTTATGTATTTTAATTTTTTTAATAAAATCTCATTGAACAATGTTCCACACAAAGAAAAGTCAGACCAATCCCAAGTTTGGAAAGCTACTTTCCAACAAATACCTTCAGTTCCTCCAACACACACAAAGATACTGATCTAATTGCAGGTTGCGTGATGCATGACATGCTAAAAGTCAAACATGTGCATATCACAATCACATTACACATGAGTGATTTAATGAATAATTACGCTGTGGATGCAAAGCTATTTTACGTAGCTACTTATACATACCAATACTCACACAAACACAGCATGCAAGTGACAAGGTGCAATTTGAAATCACAAGCCATATTTTTATCATTTGAATGTTCATTGTTCTTAATGCTTCTAGCTCCAGAGAGAATGCTGTTCAAAACGGTGTGTTTACAGATGACAAGCATCACTTAAAACAGATTTTTCTACTACAACCAGCTGAACCTGCACCTTAAGGGTACTTTCACTACAAAATAGCCTTCATGAGAGGCTCCAAGTCCTGTCACAGGGGCATAGAACACTGAAACACATGAAATGATGTCATCAGGTCAGATTTCAGAGCACCTTTATTATATGTGTATAAGGGTCTTTAGGTCAGTTGAGTCAAACGCACTCTTCTCAGACCTTTCTCCTCTCTAAAACACTCTACATTCACACACTCCCATTATTCTACTGTGTATTTCTGTATTAATTATATGGCAAGGAAGAAAGAGCTAGTTACAGTATTGATAAGGAATGAAAGTTAATCCATTAAGCTGAGTGGTTTTGAGGTCTTAGACTAAAATATGATGAACTCTCAAAGCTCAAAGTTCAACCTCTCAATTTGAGTCAAACTAACAATTTGTGGAGATAAAAGGTTACAACTACAAAGCAGCCTCTGACCAATGGCTGCAGTTGAAGGCCTTAAACCCACAGTGTGTGTCACAATCAGTCTACTTTCAAATCAGCACCTGGGAGACAGCTGTCAGAGTTGGTGTGTGTTCAGCACCATGGACAGCACTAACAGACAGCAGTCAGTCAGAACCACGGACAGCGTCCACTGACTCAGCACTAAATAGAAAGGAGTTTGAGCTGAAAGGAATCTCCAGCCAAGAGTCATTTTTAGGGCCTGTCACTGACACATAATTCCAAATGAGGTTAAATTCTGGTTCTCAAGGGCTCTAACTGATTTGCTATAATTCTATTCAATAATCACTTCAGCTAGTATATTAAATAGAATAATACATTTTGTTTGTGTTTTAAATTAATATTAATTAATGTGATCTGTACAGACCTGTACAGATACTCAAAGAATTTTAATTTTTTACTTTAATTTTTTTATGTAATGTCAAAGCAGGAATATTTCTGGAGCATATTCATGAGCCTTATTTCAGGTTTTTGCTCTTCTTTGCCTGTCTGGATTTCTCTCTTTTGTTTCTTGTGTTATAGATTTGTTTGCCTGCCTGTTTTTGGTCATATGATCTGCATTTTGATTTTGTACATTTACCTTGCTAAACAATAGTGCTGTTGTTGTTTTTTTTAAAAACATGCATGTTCCACATACATTACATATATTTTATATATGCTTGTCTGTCTCCAAGCATTGTGGCAGAAGCCCAATTGTTATAACATAACAATCAATTGATTAGCACTGATTACATCTTACATGAAAACAGTAAACTCTTCTTCTCCTTCTTGGAGCTTCACACTAATTATAAACAGCATAAACATGCTGCAGTGTGCGTTCAGACAGTGTCATTTTCAGTTTCAAGCCCATGGTCAGCCAAGTCAACACAAGCTTTACAACATGGCATAAAGACAATAGTGCACAAATTATAGTACATATAAATATAAATAGTATATATTATAAAACCTGTATGTGTGTGTGTGTGTGTGTGCGTGTGTGTGTGTGTGTGTGTGTGTGAGTGAGAGAGAGAGTGAGAGAGAGAGAGCACAACTATTAAACCCTTTCTATTCAATAGTACACCTCTCCATCTACTCGAGATCTATTATTTTTACATCTGGTTTTGCTCTCTGCTCCTTCTCTCCTTATTTGAGTATTTGAATATCTTTCTTTCCCTCCCTCCCTCCCTCCCTCCCTCTGTGGTCACAGTAGCCTGACATCACTTCAACTGAGTCAAGGTCACTCCATGTTCATTCAATCTCTACATCGGTGTGTGAGGATTTATAAGCGTGAGTGAAGGTGTGGGTGTGATAAAACTAGAGAGGAGGGGATTCTCTATCTATCTATCTATCTATCTATCTATCTGTCTGTCTGTCTGTCTGTCTGTCTGTCCGTCCGTCCGTCCATCCATCCATCCATCCATCCATCCATCCATCTCGCACACACATTGTTACTCCTCCTCTTCTCTTTCTGTCCCTCTCTCTCTCTCTCTCTCTCTCTTCTCATCCATATCCAGTTCAAGTCTCCCTCTCTCTCTCTCTCTCTAGCTCCTTCCTCTTCTCTCTCCAGTAGCTCATTTGGAGATCGATTCTGTTCGCTTGGATTAAAAGCGCAAATGGAGGGGGAAAAAAACGTCATCTTCTTCTCCTCAGCCTCAGCCTCAGGTAACACTGAGAGCGTAGCAAGAGAAACGATTAACTTCACCTCCGTTCTTCCCTCTCTCACCCCTTTCCACTCACTCACATACACACATACACTCTCCCTCAGCTGTCGTCCCCGTCCTCTCCATAGGGGCCACAGTAGCTGTGCTGCAGCCCAGGGGAGGGAGGTTAATGTGAGATTGACTCCGTTTTCCACCAAACCCTCACTGAGGAGCAAAAACCCAGCATTACGCCAGACGAGCAGCGCTTCTCCCCAACTCTGACAACAGACACACACTTTAGGATGTACCTACATATACTTGCACATCCAAACATACTCATACTTACACGCTAATGCACATTTAAATAAGCAGCATTTCTCTCTAGCATCTGATACTTTCGTGCTGCATGTGGAACAGATCAAACTGTTTCCATCATGATTTAATCCCTTAAGCCAAAAGACTGAGATTTCTACCATTTAATATAATAATCCCCTCAATTAGCTAAACTTCCAGTTTCCATGAGAAAACAATCAGCATCCAGTAATGCCCCGAAGTGTAAGATTGTTTGTATTTTCTGTGATAAAACAAATGTTTCAGGTAATCAAATAGCATCAAGCATTTGCTTTGCTGTTCGTCAAACACCTTAAGTGCGTTTTTCCTGTGCAGTGCCATATGGAATACAATTTTACTGTATTTTACAGTGAGTCTCATTTTCTAAAAAATCTTTAAAAAGTCCCATGCATGTAGGTGGATTTGACTCAGCAGTGGCAGCTGCAGTCAGATTATGTCACATGATGTGACAAAGTAGAACAAAACAGCAATGAAAAGCAAAACAGAAATAACTGCAAATTACCACAGAAAAAGTAAGAAACTTTGGGAAATACTTAAGCAAAATGTAGATGACAACACTTTGGAGAGGGATCTTATGGCAAAAATGTGGGTAAGCTAACTTGGATATTAGCAGGGGGTTAGTTAGGGCGTTCTCCCGGTGATCAGAAGGTTGCTGGTTCGAATCCTAGAAGCAGTAATGATATCACAGATATACGTACCATCCCCAAGTACTGCTTGCCGGGGGCTCCCCATGTTAGTTGCCCACTGCTCCTTCACGGATGGGTCAAATGCAGAGGTCACATATCGTTGTGGTGCACCGTGTGTTGTGCTGTGGTGTGTTCACAAATAATCACTCGCTTTCACTCACTTTCAAATGCTTCTGTGCTTGGCTAAACAGCAATTTTTGGCTCCTAATTTTGGGTCCTGCTCAATATGTTTGGTACCCCATTTAGGTCCCACACACACATAGCTGGGTATTTATAAAATTAGATCTTTTTTCTCTTTCATTTTTGAAAATAACTTTGTACACGAGCCCATTTTCAAAAATATTTCTGTATACACGAATCTGGATAAACACACCATCAAGAGCTGTGCACAATCTTGTTAGCCAATCAGAATCCTGGAAAAAGAACAAATTACAGTACATCCTGTTACAATGACTTTTACTTCCGGTTGCTTCGTAAACAATGGCGAATAGAGGGTCCTTTGTATGGACAGCTAAGGAAGTCAAGTTACTTTTAAACGTTAGCAGGTGCAAACAAGCACAAATAGCTTGCATAAGGGAGACAAGAATTGCTACTCTAACAGTATCCATCTTAAGTCTTCAACGTAAACAAACGTCGCACACCTGACATCAGTGCAGTTTGTGTTGCACACTTGACGCTATGAACCTAAAACTCCACACGTCCACACATAGTCACTGAAGCCATAGTTTTCAGAAATCTCCACTTTGACTGGTTTCAGTGGCTGAAACCTCCATTTACGTGTGGACGATAGGCACAAGCACATAAAATATCAGTTTTTATAAATACCCGGCTATGCGTGTACGGAGCCCTAGTTACAGAAGTGTACACTTTGAATTTGAAAATGTTATACCTGTGATCACACTTTTGAATGCATAACACACCATTCCACACTGCATAGAGGAAAAGTGGTTTACACTTTCAGTCGCTCCATCAGACACATTGGCTCTCATGTTACAAACAGGACAAACACAATGGCACATAAATTGCTCAAATTTCACTTGCAAGGACATTCAATTCTCAAAGTCTGGACGCATACCAACCATTAGCTGTAGAGTGTAACCCAATATTAGTTTTTGGTGTAAAAATCACAAAACATAATCAAAGCAACTTCTTGAGAAGGGTTAAAACCTCGCCATCTCATTCTGCTCAGGACTGACCCATCCAGCACCAGAACCTATCAGATGATCCAGTCTGAGCTTAAGCCCCAAACCTAAACAAACCTGTGCCAAATCTTACATTGTGTTTCATTTGAAACAGGAAAAAAAGACTAGACATTCAGACTATTGCCTGTAGCTAAAATCTGCTCAGTCACACCGCCCACTACCTCTTTTCACACACAACAAACACACACAAGTACACGCACGCACACATCCACAGCATGAAGAAATAATACAGGGGCTACCATCAGAACCTTTCAGACATAATAGAGGACTTATTTTGCCCAGGGAAAGAGAGAGAGTGAGAGAAAGAGAGATTTATAAGTGTGCTTATGATGTCTCTAGCCAGCATGAAAGGGAATCCCTTCTTTCATCTTCAATGAGCGTAGAAGTGTTACAGTACTCTGGGTTATGAGTGCATTACACTTACAATTACTGTTACAGTACTGCACCGGAGCTACATCCACTCTTAATGTGCGCCACACCGCTTCAGTATAGTTACTGCTGCAAAGTGAGTATCTAAAGGACAGATGCAAATATTTTGGAGAAAATCCATCTAAACTCATTCAGAACCACTCACATTTATGTGATGTGCAATTCATAATACACAACCATACATTTACCTTTTATCTGTGTTTCATTATTGTACTTTCTCTCCCCCTCTCTTTTTCTCTCACACTCACACACACACACACCTGCATTGTCTAACACACACTGGTTATCAAGGAGCCTCAACACACACAAAAACTACTGTCCAGTGTGCAGTCCGTAACACACACACACACACACACACCTGCAGGACACAACACATACTGCTTATCATGCAGCCTCAACACTCTCTGCTAACTTGCTGCCCAGCGTTCAGTCCATGAAACACACACCTGCAGTACCTAACATACAATGCTTATCAAGCAGACCCCCCCCCCACATACACCTTAACTTACTGCCCAATATGCAGTCCACAGAACACACATACCCCTGCAGTACCTTACACACACTTGCTTGTCATGCAGCCACAACACATACACACTAGCTTACTTCCCAGTGTGCAGTTCTAACTGCAAAGTCTACAGTCCATAAAACACACACCTAAGTTGCACACACACCTACAGTACAGATGCCCCTAACATACAGCCTAGTCTGCATATAAACACCTGCAGTACTCAACACACACCTAACCTGCTTCCCAGTGTGTGTTCTGTAACTCAAACATACTCATTCTCTCTCACACACATCCACAATCTTGATATTAAAGACGTCCATATTAAAGATGTCCATGTGAGTGTGTGTGCATGTTTCTAGATGCTTGCACAGATCAATCAATCCAACTGACCTCTTAGAACTCCGCAATAACACCCCCCCCCAAAAAAAACCCTCCCAGCTTTGACTGACAGCTGTCACTCACAGGCGTTGGTAACAGCGAAGCTGTTGGCCGTCTCGATGTTGTCGACATGAGGGACGAGGTTAAAAGGGGCCTCGACAGGGTTGGGGCTTGTGTTGTGCAGAAATATGGCCAGGCGGAAGGCGGTGTACTCCTGATCTGTGTTCCTAATGAACAAGCCACCTGCAGAGAGAGTGAAAAAAGGGAGAGAGAGAAAATCTGTCAGTCAGACCACTGCAGGCCACTGGAGTGTGTGCACAGGCAGCAACACATTCTCGCACTATGCCTAAATCTGCCTCTCAAACGTGAAGGATTTCACTCCCTATTTGCTAATTACTTAGCTAAACGAGTGGATTATAGTTTATGTGTGAAAGGCGCGAGTGCTGCCTGCATTATGGCGATGTGTGTAAGTGTGCGGAACTTTATCAACAGTGCGAGATGTAGCGGTGCTCTCCCTCCATCTCAATGAGCGATGCAACGAGTCAACCCTCCACCGCACGACCACACAGAGTTTTGTGAATGCTTGCCTATACACGTGTGTGCCTGTTTGATTGTGTATTTGGGCATGTGTGCATGTGAGTGTGTTTTTATGTATGTCTGAGTTCATGGGAAATCAGCTTATACATGTGTGTATGCAAGTGTGTGTTTGTGCGTATGTGGGGTGCCTTCTTGTGCAGGTGTGTTTGTGTGTGTGCATGTGAGTGTTTTTGTGTATGTTAGTGTGCATGGGGTATCTGTTTATGCGTGTGTATGCATGGGAGTGTATTTCTGTGTATATCTGTGTGGTGGGGGGATCTACTCGTGCATGTGCACGGTTGATGTGTGTGCATGCATGGGTTTGTATGTGGTGAGTGCTTTTTACATACATATGTATACATATATATACATATTTACTCGTGTGTGTATGTGCATGTTTGATTCAGCATGTGTTTGTGCAGGCATGAGAGTGCGTGCATTTCTGTGTATGTATGTGTGTTTCTGTGCCTGTCCACACGTGTATGAATGTGTGTGTTTGTATATTTGCGTGTGTTCTTCGTATCTTCGTGTCTGTGTGCGCGCGCGCGCGTGTGCGTGTGTGTGTATGTGTGTGTGGATGGATGTTGACCAAACGCACGCAGCACGGCGCGGCAAATCTCATGTTAGGAGATGGGAAAGTTTGATCGGAGTCCGTCAGTCGCGAGGGAGTCGGTGCGGAGTGTGCGTGTGTGTGTGCGTGTGTGCATGTGCGTGTGTGTGTGTGTGAGTGTGTGTGTGTGTGTGTGAGAGAGAGGGAGAGAGAGGGAGAGAGAGAGAGAGAGAGAGAGAGAGAGAGAGAGAATACTGCAGTGGCGTTCGGAGAGCGACTGGAACAAAAGCGCGCTGAAACATTGATGAGGGCGCGGGACGCGGTTCCCGCGCGCGCGACGTGAAAGAGCGGATCCTCCAGCTCTCCGTTTCCGCCCGTATGAACGTGAATAATGTCCCTCATTTATTACGGAAACGTGCTTCATTCACGCGAACCACTGAAACGCGCTCAAAGCACACGGGCGGGAACAGAGACGAAGATGTTTAAGGCGCAAAAAAGTCACGTTCGACACAGTCGCTCGCGCACGTGTGTGTATGTGTATGTGTGCGTGTCTGTGTGTTTAATGGCTTTTACTTACCGATCTGGACGCTGCTGGGGAAAGCCCCCTGTGCCACCCTCCACACCCCAGAGAGCAGCGGGAGCAGCGCTGCCACACTCACCCGCATCGCGCCTCCGTTAAAAACAAGTGTCGGAACACATGGAGGAGTGCGGCACGCGGGCACGGCGCGAGAGCGGCGGAAAAGCGGCTGGAAGGAAAAGGAAAGGGGAAAAACAAGAGAGATGAAAAGAGAAAAGAAAGTATTTTAACAAAACACCCGTGCGTACCATCCACTGCCAGGAGAGAGGAACTCTGACCGGCTCGCTAAACGGTACACATGTAAGAGAGAGAGAGAGAGAAAGAGAGAGAGAGAGAGAGAGAGCAGCCACTGGTTAGAAGCAACTACTCTAGGGGCTGTAAAGGAGGATTAGACATGCGCTCTCTCTCTGAGCCCCCCTCCCCCGGCCAACTGTCATAGTCTTTAGTTTTGATGTGGCCTTATATTATTATTATATTATTATTGTTATTATTATTATTATTATTATTGTGTGTGTATTTTTGCTTTCTCTTTCTTATTTTAATTTATTTTCTTTTTTTTTTCTTCCTCTTCCTCCTTCTCTCTTACATTTTCATTCCCTTAAACCCGCCGTTCTCGAGAGCCGCAGCCTCAGTGTTACACAGTCGTTATTACAAACGGTCTACGCGTGGCGGATTAGCTGTGCGACACTTTGTTATTATTTTGGCGCGTTGTTTTCGCGCGGAATGCGGATGAATGCCCTAGCGCAGCGCGCGTGCCGCTTTTGTACAAATAGCACACAATGTATCGCTAAGTCCCTCAAAACACCCACCCCAACCTTCCCGGTAATAACTTGCGCTCGGCTTGCCACACTCATCCATCTTCGAGCACCCTTTACAAAACGCGACGAACACACTGAGAACGTGAGAATAAAACACCGCTACTGACGCGTCGTTGCGCGCCGCGTGTGCCATCCGTTGAAACCTACACTATAATTTTTTGGTATAATACTGGCAGCCTATTTGCCAACCCTTTTCTGAATTTTTTACCAGCAAGCACACTGTATTTGATAATTACAGTGCAGTTCTGCAATGGCAAAATACAGCATGCTACAGTAAAAGTATTTGAAAATTAATACTGTATTCAGTACTGTGCTGTGTTGTCTACTGGAAATATTTGTCTTTTTTCAGAAGCTTTTAAAAACTATTAATATATTTTGAAATGCAGTTTAGAATGCAGTTTCCATTTCACCTTTTATATCTACGTGTAGCTTAAATGAAATACTACAAAACTCCACGTTTTAGCTTGCAAACGTTTGAACTGAAAAAGGAATGGCAAAGAAGCGACTTTAAAAGCAAAATTTCCGGTAGATTTATAATCATTCCTTAAATGAGTACATTATTTTACTATTATCAAAATACAGTTAAAACTGTTGTGAAATTACTATAAATTTACAGCAGTTGGTTACAGTGTCAGTGACGCTATTCCACTCCATATAGATCGGCGCGTTTTACGACTGTGAAGGAGAGGGGAAAAAACTGATTCTTTAAAGACTCGCTTTATCATGTCACGATTTTTCCCCTCCGCGTGTAATGCACGAGCTCCGTTTTTACTGCTGACGGTTGGCTCGTGCCTACTGCGCGGTGCAACGCGTCTCCACGGGACACGGCGCGCGCGCGCCACGAGCGAGGGAGCGCGGGACGCCGCAGCTGTGTCTTACAGCCCATTCATAATCGTTACGGCCCCCGGTTCAAGCGACAGATGGATGACGATGGTCGCCTTTTGCAGACCTAAACGAGCGAAATCCGTCTCGGTTAAGGCACGGCGCACGCTTTACCTAGTCGGGGAGCGCCGCTGTCCACGGTGCTGAATTAGAAAACCTGAATGAATATGGCTATGAAAATGACTATAAACACTTAGCGTTTATAGGCAAATCCCTCAATCACACAGCAACAGATCACTTTAAACCTCGCTGGTGCCAAGTCCAGGAACCTATAGATTAAAAAAAAAGATGCTGTTATAAATTACTGCACAACATTCTGTTCTCTAACTTGAATTTACGTGTTACATTTGCTGTATTTATCAGACCCTCTTATCCACAACGACTCATATTTTCTAACTACCAGGACAGGTCACCAACAAAACTTGAGCAAGTCTGGTCTGCGGTTAATGGATGGCAAATCAGCATTACTTCAATCTCTGGCAACTCCCAACTTAGATCATTCTAATGCACCACCTTAAATGCACCGCTGCTGCCAAGAGCTCAAGTCTATAGATGAACGGACACTGGGTCTGAATTATAGGAGGAGCTTCTCTGTTAACTTGTAAAAGCTGACCTCTGGTCTGAGGTTTGTGGATGTAAAAAGAGGAGATGGGGGTGGGAGGTAAATTAAGCTGCCTATGCAGAATTCATTATGGCAGGGCTCCAGGGGATGCAGCGTTGCTCTGAGTGGGCTGCAGTGTGAGTTTACCTTTAATTTCAGGTACAGTGGAGTCACTTGAGCAGTACATTTAAACTCTGCAGGGCAGCAGATCTCTGGGAGAAGGACTGCAGCTAAACTCAGCATGGCAGTAGATCTCCAGAAACAGACAGAACTGTACTCTGCAGGGCAGTAGATGGAGGGGGACTACGGCTGCATTGACATGCTATTCAGAAGGCTCTACTTATGACAAACTGTCGGTTTGGACAACCAAAGAGTTGACAGATGCTGTCCAAAAGTAAATATAAAAAAGACCTTCCTTACTTTCTACTAGCTTGTGTTTTTGGTTTTTGGCCAAGTAAACTGTATGAGGACTGTGGAAAGGTTTTTGTGATCAGTGTCTACCACATTAAAATGATATTAAAATAACCAAATGTGTTAAGACACCCCCACCCCCAATTAAAGTATCATGTCCTCAGGGTGGAGAAGTAAGGCAGGTGCAGGCACAGTTGTGCTAAGAAGAAATAGAAACATAACTAAACCACAAAGCTATGTCCTAAACCAGGAAAACAAAGTCTTTAAATAAATAAAACCAAGAACACAGACCTGGGAGGTGAGAAAACAGGTACAGAAGAGAACAGTTACAACAAATACCAAAACAAAGGGAGAAGGCAAAACATAAAATGGGACAAACACATTAGGGCAAAAGTACAATAGACAAAGACAGGGAAGACAAGTCAGGGTGACCACAAGTGGCCTAATGGGATCACGACATAGATGACATAGATACTACATCCCATGTGGTAATTAGACAGCGTATAATCTAAACTTTGCAGGACACCAGCACCTGGAATGAGGATTGTGGGGAAACTCCTCAGTGTTACAGATTTCCAAGGGCCAGAATCTGTCTCTGCTGGAGAGTGTGTCACGTCTGTTAGTGGAGGAGAATTCCCTATAGACCACTGACTCAGTATGAAATCCCAACTGAGCACAATACCATCTGTGTTTATGTGTTTATGAGCTGCTATAGACACCAGAGAACACAATGACAGCTTTAACCCAAACATGTCATACCAGTACTGCCTGTGTGTGTCTGTGTGTTTGTGTGCCTGAATGTGGTTAGCATATGTGGAAAATTGTACAGAATAATATTTCACATCCTTTTTCAGCAAGCTGAAAAGCAGCAATTAATCAGGACACATGCTCTGAATTTCAAAGCCAGAAATTATGTTTGGAAACTGTGTGTGTGTGTATGTGTGTGTGTATGTGTGTGTGTGCGTTGAAGAGGGTAGAAAGATGATGTTTGGCACAGCCTTCACTTTAGGCTATAAGTTGTTAAGCGTGTGCTCAGCTTTGGGTAAAAAGGAGACACTCAGTAATTTAACACACCCACTGTAGCTGTCCCTTCAGACTGCTATAGTGAGTCACTCTCACAGTTAAAGCTAATAACATAAAGCCTATAGTGATGTACTGTTATGAAATGTATCACTGAGATGCACTGTAATTACATAGATCTCAGTTATATACTGTAATGACATGAATCTCATATATGTCCTCTCATGACAATCTCAAAGTGATGACAGTGATATAAATTCCATAGAGGTGTACTGTAATAAATCCTATAGATACATACCGTTATAAATCTCTTTGTGATGTACTGAAATAGAAACCAGCTTAATTCTAATTATCACAGTCTTAGAAATATATATTGTAATGCCAGATCATATATAAATGGACTGTAGTGAAATGAAGTGTGATGACAGCAAAATTATGTTGATGAACTCTAATGACCGAATGTAATTTTTATTACTGTTGTGAGGTTTTGCAGCAAGTCAGACAGGTAGCGCAAATGTCTGTTCCAACTTTTCTCTCACAGTTTCCTCGCACAGAAAGGGTGAGAACAAATATCTGCTAAAAATATCACTAGTGATAGCCTGAGTTCACTTGGAAACTTGAAAATGTGATTTTGCTCATCAAAATTTGAGTGGCTTTGTGAATGTGGGTTTTTAACCTTTTTATGCTTTTGGTACTGATATTAATGTTATGATTTGGGTTAGGTGTAGCTTTTAGATTTAGATCAAGTAGTTATGAGTGGCAATAGATAGCATATCCCAAAGGCACCAAGATACAGGTCTGTATGAATATGAGTGTGTTTGTGTGTGTGTGTGTTTGTGTGTGTGTATGTGTCCTTGGCCTGATATGTCTGAAGCTGCAGCACATATCTCACCAGCTCCAAAAATCAATATGGTTGATGGCAGTCGATAATGCAGGATCCAGTCAATAGGTGTCACGCGCACTCCACTCCGCGGCCGGTAGTTGGAATGGGACGCGGCCGGTCGCGGTTCAAAGGGTATTTAAGGTTTCACTTCCTCGCGGCGCGCCGCTCTGCCATTAGAGTCCACCCAGCCCTCTTCTGATTCTCATCGGCATCAACTGTGAGTACTCCAGTTATTGGGTTCATCTCTTTGTTAGAGTGTGTGTCGCTAGAACGCGGATTATTGTGGTAATCCTTACTATTCACGTAAGAGAGTTCTTATATCAACTTGCGTGGCTTTCCTGCTTACTCGCGCTCATTGCCGCGTTTGGGCTAACCAGCACGCTACAAGGGCTAACGAGTAGCAATTCGTTACATACTACCCAGATCACTGTCGAATTGTGAAAGTGTGGCATTCAGTTCATATCCTAATCAGATCACTGTCCGAATCGGAGAGCATTCCCACAGCTGCCGAACCTGGCCACTCGCGTCTGCTTTTCTTGTCAAATCCTTACCAGATCTCTGACGAATCTGACAGAAGTGGCAGAGCCAAAAAGTGTTAGCTCAGCGGAATTCGCTCGTGTATGGGACGTGGTAGCGAGCCAAGCAGCGGAGATGGAGCAGTTGCGAAGTGAAGTCGCGTCTCTGCGTCGGAGTTGTCTGACCCGCACCGTGCTCCCGTAGCGCCGACCCGTTCTCCTCCTCCTAAATCACATTTGGTATTACCGGATAAATGGAATGGCAGACCAGCTGGGGAGATGCTGCGCTCCGGACCACCTACTTCGAGAGGTTGGCTTCCCGGATCAAGTACGAACTTGCCGGACGGGAGCTCCCAGCCACGCTGGAGGGACTGATCCAACTCGCCTTGCGGATTGACCAATGCCTTTTCTCCCGTCTGAGGCCAGCTCCTCGTACCCTGCCACCGGCCCCTTCTCTGACTCCTCAACCCACACCACGCTGCTCGCGGCTCACCACCTACTCCCTGGCACTGGCTCACTCCTCGACCACCCAGACGACGGCGCCCAGAATTGTCGGTTCTCCACCTCCCGCCGTGGCCTCGCCGGGGAACCCATGCAACTAGGGCACGCCTCCTTAACTGCCGCGGAGAGGGAAAGACGTTATCGGGAGGACCTCTGTGCCTATTGTGACTCCCCCAGCACCATCGAGCAGTTTGCCCTCTCTGTCCGGGAAACGGCCCCACCCAGTGAGTCCAGAGAGCAACTCACCGGGCCCGCTCCACCTCTTCTCAACCCAAACCACTGTTTCCTGTCTAACGGTTAAGGTACACCTCCAGTTTGCTAACAAACGGATCCGAAGTTCTGCCTTCCTCAACTCCGGTGCCGTGGGGAACTTCATGGATCAGGCTTATGCCAAGCAGCTGGAGGTGGAAGTCGAGGTGTTATCCCAGCCCATTCGGATCACCTCAGACAATGGTCGGTCCCTCTCCAACTTACTTATTACTCACCAGACCCAACCCCTTCACCTCACCATCAACAACCACCCTGAACAGATCCGGTTCCTCCTCACCTCCATCGCATCTCCCCCCATCATCCTGGGGTACCCCTGGCTGCTTCAACACGACCCCCTCATCTCCTGGCACCAGAACCGGATTTTGCAATGGGGCTCGACCTGTTCTGAACTCTGCCTGCGGGCTTCGGCTGGGACTTGCTCTAGGGAGTCTGAGGTCCCCGATGTTGACACGGAGGCCATCCCAGCACCATACTGCGACCTGGCTGAGGTCTTTTGTAAGAAGCGTGCCATCCAACTGCCACCTCATCGCTCCTACGACCTCCTGCCAGGCACGTTACCACCCCGCGGCTGACTCTACTCCCTCTCTGCCTCCGAGACCCAGGCAATGGAGGAATACGTCAACAGTGCCCTCCGCCAAGGTACCATCCGGCCATCCTCCTCACCTGCCACTGCGGGGTTCTTTTTTGTGAAGAAGGACGGCGGCCTCCATCCCTGCGTCGATTATTGGGGGCTCAACAAGATCACCGTGAAGAACCGTCACCCACTTCCTCTCACCAACACCGCCCTGGACACTCTCTCTGGTTCCACCTACTTTATGAAGTTAGACCTCCGGAGTGCCTACAACTTGGTGCGCATCAGGGAGGGTGACAAATAGAAGACGGCTTTCATCACTCCAATGGGTCATTATGAGAGCCTGGTGATGCCCTTCAGCCTTTGCAACGCGCCGGCCGTGTTCCAACAACTCATCAATGACGTGCTACGGGATATACTGGGCCATTGGGCATTCGTGTATCTGGATGACATTCTGATTTATTCTCACACCCTAGAAGAACACCACCAGCATGTCAGGGCGGTTCTCAAGAGACTGCTCGCCCACCAGCTGTACTACAAGTTGGAGAAGTGCGCGTTTCACGAGCGCTCCACCACATTCCTGGGTTTTGTCATCTCGTCCCAGGGGGTGGCCATGGACCCGCAGAAGCTCAAGGCTGTACGTCATTGGCCCCTACCCAAGACACTCAAGCAACTCCAACAGTTTCTTGGGTTTGCAAATTTCTACCGACGCTTCATCCGGGGCTTCAGTATGGTTGCCACTCCACTCACCGCCCTGACTCGTCCTTCTCCGCACCACTTCACCCTCACTCCAGAAGCCATCAGAGCATTTCAACTCCTCTGCCACCACTTCACCACCACACCTATCCTCTTGCATCCAGATCCCACCAGGCCCTTCATTGTGGAGGTGGATGCCTCTGATGTGGGCGCTGGGGCAGTCCTCTCCCAATGAGGTCCAGACCAGAAGCTACACCCCTTTAGCTTTTTCTTCAAAACGTTTGACCCCACTCAGCAGCGTTACGGCGTAGGGGACCGTGAGCTGTTGGCCATCAAGTGGGCTTTGGAAGAATGGCGACACTGGCTCCAGGGCAGCAGCGAGCCATTTACAGTCTGGACAGACCATCAGAACCTCATATCTATCCAGAACCTCAAACAGTTGAATCCTCAGCAGGTGCGGTGGGCACTCTTCTTCGAGCAGTTCAACTTCTGTCTATCCTACCGTCTGGGGTCAAAGAACACCAAAACCAATGCCCTTTCCTGTCAACATGAGGTAGACGGCCCCCAGGCGGCCCCCGCGTCTGTCCTCTCCCACACCAAAATCATCGCACCTCCACTGGGAATTGGAAACAAGGGTGCGCCAGGCACAGGCCTCGGAGACACCGCAGGCAGGTGTGGCGCCTGGACGGCTCTATGTTCCCACAGCCGTTCGCACGGAAGTGCTCACCTGGGCCCACTCATCTGCCCTTTCCAGCCACCCAGGGGCCCAACGCACCCTCCAGTTTGCCAGCCGAGCCTTCTGGTGGCCATCCATGGTGAAAGATGTTAAAGAGTTTGTCCAGGCGTGCCCAGTGTGTGCCAGGGCCAAGGACTCCAACCAACCAGCTCCGGGGGAACTCCAGCCTCTTCTTGTCCCCTGAAGGCCCTGGTCCCACATTGCCGTCGACTTCATCATGGGCCTGCCGGTCTCTGAAGGCAAGAACACCATCCTCACCATCATCGATCGGTTCTCCAAGGCTGTGCACCTGGTGGCCCTCACCGGACTCTCATCAGCTAAGACCACTGTGGAGCTGATATTAGAGCACGTAGTCTGCCTGCATGGGTTCCCCAAGGACATCGTCTCGGATAGGGGGCCTCAGTTCACCGCTCATTTCTGGAAGGCCTTCTGCCATCTGATCGATTCCACCTGCAGTTTGTTGTCTGGATACCACCCTCAGACGAACAGTCAGACAGAGCGAACCAACCAACAACTGGAGCGCTACCTGAGATGCTTCGTCGCCGATCGCCAGCACTCCTGGGCCCGCTACCTCACTTGGGCTGAGTTATCCCACAACCTCCACGTCTCCTCTGCCACCAATCTCAGTCCATTTGAGGTATGCTACGGTTACCAGCCTCCGATGTTCGACCACCAGGAACCAGAGGTGGAGGTACCGTTGGCCCAACAGTTGGTCCACCAGTGCCGACGGCTCTGAAACCACACCAATGCAGCCATTCAGGGACTACCATCGTCGGGTATCCTCCCAGCCGGGTCCGTCTAGTGCCGGTCCTTGAGGGGGGGGGTTCTGTCACGCGCACTCCATCCATGGCCGGTAGTTGGAATGGGACACGGCCGGTCGCGGTTAAAAGGGTATTTAAGGTTTCACTTTAGAGTCCACCCGGCCCTCTTCTGATTCTCATCGGCATCAACTGTGAGTACTCCAGTTATTGGGTTCATCTCTTTGTTCGAGTGTGTGTCACTAGAATGCGGATTATTGTGGTAATCCTTACTCTTCGCGTAAGAGAGTTCTTATATCAACTTGCGTGGCTTTCCTGCCTACTCGCGCTCATAGCCGCGTTTGGGCTAACCAGCACGCTACAAGGGCTAACGAGTAACAATTCGTTACATCCTAACCAGATCACTGTCGAATCGTGAAAGTGTGGCATTTGGTTCATATCCTAATCAGATCACTGTCCGAATCAGAGAGCATTCCCACAGCCACCGAACCCAGCCGCTGGAAGTTTGCTCGCGTCTGCTTTTCTCGTCAAATCCTTACCAGATCTCTGACGAATCTGACAATAGGTTAGAAGTTCACATGTTCATTAATGGAATGTTGGAGGATTCTAAACATCTTTGTACTCTAAAGTTGTATTCTTCTTTTTCATCTTCTTGTCAGTTAGCTAAGACTTAATTTATAGTATCACAGCTATCCAGATAAAGAAAGACCAAGTTAAGTCAGATGTTTTTAATTTTGGTCAGTAGTACGACCTATGCCCACCTTAGGTCATACCAAAATAGGTTCCATTCAGACATTTCCATTCATTTTTGAAAAGTACAGTAACATATATGGCTTCTCTGTGACTGAAAGCAATAGACAATGTGTTATCTCAAGGTAATTGATGATTTTCAAGCAATTTTTTAGCTAAAACTGGCAAATATGGCACTCATATAAACGTCCAATGTTTTGTGCCAATTTTTCACACCATAGATTCTCAAGACAAAAATTTTGCAGCACTCTGAAGCTCTCTGCTCCACACTGCAGGTATCAGTACCTCATGTCTTCATAAGCGCTGAATTACAGTACATATTACTCTCATGTCAGAAAACCCAAACTGTTTTTAAGGAAACACAAAGTATATTATGATGGATTAGGCTCAGTGTTGTATAGTAACGAAGTAATAATACTTCACTACTGTACTCAAGTATGTTTTGGGAGTATCTGTACTTTGAGTTTTTTTTTATTTTGTCAACTTTCACTTTTACTTCACTACATTTCCTAATAGAATTGCATACTTTTACTCTGATAAATTTTCAGCGCGGAGTGTCGTTACTCGTTACAAAAATCTAATTACATTTGGTGTTTTCTCTGCCGCTCTTAGTTTAGGTGACTGCAACAAAAGCTTGAGGAAGCTGACTTGTCATTGGTCTATGAATCACGTAACACGACGTGCACACGCATCACTCTACACTCAACCTGTCGGCTATCTGCTGATGTGAGCACTGAGCAGCCTGTGAGTGCCTGATGCGTTCCCGCTGCCCGAGCAGTTCCGCATATGCGCTTGTCTTCAGCCCAAGAAGAGCAAGGCTGAATTCTTGCAATTTTGAAAGCCAACTTCTTTTGAGGATAAACAGAATTTTTTTCAGTTTCAAATAATGACTGGGTTGTCATGTGCAAGAGCGCCAGCAAAGGAGGAAAGGAAGTTAGGGAGGAAAAAAAAGAGAGAGGGAAGGTTGAATGAAGTTATGTAGAAAAAACAGGTTGGTGTTCTGTAAATTCTTAAGGCTTTGAAGACATTGTTTATGTTTCGAGGTGTGAGATAAGCTTCACAGTAAGCTTCATAGTTTATTTGAGTTTATTCAAAAATTCTGACTGATTTTTATAACAGCAATAACCTACTCCTGTTTAGGTTTTTAAAGCCCTGTTTTTGAAGTGTGTGATGTAGGCAAAAATTTTCTATACCATGTATTAAAATGCTGAGTAAACGTTCTAATATTAAATGTTTACACAGCATTCTGTTGTTATTAACATTTACTTGCACTTGTACTTTCATTACTCAAGTACAGTTAGTTATAGATTACTTGTAATACTTAAGTACAGTAAATACTAGATACTTTAAGACTTTTATTTGAGTGGAATTCTAGTTGGTAACTTGAACTTTTATCAAAGTAAATTTTTGGGAGGGTATCTGTACTTATACTTAAGTGTGACTTTCGGGTACTTTATACAAGACTGGTTAGGCTATAGGCAAAAGCAAAAACAGCTGGGTGAAAAAACTGAGGTCCAATACAAACAACTGACAAACTTCAAATATTAAAAGGATTCTGGGAAGATGTGGGTATAAACTCCAGATTAGAGCTCATTGAGACAATTGGAGAGTCGGCTCTCTCATCAGACCTTACAGTCACCAGGAACCACATTTGGATTACATTGATGGCATTTGTCAGATGCTCTTATCCAAAACGACTTAAAGGGACAGTCTCTCGGGAGCAACTTGAGGTTAAGGGCCTTGCTCAGGGACTCAGTGGTGGTTTTAGGCTCCCATAGGATTCAGACCTTCAGTCATACAGTCACCAGCACTGAATTTTAGTCACTCAAACCACTAGGACGCCACCACTACAAATGATAATATTATATAACATATTTTTTAATGATATTAAAAAACATTACAGCAGAATAACATAAGCTTTGTCATCTTATTGGTGAAAGTATTTCTGGCTGATCTGAAAGACCATTTCTTACCTCTCTGTCATTGCTCCAGCAGTACTGCTGTCTCATTATCGTCCCGTTAGCATTGTGTGGCCTCATTATTCTCTTGTTAATATTGATTATCTTGTTTATTGTACAGTAGGGTGTTGTAAAAATGATGCTGCCATTTAGTTTGGCTTATGTTATTGATGTGTATCTAATGTACAGAACCAAACCACAACCAATACAAAGATGTACAGTAAAGTTATTCTAAATCAGTGTCTATAGGATTGTGTTGTCATCTCATTGTTGTGTTGAGGTCTTGTTTAGTTTTACTGCTGAAATTATCAGCAGTTCAAGTATTTCGGTTGGGGGAGTGCAAAGTCCCCCAGGACACATCATACCGTCTGGCTCTCCCTCTGCATACACACACAGACAGTTCACAGTCTGTCTGTGAGTAGTGAAATAAGGGCACTCCTGAAAAAATATCTTCTTCAAAACATAATTTAGGGAACCAAAATGACCTTGCAGACTTTTAAAACATAAGTTTGGGTCAGTGGTGTGGGTCACAAATGTAGTCTTGGTCAGGGCTGTGTGTTGAGGTTCAATATTGCGTCCATGTTGTGTGCTGTATACAATATTCAGGAATAGCTGACTACAAGTAGAACTACTAACGTAATTAACCACTTACTGTATATCACTAAAAAGACAATTATCTTCTACTAGCAGATGTTTCTAATAGGTGTTGATTTGGCAGAAGTGGCAGATGATAGGCTGCAGTGCCCACATTGTGCAAGCTAATGTGCTCTTGAGATGGAGTGGGAGGATGAAGTCCACCTTGACAGATGCATAGATGTACAGTAGTTTGCTACTTTTTCTCTGTAGCTAGTAGTGTAGCTGAGTACTATATTAAAACAGTAGCTTGGCTGTAGCTTAGCTGCTTTTAATCATAAGTAGCTTGTAGCTTGAATAGCTACCATTTAAAAGTAACTTCCCCCACACTGGCTGTATTTCAGTGCAATATGCTGTGGGTCAGTGCTCTGTGTTTTAGTGTGTGTTGTGGGTCAGTAGTCTGAGTTGTGAGTCAGTAGTCTGTTGTGTGGTTAGGGCCAAGTGTTTCCAAATCATTCCAGTGGGTTATTGCTCTGGATCAGTGCTGTTACTGTGGTTGTTGCTGCTGCTGGTCAGCATTGTAGTCAGTGTTATGTGTTGTGGTGAGAACTGTGCAAGTATTATAATACTGGAAGCAAACTTGCCAGCCATTTTCTGTATTTTTACAGCAATCATGCTGTGTTACAATATATTACTGTAATTACAGAATACAGCATATCACTATAATAGTAATTGATATTTACAGTAATACTTTTTACAGTACTGTGCTGTGTTGTTGACTGCAAATGTTTGTCTTTTATTTCTGAAGCAAGACTTCAAAACATCTACATAATTGAGTGAAAAAAATCAGAAAAACGAACCTTTTATTAAGAAATTTATTTAGTTATTTTGCGTCGCTTTTTACGCAGTTTCAATTTCACCACATTTACCTACATTAAGAAAAACACTAATTTTTAGCCTATACATGTTTGACCTGGAGAAAAAGAAATTAGCTAAGAAATAAAAACACTTGAAAGATTTACAGCCATTGTGTATAAAAGTACAGTATTTTACTGAAAATACAATAAAATACTGTGGGCAAATCAGCTATAAATTTACATCATATGCTAACAGCTGTAAGCTTCTCAATCAAACTGTTCTGTCTTCCTGGGAACAAACCATATTTCTGTATTTCTGGATTATTCTCTATTTTTGCACCCTGATTTGGATCTGTTTATTTCACGGACTGTTTCTGTCAGCTGTTTTATGACATTGATTTTTGCAGGCCTCATTTGCTAATAAATACTAGTTAAATAAGTTAAATATAATCTGCGTTTGGGTATACTGATTAGTCATTGCATAAATACAGTAACATGTACACCTATTACAAATGACAAATACAGTGCTGTACACTTATAGCATTCTATGTGTCACACCCACTCCATCATTACATCGTTTAGCATCGCGGCTTTTCTGATTCCGAGTTACATCAACTGTTTCTCATTTCAACACTGCAGGACAAAGGTTTTCTTGGATTCATAGTATCATTTTGCTCTGAAATGATGCTACAAAATAATTTTTTATCATTTTCTTCTGTCATTGAGCATGATGCAAGTTCTGATCTCTGCAGCGTGCTCAGTGACAGAAAAATAGGCTGCAAAATGTATTAGAGTTTTAGAAAGAGTAGCTTAAAGAAGGTGCAAACTATGTTCTAAACTGCATTCATATGAACAAATATTTTATTATTACAGTAAGTATTGCTTCAAAAAGAGAAATATTTGAGAAAGAAAAAAAAATCAAACAATTTGACAGTGACTTATTGTATTTTGTCATTACAGTATTCTACTGTATAGTAAATATCAAATACACTAATCTTGCTGTAAAAATATAAAATACACTAATTTTGCTGTAACAAATATAGCTAGCACAGTTTTTACATTTTTATATAGTGCTGTGGATTGTAGCTGCTTACAATAAGTTTTATGCTCTGTTGATGCTACATTTGTTGGTCAGTACAAAATTTTCCACAGTGGTCAGTTAATCAGAAGGCTTTCATCTGCAGTGATCTGGTGGTCAGTAGAGCTCTCTCTACAAACGTAGACTTTAACACTTCACACAAGCAGACCATTAGCCATTCGAGCATACAGACACACACACACACTTATGACCAAAGCCATTAGTATTAGCCTGTACTGCACTAAGACCATTAGCATGTCATTAAAAACATCTGATCTTCCAGCTGCATGTTTAGTTATCATTCACACACTCAGTCTCTCTCTCTCTCTCTCTCTCTCTCAAACACACGCGCACACACACACACGCGCACACACACAAACACACACACTTGCACGTGCTGGGCAATCTTGAGCACGAGTCTTTGCTGAGCTCAACTCTGGACTGAGTAAAACCAGGTGCTCATGAATATTCAACTATAGAGAGACTGCCCCAGTGTCTAAACATGCTCTTTATGTGTGTGGGGGGGGCCTGTAAGATCGAGTAAGTGTGTGTGAATGTGTTTATACCACCTTTGACTATTACATCATATCCAAAATCTCTCTTTTGAGAAATTCCCTCGACATCGGTGCCTCGCAGATTGTCCTAACTGCTGTGTGAAAACTTGTTCCTGGTCGTTGTCTGAATTATTCAGCCGCTGTTTGTGTTCGTCTCCCTCTAAACATCCACATTTTGTCTTTCTGCTTTCCTCCCTCTCCTTCTAATTGAATCTGTGAATGACTTCAGTAAGCCACAGGAACCCCACAGACACATATGCACACACACACACCCGCACATCCCTGCGTGTATTAAACTATGCATGATGAGCCAGGGACCGCCGAGTGCAGAGGGAAGGCAGCGGATGAGCAGTGGATGAATAATTGATTGGCGTTTGGCAGGGTGTCCCTCAGGCATGCTGCGCGGCCCCCGTGCTGCATTATGGGTAATCTCTGGCTTCGGAATAAGATTCTCCTCATCCCCTAAGTTCTCCATGGCGACCGAGTCCGGACCGGTTTAGACAGAACAAAAACGGCCTGCGCCGAAATCTCCCGGAGATGCGGAAGCAGCCGTGCGGGGTGTCTGTGGGGCGGAGAGCTGCTGTGTGTGCGTTTGTGTTTATTTTTGAGTGTGTGCGTGTGTGTGAGACTAACTGATTAGACACTGTTTTTATGAAGCTCATTAACGTGCATTTAATTTAAACGAGCAGAATTAATGATAACGAGTGAAAAATGATAAGCTTTTAGAGAGAGGAAGTGTACACACATAGGAGCCCATGTGTGTATTTAACACACACGCTTGGTATTTCTCGGGAGCAGAAATGTGAGGTGCATGTGTGTAAGTGATGAAGTACCTGAATGATAAAAAGTGTGTGTGTGTATGTGTGTGTTCATGTATTTATCGCATTGTGGGGACCTTTTTGTCCCCTAAAATCACTTTTATCTGTTTTTTGGGGCTTTGTGTGGACATTTGAGAGGTCCCCATGAGGAAAAATGACTTTATAGAAAATGTGCTTGTTTTATTTGAGAAACTAAAAGAAGTAAAAGATGTGCTTTTGGTTACTGAGGTTAAGATTAGGGTTAGGATTAGATGTAGGTGTAAAATTATATACATCTAGTCATTATGGGAGTCTATGGAAAGATAGTAATACAAGACTGTGTGTGTGTGTGTGTGTGTGTGTGTTTGTTTTAGGTGGTTTAGGTGGTGAGCAGTGTCAGAGAAGCTGCTGTTCAATGGTTATTTATGATTAAATACAGCTTAACTGCTGTTTCAATATAGTAGTTAGCTACACTACTAGCTACGTAGAAAAAGTAGTGAATAATAGTCAAACTATTTCATGATCACAGATCTTGCTTTAATCTTTGGCAAGGTGTGCTCCTCCGACTCCATCTGACAGCTGACAAGAGTGTGTTGTGATGCAATGAGCGTATGCCATGTGAATTAGATGTCACTTCTGCCAATTCAAAACAAATCAACACCTTTCATTCATTCATTATCCAAACCGCTTAATCCCAACTGGGGTCACGGGGAACCGGAGCCTATTCTGGGAACTTACCCTGCACAGGCAGCAACACACTACAGGGCACACACACTCACACAATCACAATCCCATTCACATCTTATGGGGTCAATTTTTAGTCACTAATTAACCCATAGAGCATGCTTTTGGACTGTGTCAGAGAACCGGAGCACTCAAAGAAAAACCCACGTGAACACACAGTAAGCATGCAAACTCCACACAGAAAGGCCACACAGCCGACCAGGAGCTCAAACCCAGGACCTTCTTGCTGTGAGGTGGCAGTGCTAACCACTGTGCCACTGTGCCCCCCCCACCAACACCTATTGGTTAAAAATTCCCTGTCTTTGTAAAGAAAAAAATGCAAATGTTAAGCTGATGGTCTGCAACTGCAACTAACTGCTGAAAATTTACAGTTATTGCCCTACAGTATTTTCCAGGAAGGAGTCCAGTCTCCAGATGGATTGCGTGATCCAGACTCCCGGTCTTCACAACAACCCTGATTACTAGATCACCATCACCTGAATCACAACCTCTAGTATTTTGCTACATTACATCACTATTTAATTATAACACGATTTGTCAAATTTTTGTGGCTTTGTGCAAACATGTTTGTATGTGAAAACTATGCTTATAAAGACTAGTGTTGGGCAAGTTACTTCCAAAATGTAATACATTATAAATTACTAACCCAGCCACTGGGGTTACACAAGTCAGTATAACTCCTGGGTCTGCAGTAAAAATGTAGTTTACTGCAGTTCACTCTACCTCCAGTGCGGGGTGATGTGGTGTAGCATGATGACTGAAGGCATACAGTCTGTGGGAAATAGCTCCATACTTGCCGAATTTTTCTATCGTGCCAAAGTTATTGTGCAGTTGATGATTTTTTAAATAAAAACAAAACAGCACAAAATTCCGGCTTAAAAGTGTGTTGTAACATGCATCACTGAAATATGAAATGAGTATAATATTGCAGGAAATTTATTAGTAATGCATTACATTACTGTGTTACAGCTAAAAGCGATACTTTACTGTAACTATGTTGTATATAGAAAAGTTCCAGGTTTTATTGGAAAATCAATTTGCTTTTGATACTGAGGTCAAGGTTCAGTACTATGTGAGTGAAAGAAAGTACCTCACAAAGATAGCAAGATGTGTATATGTCTGTGCGTATGAGTTCAGGGTCTTACTGTAGAAACTGTAACAAAAGACTTTTACTAAGCTACTCTCTCTCTCTCTTTGTCTCTGGTGGTGTGTTCATTCTGGGAAGATCCACAGCCATGCTCAGTTCTTTTCAAGGTCTTCACCAGCATTTTAACTGGAAGGAACCTTGGCCGGCACTGCGTTTGGGAACCCAGCAGTGAGCTCGCTAACGTGGGCAGCTACCCACCACCAGCTAACCACACTCACACTAACACACTGGCGTGTCCTGCCGCGTCACTGCAGCCGGCTAAATGTAGCCATTAAAATGACTTCTGGCAGCCCATGAACTGTTAATCGGAACAGTAAAGCCCCAGCAGGTTGCAATTACGGCAATTATGCTTTATTTGTAAACATATTCCTCATTATGAGTGGTCAAGGCAGCTTTTCCTCTCTGTGCTCTGACTTTTATGGAGCTTATAGCAGATGAGTGGACAAAATGGAATGATCTCCATCTTTTTTGCTCTCTCTCTCTCACTCCATCTCACTCCCTCTCTCTATCTCTCTCTCTCTCTCTCTCTCCTCACCTCACTTCTCACTTTCTTGTTCTCTCTATTGCCATCACTCTCTTCTCCTGTCTCCTTTCTCGTCATTTCTCTCTCTCTCTCTCTCTCTCTCTCTCTCTCTCTCCATGTCTCTCTTTCGTGGCTCTCTTTCTCTCCATCGCTCTCTCTCTCTCTCTCTTACTGTCCCCATTACACCATCCCTCTGTTTCATCTCAGTTGTTTGATACGTGACTTTTGGCAGTGATCAGAAGGAGAAGAGCGTGTGAGGGGTTGAAGACGAGGAAAAAAAGGAGAGGCTAATGGGAGATGAAGAGAAATGTGAAATGAGATAATAGAGAGATGTTAATAGAGTGTGCACTTCCCCCCCCATACCAAATTCAACACTGACACTTCATTATGAGCTCACATCCAGTACATGCACACAAACACACACACACACACACACACACACACAAACACACACACACAAACACACACACACACCAGGGGTGCATGGTTGACTGGGCTGCTGGCTCTATCTGACTGGCACTTGACATTTCCTCATTTCCTTCCTGAGTCAGAAAAAAATCATTAAGATTTGTGTGTATCTTTCTGTCTCTTCCTCCTGTGTGTGTGTGTGTGTGTGTAAATGCAGTGGATTGTTACTGACAGCTCTTTGAGCTTAAGAAAAGCAAAGCACTAACCTTTACTTCCTGACTCTGCAGAGGAATCTCTCTCTCTCTCTCTCTCTCTCTCTCTCTCTCTTTCTCTGTATAATATGAATTAAGGGGTCCAGCATCCTCCTGACTAACAAGTTTACAATGCAGGAAGGACAGAGAGAGAAAGAGAGAGATTGTGGAGAGGAAGAAGTTTAGAGATTCAAGAATCTATCATAAAAATATTCATTTGGTATTCTCAGTGTGCATTATAGTAATTAAAATGCATTACTATAATGAAAACTGTAAAAGTGGCAGTAAATATTGTTTGTTTGTGGAGGGGATCTCCTCCATTTTGAGCCACCTCGCGTAAACTCACACACACACACACACGCACACACACACACACACACATAGACATCTGGGTCTGACTGGAATATATCCAATAAAGGGTTGGCAGTTTGTACTATAGATGCTGACAGAAAGAAACCTAGCTGAGATATGCGATAATGTGACATTTACTAAGCAGATAGCGCTACTGGACTGGTCAGTTCAGAAATATAATTGAGTTCCTGGACAAACTGTACTGTTATCAGTATTTTTGTAACATTCATTCTAATTTAGCAGCAATTTCATATACCTAACACATGGCAGGAGTTGAGTTGGTTTAAGTATGTATAGTGAAAGTGAGTGATGTGAGCTCTGCATTTGACCCATCCGTGAAGGAGCAGTGGGCAGTTAACAATGGCAGCACCTGGGGAACTCTGCTTGGGGATGGTACCTTGCTTTTGAGTACCTCAGTGATATCTGTACCGGTCCTTGGATTCCAAATATCGACTCTCCGATCACGGGGAGAATGACCTAACCGTTATGCTATCAACTGCCCCAGTGTTAGCATAACATCAATTTAAGTGAGTGATTGGGTCATTGTGAACACATCACATCACACTCTGCATTTGCCCCATCCGTGAAGGAGCAGTGGGCAGCTCTGTCACCAAATGTGAAAAGTCCTTGGGTGCAGTACCTTGCTCATGAGTACCTCAGTGGTACCTTTACTGGTCTGGGATTCAATCCGGCGACCTTCTGATCGTGGTGTCAGCTCCATAACCGTTACACTGTCAACTGCCCCAGCTAAAGGACGTTAAGGAAGAAAGCAAACCCAGGCTCAGTAATCCAGTGACTGACACTGAGAATTTCCATATAAAGGAAACTGATATTTGTTTTGCAACATCAGAGTTTGCACAGCCAGTTCCTTCATTTACATGTGGCAATTTTGGCCATAAGCAAGCGTAGTAGACTAATAATGCTGCTAATTGGCGCAGTTGGTAGTGTAGCGGTTAGGGCGTTTGACCCGTGATTGGAGGGTCTATGGTTCGAATCCTGGGCCCATAAAGGTACCACTGAGGTACTCATGAGCAAAGTACCATCCCCAAGCACACCTTCCCCCCAGGCACTGCCAAAGCTGACCACTGCTTCTTCACGGATGGGTCAAATGCAGAGGTCACATTTCATTGTGTGCTGTGTTCACGAAGACAAATAATCACTCACTTAAAACATTTACATAAATACTATTAGTACAAGAGTACAAGAATTACAATTACAATTAGTACAAGAATTTGAGGTAAAAATGTAATATAAAAACAGCATAAACACTAAAAAAATTAACACAGTGAGTTTTACTCCAGTGAGCATGGCCACAAAGACTTTGTACCAGTGTAGACCCAGACTACATCTAATCCTGGAAACCAAACATTCTGCTACACTTCCGTCTCATGAGCTTACCTGAGAATTGGAGTGTGTGTGTGTGTGTGTGTGTGAGAGAGAGAGGGAGAGAGAGAGAGAGAGAGAGAGAGAGAAACACTCTCCTCTGCTGTTTTATTTCAATCTCAGAGCATATGGTGTCTCACTTCCCCTGACAATGTACACATGTACATAGTGAAAACTAGGAGTGAGAGTGTGTGCTCGTATGTGTGTTTGTGTATGTATGTGTGTGTTTGTGTGTCTAGTGTGTGTGTGCATGGCGTAAGAAAGCCTGCAGGGCATCTTTATACTGCTCTGATCTGCCCTAGTGGGGCTGCAGCTGGGCACCCCACCAACACACACACACACGCACACACACACACACACACACATACACATACACATACACAACACACACACACAGAGGGCCGGAAGGAATCCAGGCTGTACTCTGCCTGCCAGTCTGCCAGTGGCCACAGCTGAGCGGAAGACTGGCGTCTCTCCCCCGTTGCTCCTTTTTTCCTTTCGATCTTCATCTTTCTGTTACTTTCTCTTTTTTGCCACAGACTCTCTCTCGTTCTTTCTTTCATCTGTCGCAGTCACACTCTGCAGTTTCCTCTCTGTATCTCCTGTTCTGAGATTTCTTTCTTTATTGCTCTCATTTCATTGATAGATGGATCTGTCTCTCTCTCATTCACATACACTCTCTCATTCTTGCTCTCTCTTTCTTACTCTCTCTCTCTCTCTCTCTCTCTCTCTCTCTCTCTCTCTCTCTCTCTCTCTCATTCTCATTCTCCCTTTCTTTCTCTCTCTCTGATTCTCTCTGATTCTCCCTCTCTACTTAATGATCAGAACTGCTTGTTTTGTGTTTGTCTCTTGATGGGTGTGTGTTTAGGATTTTATGTGTGTGTGATCTGAGTATGTAAATGTGTGTATATATGTATTTGCCCCCTACTTGTGTCTTTGTGTGTGTTTGTGAGTGTGTGGTCAGTCCTTTTCAGAGGGCCACCTGGTGACTGTCACTGCCTTGCATTTTTGACATCACCAGCAAGACTTTTGTGAGCCACCTCAGTGCCCTGGGGTTGTCTGTGTGTGTGTGTGTGTGTGTTCGTTTGTGTGTGTGTGTGTGTGTGTGTATACACCAGAGAATGCCACTGTATTTTTAGAAAGAACAGAGTCACAGTGCCCAAGGGCTAATACATCCACTCATATTGCATTCATGTGTGTGTGTGTGTGTGTGTGTGTGTGTGTGTGTGTGTGTGTGTGTGGTGTGTGTGTTATGTTGTGTTACCTTTGTGAGTAGAAAGTCATTTTTCACCTTTTTCTGTGATCTCCATACAACCATCTTCTTTCTTTCTCTTTTTCTTTCTTTCTTCTCTCTCTCTGTCTCTCTACAAAAAATTAATTCACAAATCTTCCTTCTTCCTTCCTTCCTTCCTTCTTCCTTTCTTAATTCATTCATTCTTTCTTTATTTTTTACATTTATTTTCTTTCTTTTTTTCTCTCCTACAAAAATGCAAGTTAATTCACCAAAATCTTTCATTCATTCATTCATTCATTCATCATTTCTTTCTTTTCGTCCTTCTTTCTTTCTTTCTTTCTTTCTTTCTTTCTTACAGTAATACAAATTAATTTACTAAAATGTCTTTATTTCTGTCTGCCCTCTCTCTCTGTATCACTTCTGATCTAAGTAAATGATTAATATGTAATGCATTATTAATATTAAATAATTATATTAATAATATATTAATAATTTTGTGGAATCCTTTGAGTTTTTGTGTCATTTGTGTGTGTGTGTGGGAGGTGTTGTGTCCAGTTTGGCACCTAGGCCTGGCAGCACAGTTGAAAGACAGGCGTCTCTTAGTGAAGTATCTAATCTTGCAAATGGAAGTTCTGAAACATTTAGAGCAGCTCTCTCTCTCCTGAGACTCCCAGCAAAAGGCTTTCCCTGTAGGCTCCGGTGCAGCGAGGGTCAATCTGCTCACTCGATGTGTGTGTGTGTGTGAGAGAGAGAGTGTATGTGGGTGGGTATGACACAAAGAGATAGACAGAGCAGGGTTGGGATGGGGGTTAGTAGGAGAGAGAGTGCGAGAGAGAGAGAGAGAGCGATGGTGAGGTAGACGTGCAATGGGTGAGATTATTTCTCTCTCTCTCTCTCTCTCTCTCTCTCTCTCTCTCTCTCTGTTTCAGGTCACTGAGCATAAGTTGTAAGGATCCCGGAGAGAATGATAATGTATCTTATAGGATGATTCTCCACCACTCACTTGTGACGTTTGTGTGTGTGTGTGTGTGTGTGAGAGAGAGAGAGAGAGTGTGTGTTTTATTGGAGCACACTGTATCACCCATTAAGTAACATGGGTCTGATATTTATAAACTATGGCATGCTGAAATTTATCCCATAATACACCTCACCCCCATAGAGCATATGCAGGACAGGACAGATGAGCTTAACTAAGGACAGCTCTCTCTCTCCCTCTCACTCATTTACACACACACACGTTGTAATTCCTGCCCTCGCTTGACTGATAATGAAACATGAGCAGGAGCGTATGTGTGTGTCTGTGTAACTTGTGTAGCTTTTCAGACCCCTGTACACAGTCACGTCACTTGTGCTAACATCTTTCCCGCTTTAGGGAATACACTTTATACAAAAAGGCTGAAGTATCAGTATGCATTTATGAGGATCTTTTGTATCACCACCATCAAGACAAGATCATCAAATATTAAGATCAGAGGCATGGACAGTAAAGCAACAACATACTCAACACAAATAGCTATGGAGTGTGTGTGAGAACTGTGACTTATTTACTTACATTTTAGGGGTTTATATTTATATTTACAGCATTTAACAGATGCTCTTATTCAGAGCGACGTTCAACAGTGCTTTATAGTTAAGACCAAGTTACCGCCAACTAACTTACATACTTAAACAAAACCTGTTAGTGAAAATGGAAGTTAGTTCACAGCAGGGGCGCCGCCAGCCAATTTTACCGGGGCTTCAGCCCAGGCTATTTTGAGACTAGCCCGGGTAGCCAAAATAATTGTACCGATTTTTAGGTTATTTACTTCATTAACTTGCATACATCTGGAAATTTAATGATAATTTAGGCAGTCTACTATAGTCTGTGGTTTACTATAACACTTGTTATATACTGTATACAAATTGAAAAAAATCCTCGGCTTATTTTTTAATTCACATATATCTGGAAGCTAAGCAGGGGTGTCATAAAGGCTCAGGAAATATCCCTGGTTACTACGGGTAACAGAAATACAGGTTAATTAGATTGTGTGAATAAGTATGTGAGGGGTAATTAGTCCCCTAGATACTCCTTGAAGAGGTGTATCTTCAGACCACATTTGAAGACCGCAAGTTCAGGGCAGATTTCATAGTAGAGGTGTGGTATGGAGAATTTGGGAATACTGTATATGGGCCATGCAGCTGCATTCTGGATCAACCAAGTAAAAACAGCAAATGTCTTTACGTCTGTTGTTCAACATGATCCAGCATTGGACCGGAGAAGACAGACTTAATCAGAATCATACATTTTGATCTGTGGAATTGTTTCTTGATTGCAACAGAAACCTTGTGGTGGTTAAATCTGTGGCTGATTTTTTAGCTTTAGATAATTATAGTGTATCTTATAGTGCAGTGTTTCCTAGAGAGGCTCAGGTCTCCTGAGGCTAAAGATTTCCCCTTAGAACACTCCAGTTAATCCTAAACTCTGCTTGGAGGGGATTGACTGGTGTTAAAGAGAAAACCTCATAATGCAGAATTACTGGCTAAAAGCCACTTTCCAAGCCCTTGCAGTTTAAGTTTAAGCATTATTTCATTATGATTCATGAAAAACCTCTCACTCTCTTTGTGAATATGTGTGTGTGTGTGTGTGTGTTTGTTGGAACTTGCAAAGTTACTGATGGGGTGATTATAGTGTGTGTTGAAAGATAACTTAGCTGAGACAGAGGGAATGAAGAGTGTGTTCAGTTTAATCACATTATCAATAAAAGCTGTTACTGTTTCCAACTCACAAGCAATCATATTTCTGGAAAGACAAATGGTGTGTGTGTATGTGTGTGGACTGCAGAGTATGTGCATGATTATTTAAACAGTCAGAGTTTGACATCAGCCTGTGATATTCCCATGTGTGTGGTTTGGAGTTTTGGAGGGTGAAGTTTTATTTCTAAAACTGGGCCATTAGGATCCATTCTTCATCCGCTCTGGTTGTTAGTAGAATTCAATTAGCAATGATTCGATGCACTGCTAGTCAGCTTGCTCAAAGCAATTACCAACTCACCTCCATCGTCTGATGCAAGCGGTGCAAAAATATGCAAAATAGCTTGCATTGTTCACACATGCACATTTACTTTACTATACTTCTGGGGACATTCCATAGACATGCGCATTACTGTAACTGAAAAACCCAATGCCTGCCCCTGAATTTAACTCTACCCCTAACCATAATATTTATCGTATACCTGTTTACATTTTCTTAAAATAGTTTCTACACCAAACCAGAATGCCATTTTGCAGAAATTTGTCCATTAAATAAGACAATATTACATGTACACATGCATAAACAGAATGTACAGACATACTACAATTGGTAGAAGTTCAGTGGCAAACATGAAGTACGGTTGGTCCTGTGATCAAGAAAGGGTTTCAATTCCACTGAGGTACTTGAAACATGAGTACCATTCCCAGGGAAGCTATTATACAAAAATTAAGCGAGACATATATCTATAACTGTTATGTTTGATCCTGTTTCTGTTACTAAATGTCTATTGTCATTTGTGGAATGGATTTCAGGATTGGAGTGTGTGTGAGGAGTGGAATTAAATCTTGGTGTGGAGTTACAGCCAGCAGATAAATTATTTGGCTAAAACGAATGTACCTATTGACTCCCTGGAGCAACTTGGGCTAAATGATCTTGCTCAGGGGTCCAGAGGTGAAGTCGGATAGAGCTGGATTTGAACCTGCTGTACATGACTGGTTGCTAATGGTTAGGTAAGGGCAAATTGCTAGCTAGGAGATTGTGGTTAGCTAAAGGCTAATGGTTTGCTAGGAGCTAAAGGGTAAGAAAAGGCTAATGGCTTTCTAGAAGCTAGCTTGGGGATAATGGCCAGGTTAGGGGCTAATAGTTACTTAAGGACCTTGACTGGCTTGAAATAACTAGTTAAGAGATAATGGCTGGCTTAGAGAAATAACTAGTTAAGAGATAATGGCTAGCTTAGAGGAAATAACTAGTTAAGAGATAATGGCTAGCTAAGGGTTATTATGAATATTGGCTGTTATTTGGTGGCATTTCCAGAGTTTGAATTGGTTAATTCAACGACACTGTGTATATGTATCCTTTAAATACTCAAGGCCGAGAGCTCACACTTCATCATCTGGAATGCAATTCATATGACTGCTGTGTTCACTGTAACATTTCTTCACTCTGGACTTAGAATCTTTTTTTTGCCTTAAAGCAATCAGTTCTGCTCACATGGACCTAACTAGTGAAAGTGAGTGATTATTTGTCATTGTGAACACAGCACAGCACACAGTTCACCAGTGAAGTGCGACCTCTTAGTTGACCCATCCAAGAAGGAGAAATGGGCAGCTTGCAGCAGCACCGGAGAAGCAGATCTTGGGGAGACGATCAAGAATAAGCGCTCAAACCCGCTACGCTACCAACTGCCCCGATTAGTGACTAGTGTATCAGTCGCATCAGGTTAGAAATCAGATACAATGCTAATCTATGCAGTGTTGCCCTCATTTTGTTAATATTGGGTAGAAGTAGTTCTCCTTTCTCATGTCATACAAACACAAATCTGGTAAAATAGGTTGATGAAAAACCACAAATACTAAAATTATAGATTAATAATTAATATATTTGGGGAAAATGACTTCAGGACACATAATAAAATGTATTACTTTGATGAAAATACACACACACACAGCCACATGTTGATATCACCGTGAGCAATCATCTTAACACTAGCATCTAATAGCAACTACTTTGAAATTTAACCTTTTAGTTTTTCAAAAAAATGATGATACCTTTAATAAAATAAAAATCTTATGAGGCCAGTCTTTCAGGGGTCAATCAGATTATAACACAAACACATTCAGAGGAAAAATACAAGATTATAGCTCCCAGTGAACAGTGCCTGAATCTACATGCCCTGACATTCGTAATGGAGTGAGGGACAAAAGGATAGGTGAAGAAGAAGGGGAGAGAAGAAAGAGGACGGCAGCATCCATCTCCTGTGAGACTAATTAAGCTGTAAGGTTAGGCCCATAAAGGCGTGTGATTGGTCCTTGTCTCAGCCCTTTTCTGTAGCTGACTAAAATGTTACCCCTGAGTGGCTCTGGTTTGTAGCTGGCCGGCCATGCAAACATTTGATGGATGGTCTTTATCTAGAAATGAATTCACCGCATAAAGTATTTAAGCAGTCTTTGCCACTCTTTTCCATGTCGTCTTCCCCAACTCTTCTTCTTCCCCCTTTATCCTCATTCTCCCTTATATGCCTCATCAAAGTTTACTCCAGAGCTATAGACTAGACATGTAGAAGTACTGATCTGTAATTTACAATTCTGTGGATTTCATTCTGGGTTTTTTTTTCTGAGGTACAGATCTTAGCTCAGGCACGGTGGTGAAGTTTTTAGGTATTTCGACAGTTTCAGCTCGTTGTCATGATTAATATAATCTCGACAATTACTGAATCTGAACGTCCATAACTCTTGAACCCTTGAAGCTGTAAGTGTTCCGGCTAGACAATGTTTGAGTTTAACAAATCATTCCTAACAAATTTGTAATTTACTCCAAGTTTTTCAGTGTTCTTAAAATGAAACCGATGGTTCAGAGCATGGCTCCTTTGTGGTTCAATGTGAACATTTAGTTCCTAAGCCTGATATACCTAGACAGGGTAAAACAACCTATACACTAGCTTGCAGGCCAGTTCTGGTTTATCAGTTGTTATTTAATGTCACATCTGATATACTGGCTGTAACCTTATGCATCTGTTGATGTAGCTGAGATTAGTTTCCTTCAAAAGCAAACTAGCCTAACCAGCTCCTAACCTAACCTCACCATAAACAAATGATTATTCAAATCAATCCCAGTCCTAGCCATGTTAGAGTGTAAGTTAAACCATAAAGGTACCTATAGAGTAGACATGGTGGTGCTGAAGTCTCTGTTGAGCTTATGTTATTTAAAATAAAATTTTCTACATGTAAGCAAGCGGCATGGTGGTTGCAGGGGCTGGCGCTGTTGACTCGCCTTGAAAGGTCCTGGGTTCGAACCTATGGTCGGCTGTGGGGCTTTTATGTGTAGAGTTTGTGTGCTCTTGCCGTGCCCGCCCACCCAGGGGTGCGTTTCCTAAAAGAGTATTTGCTTAATTAGTTGGTTCAGGTAATGAATGAATGAATGTATTAGTAAGTATACAGCCACCAGGTCGCACGTGTTCATTCTAAATGCACTAAAACACATTTGTGAGCTAAATTTGAGACTCTATGTGTTACTGTATTAATATCTTACAAAAAATACAAGTCTTATTGTGGGCTTAGAGTACAGTCAGGAAGTAACTGAACAAGAGTTTGAATGAATAATGTCTTTTTTCATGTCTTTTGTATGGTGGCTCAGACCATTCACCAAAGTTCAAAAGCCACAACATCAGTGCAAAAGCTGCAAAACAAATGCAAAAGTCACAACGAAAGTGAGCAGCAGCCCATCTATATATTGGTCCAGGTTTCAGGTTGACTTTTATTCCAGATTAATAGAAAGCTTTTGAAGAAAATTATTTTCTTGCTAGAACACTGATTATTATAACTAGATTAATGTAATGCATTTGCATTTGTGTTGTGGTTTTGCATTTTGTTGCAACATCTGAGCCACTGTACAATTGTTTTATCACAGCACATGCAAAAGTCTTTAGTTTACAGTCTTCTCTAGTCAGAATGCGCTGAAGACATTATGTAAATAGAGTAAGACATAATGATCGCAAAGTGACTAAAAAAAGCCAGACAACTGCAATGTTAAAATATTTTGTATTTACATGTAAAATAATATATTAAGTAATGAAATATGATTTTTGCATACCTTGTTATCACAGGAAGTGGTCTTAGAATTGGAATGACTTAGGAATTAAATGGTATAAAATAAATTAGTAATTTTTGTTCTGAATTTTGAAATTTACCAGGGGAACATACGCATGTGAACTCCCCAAAGTGAATTTGAGTGCGCAGTAGCTATAAATGACCGTGTGTGAGGACAGCAGTGAGGATGAAAGTGTGTTGAGGATGAAGCACTTCTGGCCATAATGTATTTAAATCATCAGCATGCTACATTAGAGCTGTAATGGCAACCTATAAATATTCCCATTAAAAATATACCACACTCAGCATGTAGTTTATCATTAACAGGGAAAAGCTATCTCTCTCTCTCTCTCTCTCTCCAATCTCTCTCTCTCTCTCTCTGTCTCTCTTCTCATCTTTTTTCTCCCATTCTCCCCTCTCAACCTTATACAACTTGCCCAAATGGTAAGTGAACTTCGTGGAACAGACCCAGCACCTTTCAACACTCACACACACTTGCACTCTTAATTGAAGAATGATGTACAGATGAAAATAGAGAGAAAGTTCGGGAACAAGGGAGCGAGATGGACAGTGATGGAAAGTGGAGAGAGCAGGCAGTATCAGAGCTTTTAATGTATTTGAATGTTCCTTTTTAAGATAATGGCCTGATTGAGGACCATTTGCTTAACGTAGCGAGGAGAAATTAGAGGGAAGAAAAAGAACAGGAAGAGCAATAAGGAGAGGCGGAGGAGAGGAGAAAGGATGACAGCAGGACATGGAGATGAGAAGAGGAAAGACAGAATAAGCATTTGGGGAAGCGGCAGCACAAATGTGCTGCCCTTCAGGCTGTGTGTGTGTGTGTGTGTATGTGTGTGTGTGTGTGCGTGTGTGTGTGTGTGTTTGCGTGAGACAGAGTGAGAAATATCTTTTTAGCTTTTCAGTTTGTCGTTTGGCTGCACAAGGGAGAAGGAGTGAGAGAGAGATTTTGTGTGAGTTCACTGTAATTAATGGTAAAATGTGCAAAAAGGAACACATGGCCCTTGCGGGGTGTGATTGAGGAATGACACACACTAAATCTCTCCTTCTCTCTCTTTTTACACACACTCACACAATGAGCCTGTAATTCAGACTAATTTGTCATATTTGCAGCATGAAGTCATTTGTTAGCAATTATGTTAAACGGTGTTTAATGTTTTGGATGGAATGATCTCCTCGTTAGTAATTATGGACCAACTCATCATCGTTAATGTTAATTACTCACACCAAACCACAATGAATCAATCTGCAATAAAGCCATAATACACCTGCTTACCTGGCATTTTCAATTCATGTGTAACTTAAATCTGTGTGTGTATGTTTAAAAAATAGAAGCATGTTGTGACAATATAATAATTCCCTACAGTGATCCTGGAACAGTCCCCTGTGGTGTATGTGGCAGAGAAGACACCATTTACAACTCTGTGTGTGAGAGCTATATGTTTTTTAATGTAAATTAAAAAAATATAAGCCATCACAGAAAGACCTCAGTGCTTGAAATATAGCAAAACTGGTCCTAAATGAAACTACTCCTGCATCTTCTGGATATATTGAAATTCTTACTGTAGACCTGCCCACACACACACACACACACACACTGTGTGGGCAGAAGAGAAACCTAGAAAGTGGGGAAGGAGAGGGGGGGCTGTTACAGTGAAAATAGTCTGCAGTAGGATGCACCCTGAATAAAGAACAGGGCATTGGGCCTGGACACTCAGAAGCTACACATACACATGCACACACACACATACACCTTTACACACACACACACACACGTATATATATATATATATATATATATATATATATATATATATATATATATATATATATATATATATATACATATATATATACACACACACACACACACACACACACAGAGATAAGAGTGTGTTATCTGTCCTAAGTTTAATTTAGTGATAGTAGAGTGCTGGAGGACCTTAGCCAAAGAGTTTTAATTATCTATCAGAGATTAAGAGAGAGAGAGTGAAGAGAGAGAGAGAGAGAGAGAGAGTGAGAGAACAGCAGAATGTATCATTTCATGTACTCTTGTATTTTCTTGTGCTGAGATGCTGGTGATTGTGGTTTGGGTCTGTAGGGGGCGGGCTGAGTCTAAACTGATCTGTACTGTAGTGTGCTATCCTGCATACACCTGGGCTCTACGTCGGTACCCAATGGTGTATTTGTGGTTAGTGTTGCCTATTCCTGGCCCTCACACACTGTAGCAAATTATAACCAAACAAAGATTCAGGTGGACGATCACAACATTTTGAATGTATAACAATGAATATTTCTGATCACGGCCAATGGACCCTGGTGGTGAAGTCTTTAGAGAGAAAGTGGCATCAGCTAGAAAGGGATCCATTAGACAAATGTGTGTTTGGCTGCGTCAGCTCTGTGCCTGCCAGAATGCACCACACATGGGGGTGTGATGGTGGTGGAGAGGACAGATAGAGGGGAGAGAAAGAGAGGTGGGGACCACTGTTGTGGGCATGTTTCTTTTTATTAGTACCGTTTTGTAAATACACTACATTAAGACCAAATAATCATATTTGAAAAAAATATTAGTCTCAGTTTATCGCCACCCGATAGCTGTTAATACTGTTACTATACATATATATATATATATATATATATACCCTGTATACAATACTACCTTTTTAATTTTGTTGTTTGCTTTTTGTGATTTTTCCAGAAACTCTTCGACTCATTGAATATAAAATACAATTACAAATACTACTGACCATATAGCACAGTTCTACATGCTATAGGTCACAGATAAGGTCATTGATCTCATCCCCTTCAGCATACATGTGCACACACACATAGACGCACACCCAAACACACACTACGCTGGTGTTTAACTGATATCCTGTCTGGGAAGTATGCTAATTGGGATCATTTTAGCCAATAGCGTTCCATCTCTCTTCCCCTTCAGGTGTCTCAGAGGTAATAATGTCATAGTAAATTAGCCTCCATGAGACCATTAACCTGCACGTACACACACAGAAGTGTATGAGAGAAGAGAGAGAGAGAATAGGTGTGTGTGTCTGAATGTTGCGTGAGTAAAGTCGGCCTTTCTTTCTCACAGCCATCTGGCAGTTATAGGTGAGTCCTGATTAAACAGAGTTAATTTGACAACCATGCAAATACACACACACACACTCACACAGAGAAACACACAAACAGAGAGGGTTCCTGTTAATTTCCCTCGAGAACACTAACATTATTGTACTCACATTAATTATACATAGTTAAGGTTCATACTTAATCAATTTATATTGTTATCATCTGTCATCTGTGGCTAATGCCACTGAAAACAACACAATGCCCTCACATGTCCCCCCACACACACACCCGGACTGTGAACTAACTGACTCTATTTGCACCAATGCGCTACACATCACCGTTGCTGTGATACACATGTTGCTATACGGACTATTTCCTCCTCAAATGACTGTTGATACAACACTGCAATCATATTTTTTGCACTGCTGTATTTGCACAAATATCAAACTTTGAATGTATAAATAGACTGGATTTAGATTTTTTTCATATTATAACTGTTATAACCTCTTGCACAGCCAGTGTAAAAGTCAACTTCTACTTTTGTAGGCAATACTGCATCCTAACTGTCTCTCTATCTACCTCTGTTTCTAATTCTAGGTTAAAGTTATTTATTATTCCATGTGTAGTTTAAAATGTATATTTTGTACTCTATTTATATATTGTTTATTCCATGTGCCTTATTTGTTCTTTGTTCCTTTGCAGTGTTAAAACTGGAGCCATGTCGTCTTGTCTCTCTATGTATCTGTACAGTATATAGCAGAGATGACAATAACGTTTACTTTGACTTACTTTGACTTTGACTTGAGCTGTAACACTCCAGTTACAGCGGTGCACTGACATTAAGCTCCAGTTACAGCAGTGCAGTATGGTAGTAGCCAAACTATGGCACCACAGTGCTGTGAAACTCCAAATACAGCAACTCAATTGCTAAAATACTATATTGAGAACTGTGTGCTGCTGGAATTACTGCAGCATAGTACTGCTAAACTCATGCAGTATCCGACTATAATACTATAATACTTCAATTGTAACATCAGCAATACAATGCCATCTACTGTGATGTGACAGTAATTATGTATATCTTAAGTGACTCAGATTAGAATCAAGTTCATCAACTTCTAATTAGTTGTATTTTTTCTCTTTCTTCTCACATACACACACGTTCATGCATCTGACACAGAAGGAGGGTCTGCGCCTGATATGCTGCTCGTTAGTTAGGTTGATGTAGCGTGAGACACGGCTCCATAAACATGGGACAGAATTATAGCCCAGCACCTTCTCCTCCCACAACTTACAAAGGGGAATTTGTCCTTGACTGTGTGTGTGTGTGTGTGGGTGTGTGTGTGTGTGGGTGTGTGTGTGTGTGGGTGGGTGGGTGAGTGGGTGTTTGTGTGTGTGTTTGCATGTGCACTACTCGGGCATCCAGGTTAGTCTTGCTAACAAATCACACATTAAGATGACACTTCGATGTTATCTGCCTATATATCTAAAAGGCAGGGATAGACAGAGAGAGAGAGAGAGAGAGAGAAGCAGGTTATAGAGTGAGGTATGCGGTGAAGTTGGGGATTGAAGTGTTCTGAATCTTTGGCTGGTGTCCAATTCTGGTCAATAAACTTGTACACCCATCACACACTCAACCCACTCCCCCACCCCCTCACCCAGACATATATTCCCTCTTAGTGCTCTCTCTCCATATCTATATCAAACACATGCACAAACTAATTGTAAAAAATTGCTTTATAGGTTAGACTGTATTTATGTATAAGATGTACTGGCACTCATGTTCAAGCCTTTCATGTAACAGTAGATGTCATTTAATATTGCCTTACAGAGAGAGAGGAAACCAGCACAATGGCAGAACAAGATATATACGGACACATAAAAGAAGAATATATGTTGGGGCAGTGGTCGTTTAATGGTTATGGAGTTGGCTATATATGATTGGAGGGTCTCGGTTCTAGTCTGGACTAGTAAAAGGTAACACGTGAGCAAAAGTGCAATGCCTGACCTCAAGCACTACTCGGCGCTGTCAATGTTCAGATGTCACTGCTCCTTCCACTGATGGGAAGAGCAGACCGCATATCATCTGAGGTTAACCAGGTTTTGGATGGAAAACCAACTACAAGAAAATCAGTTGCTGCTGCTGTTAGAGGTGCTGGTGAGACCAAAGAGGTGCCATCCGCCAGATGCTGTGGATCACTGTCGGTGGTGACAGGGACACTGTGTTGTAAAAATGGCCTTGTCCTTCTGATGAGCACATAAAAATGAGGTCATGAATCTCTGAGGTCATAAAAGATCCCGGGGCATCTTTCTAAAGGAGACGGGGGACTCCAATGATATGCTAAACTACCCCTGTGATCTTTTCAGATCTGGCCTCCTAATCATCCCCTATCTCTTATTTGTGAATTCTTTCCTGCCAATAAGAGATTGGTGGTGAGTGTACTGATGCAGAATAGCTGCTGCAGCATCATCCAAGAGGAGCTAAATACTCAATCTGGTTAAAGCGTCTCTTTGCTGTCCCTGTGAAGCATTTTGGGTGTCTAGTATATAGAAGTGCTATATGAATGCTTTCCTTCATTCATAAGGAAGAGGGAAAAGAAAAACTGGATAACCTCTGTTACTTAAGAGTCAACATTAAGTGACAGTGGAAAAGTCCCTCTATTAATTCAGTAAAGCTAAGCTGACATGTGCGTTTCTGTATACTAAAGATCTGAAATAACAGTGCCAATTTTGTGATAGTAGGCATCCAGACAAAGCACAGCCAAAGCACAGATGTCTGATATTCAGCCACACTGAGCTCTGTATCCTGGTTTAGAGCACTAAACAAAAAAAACAAGTGACTGGAGAGTTGATTTCTGACCGTCTGCCAGCAATTGTACAGAGCATAGAGGACTGAGTGTATGGTACTTAGCGTATGTGAAAACCCTCATTAAGAGGTCGAAGAGAAAAATTACTTCATGTTTGTACACAGAGCTCTCTCTCCCTAGCTCTCTTTCACTCATTCTCTATTTCTGTCCTTCTGTCTCATTCTTCCACATGTGACAGGGGAAATGGGGTCATAGTTCAGTGATGAAGAGAAAGAGAGAGAGAAATAACACTCAGAATGTTCTTGCTGTCCTTCTGTAGAAATTAAACCTGCTATGAATTCTAACAAATGCAGTAAAAAAATCCAAAAACTCAGAAATAATAATTTCTGTACTTCTAAGAAATATAAAAGAGACAAGTAGATGTACAGGAGAAGTCACACACATTACACTTACTGTAGAGCATGTCCATTGCAGTAGTGTATGTGTTATTATTATCTTTTCTCACAACTACCGTCACCGCTATTACTGACATCCCCATGGCTTCTGACATCTTCTTGCTCTAATCTTTTCTTCCATTACATCTCTCCTTTTGTTATCATTTAAAAAGAGAAGGCCAGTGGTGTTCATTAGGCCGTGCTTTCCACAGACTCCTACAGAGTTTTTCTGTCTTCAGCTGAGAGGATTTAATGGTTTTGAGGACTGAGGTGCTCCATGCTGCAACAGCAGAGTTCTCTTTGCCAGAGAGTGTGTGTGCAGCAACCAGTAGGCAATATAAACTAACTGTCTGAGGTGTATACACAGTAAGATAACTTATTATTGATAATAAGAGAGACAGTGTGTAGACACAGTGAAACAGACACTGCAGTCATCTGGTCTGTTCGCAGGGATTATCTACTCCAGCTCTCTCTAAGGAGTAGAATGGTCTAGAGCTCATAGGCAAATGGCTTAAATCAATATGTAATTCCCAATTTTATATTTTTAGACTGCCTCCACCCATGTCCTATACCTGCAACAGTCACACCATGACTGACATCCTAAACAACTATGCTTACAAGATGCATTCATTAGATCTCAGAAATGCCACTATGAATAAGAGTTATTCTTTTTTTGTGGCACCATCTAGTGACTTTAATCATGATTCAAATTATTTACCTTTTGAATTTTTAACATTTAAATGATATATTTTGCTGTGGCATTTCAAGATCCCAGCGCCAATGGACTGCAGGTTATTTGCTATTAAGTGTAAGAATATTAATGTTACATTCTGTGTGGTAATCCTGTCTGTAAACAAACATGTCTGTGTTAACCCCAGAATTAACACTGGCCTTAGCCAACACCAGCAAGCCAATTTAGTGGGTTTGCCACCAAAGAAAACAGTCGCTGGACTGCAATGAATACTAAGTAAATTTCAATGTGGGACTATCATAGAGACTCATGAGGTTCACTGAGGTCTTGGGCCATCCCTGGAGTCTCTTCTCAAGACAAAACACTGACATTACAACTCCAAGGATGCTAAAAACTATGGAAGTCATGCCATACCAAAGATTTAAAGACAATGAGGACAGAGAACATACCAACTGTGGAATGACATAGGCCGAGATATCTGTGATGTTGCACTATGAAGTGGCTGATTATGAGTGATGGTTAGTTAGCAGCCCACAATGACTCATGGGATTTGTTCTCCTTGGCAAGGATGGATCTGAAGGACATCTGGGTATTTTATTGTCCCTTTGTACTTTGGTATGTCACACAGGGTGTTAACAGTTCGAAGCATAAATTTATCAACATTTATGTGCAGATATTGGTTCCAATTTGGGATCTGGGGCCTGTTTCAGAAAGCAGGTTTAGCAAAAACTCAATGTTATTTGATTCCGAGTTAAGGGATACCCAGAGTTTCCGGTTTCAGAAAGCCAGTTCAGCCTAACTCTGAGTCAGTGCAACCCATGGCCTGCGTGAAGCTAACCTGTAACAGCTCGCGGGTTTTTATTCCAGTAACCCGGAGTTTCTCTACTTTACCTCTCTCTTTCTCTCTCTTAAATTTTTATACAAGAACTGGACCCAACAGAAATTAAGCGTAATTGGTAGCAATTAAAAATGAAGTATAAGAAATATAGTCCAAACAGGTAGGTATAAGACTGTACCTGTAAACCATTGGGACGTTTTTGAAGAGCTCTACTTAGCATCATTCGGTGGATTGATACATGGCGATTAGTTATTGATCTAAGCCAAAAAAGGCGACCATTTCTCCATCTTAACACTGCCAGTATGTAATATTGCCTACAATATTTTCGAAATTTCCTTTCCAAGTGTCCAAATTGTGCTTAGGATATGTTCATAACTTGCCTCTAACAGCCGTGGGGAAAAAGGCAGAAGCCAGAAAAATAACAACAGAACTTGAGAATTTACACTACTAAACTGTAGGGATTCCAGTTGTGAAATAATGATTTTAAATTGATTTATTAAAAAGTACTTTTCTGGACTCACTAAGAACACCAGCCCTGAAGCAGGACAGCTATTCAGGTGCTAAAACAACAACAACAACAACAATAATAATAATAATAATAATAATAATAATAATAATAATAATAATAATAATAATAATAATTTGTATTATTTATATGGGGCTCAAACCCAAAGTAAAGGAGTTGGGAAAACTGACACTTATTCAAATGTAAAACTGCGAAAGTCGTGTAGAACCTATTAAAGCACTTTTAATGAGACCGCAAGCGTGTGTGAAGGGGTTTGAGCGAGCGGGCGGAAGTGTTGTAATAATTTCCCGGTGATCATGTTCCGCCAGGTGCTACTGTGGCCTGAGAGTTCACAAAATGTTGGTGTTTAACACACTGTAAGAAAACTGTAAAAGAATGTATGCCCTTAGTCATTTATTTGTACATGTTAGCGCTCGTGTTTTTTATTATTACTGGCATCACGCAAATGTTGCTCTCGGGTTGACTTCTGACGCTTCTCCAGCAAGTTTAAACAGCGCAGCGTTAGCCTGTGGTGAAAGCGCATTAGTACATGTGTTTTCATGTCAGATTCTCCCTCAGCCAGGTTCTCCAGCGCTCGCATATTTGCCTTTGTGCGTAATTCCGTGTTCGTCTCGCCCTCTGTCAAGTTTCCACGCCGCCGGAAAATTTGCCTCCCGGCGTGTTTCTTGTAAGACCTTGGGAAGGTACCGAGCGCGTTTTCCGTCTCTCTCCCTCCATTCTTCACTATGGGAACGCTTAAAGTTGAACTCATGCTGCGTTAATGACATGCAGGGAACTGGGAAAAGCATGTAACTTATTCCATGAGATATAACTCTGACAAATCCGTCTCAAAGTGAGCTTGTCCTCTCAGAAATATACACATATATAGTTTTACAGTTAATGCATTTCTGAATATACTTAAGACCTAAAATGTACAGCTAGATATACAGTAGTTATTTACTTAATGTGCATATGATCAGTAGCAATAAAGGTTGTGTTCACTAAGAAGTACCCATCAAAATGTGAAGATGCTGATGGGGGTCTTACAGTTCCAAAGTTAGATTTATCGAGTTCACCGTTTGGAAACTCAGCATTCCAGTGAGTTGTTTGAGAGAACAAGTTTTAAATCACTTTAATTCACTGTCTCCTCTCACAAGTTTTTCAACAGACCCTCCGGAGCGTACTGTAATGTTTCATGTTCAAAATATGTTAACCATTTCGGTTGAATCGCCAAGTTTGGCGCTGCGCGAGATAAAGGCGATAAGGTGGCGGCGCGAGCCATAGCGTCGGAGTATTTCGCGAGCGCGAGGCGGGTATATGAGCGGGTTCCGTTACCTCCGTTACCGTCACTACCGCCCTACGAGCCCGATCGACAGACGACACTATTATGTAAAGAGCGGAAAGAACGAGCTCCGGAGTCTGACAGCTCGAGAGCACGCGACCAGCGGAGAGAGAGGGTCCGAGGCGCTGGCGCAAACTCCCTCCATCTGCTTGTGAGGATGAGGATGATCATTATGATGATGTGCCTGCTCCGGTTTTCACTCCTTTGGCTTCTGAAAGGTCAGATCTGCGGAACCGAAGCCCAAGGGGTGTCCGCTAAAGTGCTGCGGGCTTCCAACTTGCGGCGTGACGGTGAGTTCGAGCGCTACTTTTCGTTGCTTTTCCTACAACTTTTTGTTAACTTTTTCTCCTCCGCACTACGGTTAATGTTTGCGAGTCTGTCACCCATAACTCATTCCGAACAGTGTCTAATTTATAAGGTGTACTGTTTGAAGTGGTTCCATAACTGTAGGGTGTAGTGTGTGTGGGAGAGAGGGGGCTGCACAATGTTGGAAACATTTACGTCGCAGTAAAAGGTTTTCCAGCGAGGTGAAGAAATCAGGAATGTGTAACACATTAATTGAATGGCTGTATTTGGGAAAAGAAATATTCATGAGGAATAATGAGAACTGGGAGAGTTTTCTTTTGTATCAAGCAACAAAAAAGTTGCAGCATGACCTGTTTGATTTAATACGTCTTACTTGTTGCACGTTGTGCGGTGTGCTTATGTGCATGTGCACATTGTAATATCGAGGCAGAACGCAAGTGAGTGTTCTTATTTAAAAAATCTTTGTGTGTAAATCTCTGTGACCCAAGTAGTAGACTTTCAGAAGCGAGTTTTACTTGTGCGTGCTTGTATGAGAGACTAAGAGGGCGTATTAGCACCACGTACGTATATGAAAATAATAATAATTCAAGCTGAGGGAGGGGATAGAATTTCGAAATTAAGGCCAGAAATTCCGAGATTAAAGTCGTAAATTTATGAGGATACACATATATTCTCTGACATTATAAAAACTTACCTGTCGGCATTTTTTTTTGCAATATCAGAGAATGTGCGAGGTTTTTTATTTTAATGCTGTAAGTTTAATCTCGCAAATTTGGAGATTTTCTTTGATTTATTATGTCAAAGGATATTCGGGTTTAATTAATTAATTATCTGAACCGCTTCAATCCCAATACTCTTTCAGTAGCCCTATTGCTCCGACGTAAGAGACAGAGAGATGGATAAGACAGTCGGAGAGACAGAAAATGACACAAACAGACAAACATGACCATAATGGGCATATCTCCCACTCGGTGTCCGGACATGCCGTTAAGAAACGCATGGCTCTAATCGGCTCCCGCGCTCATATCGCGCTGTAGCAGTGTTTCCGCGCGTGACTGCGAGCGTCGGTCTGCCCCCCGGAGACGCTGAAGCTGCGCGCGCTTAGGCGCTCGTGCCGCTGCTACTGCACCTGAGCGAGCGCCAGCAGGTCATTCCGGGGTCAGTGAAGTGTGTGTGTGTGTGTGAGTGAGGGACACTTAATGATGCGGAACTGCAGCGTGAGACCGCCGGCACCGGACAGCACACGGTGAATCTCCGTAATATTCACCTGCTGCTGCTCCTACTGGGCCTTTTATTTTTACAATCACTTCTTTTTTTTCCCATTCCACTTAATTTTTTTAGTTTTGTTTTCAGTATCCACTTATGTCTATGTTTACAGCTTTTTGTTTTGAGCACCATATTTGTTTTCAGCATCACTTCGATTTTCACATTTATTTTTGATTTACATTTACATTAATGCTCGTATCCAGAGCGACTTACATGTCCTTGTTACAGGAAATGTCTCTGCGGAGCAACTTGAGGTTAAAGGCCTTGGCTCAGGGAGCCAGTGGTGCTAATGCTGAAGGCTTCATACCACCTTTTATTTACATTTATCCATTTTCGGTATTAATTTTACCTTTTAATATGCAGTTCTCAATGCATATTTGACTTTAATGTCAGTATTTTAGTGCCTTTTGTTGTCTGTACTACTTTTGTTTGCATTATTGCGTTGAAGATAATCTATGTGTAGTTGATGTAGTTTTTATATGCGACTACTGTTCCAAGCATTGGATTATTTTTGAAACTCATCATAGTAGTTCCTCTTGATCCTGTTCCTTATCATCAGAATCCAATTATTTCAGTTTTCCCCGCCCATAGCTCAAACTCAGAGCTGTTTAGTCCTCTGCACATTCCAGGAGTGTGAAATTGTGTATATGTGTGAGATGAAGGTGAGAGTTCATCATGTGTTGGTAAGAGAGCGGTCATGCATAGCTTCACCCTGCAGACACAGCAAGGCAAACCTCCTGTTCTAGTACAACACGCTAATCCCAAGTGACATGTGTCTGTGTGTAAGAGAGAGAGAGTGCCTGTGAGTGTTTGACTTGCAGCCCTCTGTCAGTTTACCACTTATGCTCTCCAAAAAATGCTAATGTGTCTAATAATAAATGAAAGCAAATGGGAACTCCTAGCATGAATTTCTGGTGACCTCCTTCCCAGTGACTCATTTTTATTTCTTTTGCAAATTTCTTTACAAATAAAGAAAAAGAAGGTGTTCAAGGATGTTTGCGCACAGTTGTTTATGTTAATCAGGTCCACCATTGTAAATCAGCATCAGTGAGATGTTTATTTTATTATTTATTGTCAGTAATAGAGTTCATATATAAGACTAGCACATCATGGTAAAATGTTAACCCTGTTCCCTGCTACATATTAACTCTATTGAAATGATGAAATTCTCTCAAGAAGTTTGTGTACTGTACATTTTCTGTCTATCTTCCACTTATGTTGACCATTTGCCTCACATTTGCTTTTGAAATTCACTTCTGTGAAGTAATGCCGGGTGGTGTTATGCGATTGTTCATGTGAACTGATACTATCAGGAGTGCTGATTAAAAAGGGATAATATCATGATGTCATTTTGATAGTCATGTCCAGTCCTATTGTGATTTCAAGGTTATTTTGAGACAATGACTCATAGGGTTGTCCCAGTACTCCACCCACCCATTAGAGCTGAAGCATTTAAGATGGGAATCCCCGTCTGTGTGTGTTTGTGTGTGTGTGTGTGTGTATGTGTGTGAGAGAGAGAAAGAGGTGGGGTGGGGGAGAGAACAGTGCACTTCCCCTCCTGGCAAATGACCCTGTCCTTAAAGTTCAGGTTTAGAATGTGGAGGTCCAGTAGGCCACACACACCTAGTTCAGTATCTTCCTGCCCGATTATATCCTGTCATTTGGAAATAATAAAATTATGAGTGTGTGCGTGAAAATATGTAACAATGGGGTGTGATAGCATTAGCTCAGGACATGTGTAAATGGGTGTGGGGGCCAGATATTTGTAATGAATTAGGTGTTGGTATGTCTCAGAAGTTATGTGTGTCTTTGGTCTTTGTAAGGGTCCCCTGCCCTTATTTAATCTTATTTCTGTGACGGTCAGTTGGGCTTTTGTGTCTGTGATCTGTTGACTGGCCTTGTGTGTGTGTGTGTGTATGTGCGTCTTTGCAGCAGTGTAGCAGCTTTTCAGAACCTTGACAGAAATAAGCTGACACAACGTCGTGACACACACTTCTTTCCCTAAAACTGCTGATCACAGGGTCTTCAGGTCCTGTGTGTGTGTGTGTGTGTGTGTGTGTGACATGCTGAGTTGTATAAGCTGGAAATCTTGGCAGTTTTAGATTAGACAGCAGAATTAAGAAGTAGTCAGAAGAGCCCAGTCAGACAGGAGAGACGGATAGACTTATGGGCAGACAGATAGATAGGGAGGCTGGGAGACAGGGATGTTCCATGAGTTGAGAGGAAGGAGATAAAGGACAGAGAAATGCAGAGAAGGACGAATGAAGTCTGGAGTCACTGCAGTCAGGGCGCTTTTTCTTTAGTCCAAATTAGAACCCTAGAGATTTTAAAGAGTTTGGGAGCACATTTCTTGAAAAAGTTTAGGTCGAGTTTAGTTCCAGTCCTGCAGGAGACACAGTTATTTCTTGATGATTGTAGCATATAGGCAAAATATACCGAGCTAGAAAAGTGACTTTCCATTGCGAACACACCACAACACAGCAGTACACAGTAGTACAACAATCAATAAATGTTGGCATAAAATTGTCGCTTAATTAAGCAAGTACCTGTCCTTTATTACCTGCAGTGTGAACACCATATCTCTGAGCAAACAGGAATTACAAACCATAGTTATAACAATCCCAGGTCAAGATGAGGTCAGATCTTTCTTTAACCAAATTTAACAAAAAAGTTGGATCCTTTGGATTCATTATTTAAAACAAGTCCATTTGGTGTTTAGCTAGCCATGACCCTTGATCTGGTCTAAAAGGTCTCTCTTCTCTAAAGTGAACAGAAACACACACACACTTTGAAAAACACAAGACACACTTTAAAAAAAGGGGGAGGCAGCGCAGTTGGCAGTTAGTGAATGGATGGTCGCTGAGGTACTCGTGAGCAAGATACAGTCCCCAAGCACTGCTCCCCCGGCACTTACCATGTTAGCTGCCCACTGCTCCTTCAAGGATGGGTCAAATGTGGAGGTCGCATTATGTTGTGGTGCACTGTGTCCTGTGCTGTGTTCACAATGTGTGTCCCACCACCATGTCCAGTCTGCATCTGTGTGTGTTCTGTGTATAGTATAAACCTTGTCAGTGACCTATAAGGACAAAAACAAACAATAAAACCTCAAGAATAAGGAATTGTTCATTAATTATAATTGTTATTTATTAATTGTTAATTAAATATTAATTATTAATTGTTCAATTAATTGCGATATTGATTTGAGGTCAGACCATAGTGTAGGCCAGTGTTTAATAAATAAGATAAGGCAACATCAGACTGGACGTTTAAAACAAAATGTGAAGTATCTGATAGCTATTTGATATCTGTATTAGATCAGGATCTCTCTGCTCACTAACCAGCAGCCTAAAGTCACCCTAAGTCTAGTCAATCCCTGGTTCTTTGTGACTGAACAGGTTAATGCCTTGGAGAACTTCCGTTTGCCCCTAAAGGATTTGTTACCAATAGAGGGTGCTGACCCTGTGGTCTGTTTTTAGATCCCCATTCTCCTGTGCAGTATTTGGTCTGCTGCGTTGTAAAAACAAACCTCTGAGGTCATAAAGCTTATGTGGACCATTTCTCAACCTGGATCAATTCTCTAGTTGGCTCCAAATGCCTCTCTCGCTCCTTTGCCACCTTATGTGGTGAGCGAACTGGTGCAAAGTAACTGGGGCAATAGTGATGGGCGTGAGATGAGTGTCACTTTAACACCTGCAACTTGCAAACAGCCCTACTCCATTTCTCTCCCTCTCTCTTTCTTACAAAGGTAAGGTTTTCTTAAAAGTGCTTTTCCACTTCAAGAACCGTACTGAACTGTTCTGAACCACAAAGAGACATTCATCTTTACAAATTTTAAAACGAGCAGGGCAGACCAGGTTGCACTGACACCTCAAACAGAGCAATCAGAGCAATCATCCCTTGCCAATTAAAATTTTGCAATGGAGAAGTGCACACATGCTGTACTGTTCCATACAAAGATGTTGAGAATAGGTTGTTATGTATGAATATTGTGTTTGCTCCACCACTGAGAAGATTTGTTTTAGCTCCCTACTATTTTGCCCCGATCCTCCTGTCACTAACACAGAGTTTCAGCTTCTCAGAGAAATGGGATGTAACTATACTTTTTGGCACAGTGTAATGTCCACTATTGTACAATGCAAGTATTTAAGAAAATCAATAAGAACGGTTTGATCTTAGTGTCTTACTTTGTTGAATACATTGAAAGAGTCCTGAATCATTTATCAATCTGAATCAAGAGTTAACTATATCTTTAAACAGACAAGTCCCCAAGATCTGCATCTGCACCATTAAATTACGATCAACAGCAGAACTATCATGAAAGTACAGTGTTTTAAACGAAAACATCCATTACGATAACATGCAGATGTTCATCATCTCCGGCTTTAAAGTTTTGCTTCTGAGAGACTCATTGATGTTTCCAGTGAAATTCCTCCCTAATGGACAGATGTTTTAAATTAAGCTTTGACGCCATTGTAGCATGCTCTCCTATATTATGTGATACTGTTATTAAATATAAACTATCAGAAGATCCCCCACACACACACACACTTTTTCTCTGGGGATTGTGTGTGTAAGCTAGCAGTGCAGTGGGACAGAGAGAAGATTTGGAGCTTGTCAAAATATCATCTTTGGTCTGTCATCACAGAATAGCCCACAGGGATATACACACACCCGCTGTTTCTCTCTAACACACATACACACACAGTGACACGCATACAGCCTTCGGGGAAAGAGCTGATATTTAATCAAGACCTCTGCTGGTCTTACATCTGAGACTAAATCTATAGAGAGAGAGAGAAAGAGTGTGTATGTGCGTGTCTACAGGCAGCTGTATGCCCAGTGTGTGTGATGCGGTTAAGGAGTGCATCAACACTGGAAGACAGAATGTGTCCTTAGTGTTGCTGACTGTGTATGTGTGTGTGAGAAGAGCGATGAGTGTGAATTTTGTCTTGGGGCAGAAACACACAATCTCACGCCATCGTGAACAGAGCCTGGTCTGATAGTTGGAACGAGTTGACATTCGCAGATGTGCACGTATCAATTGCCACTCTGCCTGTGACGGAGTTTGAGACACTCCACCCATATGGACGTCTTACAAAAACATAATGACGGAATCGGAATCATTGGGAACAGCTGTAATAAAAGACCACCTACAGCAAGAGAAGAGGATTAAGGGCCTTTTAGAGCGACAAAGAACAAAAAGAGGAGATAGGTCAATCGCCTGTGAGCACAGCCTGTACTACATAATCTTTATCACGTTACATGATCCATTTAACACTGCAGCACAACTGTGGCACCGACCATTAGACCTGGAGCACATTTATGGCCTGAAGCACTCAAACAGGATAGTGGTTTGCACTAGTGCTAGACCAGTATATCGTTTCTGCATCATGCTTCAGCTTTTATGTAGCTTGATACTAGGGATGCACCGTTACCGGTATCAGTACAGATACCACCCCCTGTGCAGTTACTCGTACTCGGAACAAAATTCCCTGATACGTACTACCAATACCACATGTGGAAGATAGGATGTAGTTATGTTCATGGCTACGCGGAGGCAGTGTAAATGCTACAACACTTGCCAAATAAACTGTAAACTGTGCGTGGTTCTCATTTTCTATGACTAATCTACAAGAGAGGTCTGTCTGACAGAATTTCACTAAATCATATTTAAAGGTTCTCGGATAAAGTTCAAGAAAGAACGATCAGCTTAGTCTTCGAGTCTACTCACTACAACTACTCACTCCCCTTCAAAATCACCTACATTGTTTTAAAATCATTATGCAAGGTTGTCGGTTCAAGTCCACTGAGGTACTCATGAGCAAGGTCCTAAGCACTGGTCCCCTGGCACTACTAAAACTAACCACTCTTCCTTCACGGATGGGTTAAATACAGAGGTTGTTGTGGTGCACTGTGTGCTGTGCTCACAGTGACAAATAATCACTCACTTGAATTCACTTTAATTTAACACTTTAATCTAATGTAACATTGTCTTTCTCTGGACAATGTCAAATGAAAAGTTCATCAAATGTAGCATGTTTTCTGTTGCAACATTTTTAAGGGGGTTTGCAAGTTCTCTGAAACCAGTTTGTAAGTCAGGTGGTGTTTTTCATTGGACAGTTATCTACTTGTGGTGACGGCTGGTGTGTCTGTGGTCCATTATGGTTAATTTGTATTTATGGTCTTTTATTCTAAAGGATCTCTAACTGGTGAATTATCTCCTGCTGTTTTACCACCTCATCGCTTAAACACAGCGGCACTAAACAGCTGCCGTTGCATCATCCAGGTGGAGCTGCACATTGGTGGTTTTGAAATGGCTCCCAGTTGTCCATGTGAAGCATTTTAAGTGTCTGGAAAAGTGCTATATAAATGCAACTATTATTCAAGCAGTCCTTCTATTATGTGAGTTTTCACCCCACTGTTACGTGCTTAGAAGAAATTTTAACAACTGATTTCATTGCGGTTGCCACAGTGTTAAAGTAAGAGTTCAGTACATAAATAGTAGTAACAGTGCCTGTTACTAAAGTGCAGTAAATTGGTACGGCTGACATGTTTAGAGATTGTCCAGACTGAGCCTTTGGCGGCCGGACCTCATATTAGATTGTTGGTGAAATAAGAAAATTGGATTGTTCGTACAATATTAAAGGGGGCAGTTGGTAGTGTAACAGTTAGGGAGTTGGACCTGTGATCTGAAGGTTGCTGGTCCGAGTTCTGGACCAACAAAGATACCACTGAGGTACTCATGAGCATACAGTGCTCCCCAGGCAGATTTGTCTGTGGTGCACCGTGTGCTGTGCTGTGGTGGGTTCACAATTACAAATAATCACTCACTTAAATTTGCTTAAAATGAGAATGGCACCAAGTAGCTTAAGTAGCCATTCATATCGACCTGGCAGTTTGTGTGGAAGAATTTGTGGTTTTAATATTGAATAGAAGTTTGGTCAGTGACTTAAAAAATATAAAAAATGGCAAAAAACTACTGACAAATTAGACTACCAACCAGTTTTTATTTTAATTTAAAAACAGTGCTGTTGGTTTTTATATTGCCACCTGGTGGTCTGGTGGTTTAAGTTCACCTTATATGAACAAGGTAACCCCTTTTGGGTGGCCAACCTGGTGTGTAGAATAAAACAAATTCCTAAAAGCATTTCAGCAGTAATGGGATTATTTTTAGAATAACTCTGAATATATTTTCAAGCCCCAAAAAGACTCCTTCAGTGCTACATGATACTGAGGGACAGCAGTTGGACCGGGTTGCCCGCCATACATGCCCGTGTTGGTTGAGTGTTTTTCATCGGTTTTATATGTGGCCATCTCCGACTGAACTCTCCGAGTTTCAGACTGAATGAATTTTAAAACAGTCTGTCAGTGTGCTCTTAAAGGGCCAGCACCCTCATTATGGGGACCCAGCAATGAGAGAGAGCAAATCATTTATTATTGACATCTCACCTTTATGGTGACGGGGCTGTTTGTCTGTGTGTGTGTGTGTGTGGCGGTATGTGAGGGAGAGAGGAATAAGGAGGAGAGAGTACATATAGTTCTTGATCAGAAGCCAGCATTGAAGGTGTTTGTGCAGATTTGGTGCAGTGCTAATTGATTGGCTTTATCATCAAAATTGCAGTGTGTGTGTGTGTGTGTGTGCGCCTGCATATACATAGAGGGGTGAGCATGTTCCTCATACTAATGAGGTTTTTTGCTGCATACACACACTACAATGTACACACTTAGTCCTATGTACCAAATACACAAACACTTAATACAAACCCAACCCTAGACACTTACTCATGGAAACTTGTGCACACAGCCAAGCAGAGGCACACAAAGACACAGAAAACAAGCTGAACACTGCTGTTTATCCATAAAATGTTGACAGTGCATAAAATTAATTGCCTAATATAAGCATTCTTAACCCCTACCACCCCTTCAAATGCTCTCTCTCTCTCTTGTTTCTCAGCAGTTCTGTAGATGTAGACAGATTGTGCTGTCAGGTGTATCCTTCCGCCCTTCCTGTCTTTCTGTCTGTGTGTGTGAAGGTGCAAGTGTGTGTGTGCTAACCTTTCCCAGTATGGACCTTTCCATGTTTCTAAAGCCTTTAGTGGACAATTATCACAAAAATAAAAGGTCATGAGTACCACTGTGCATGTGTTACAATTTACAGCTTTGGTGACCTACTTCACATCTTATAGAAACAGCACTGTGTGTGTGTGTTTATGAGAGAGAGAGAGAGAGAGAGAGAGAGAGAAAGAGAGAGAGAGAGAGTTGTGACCGTGGTGTGATAAATGTCTGGTATGGTGAAAAGTATGAGGAGCAGTAAAGTTGGCTTTTTGGACTTGAATATGTGAATCAAAAGTTGTCAAATGTCTTTAATTTTAATTAAATTTTTAATATAAGCAAAGGTAACAAAACCTTTTTGTGAGTGTTCAAACCTGTCATGTGGGTGTAGGTGTGTGTATGTGCACGTGTGAGGACACATTCAATGTGTCAGGGTGTAAATTAGACAGATACAGATTAGAACTGCCAGTCTGTCTTCCACTATCAGTCACACGTACATAAATGTCAAAAGATCTAGTGAAAACTCTCACACACACAAAGCCCCCATGGCTGCTTTACATTTTTGACCCACTTGCTAATGCATGTAAGCTGCAGTTTAGTCATGACATCATTGTCAGCTTATTTTTAGATAACAGAAGTTCGTTTATTTTATTGTCATTTATGGTGGCTCCACACTCAGGAGGGAATACTGAAGCAGCAGACGAATGGCCATGCATTTGTTGTCCATCTCTAGGTTCTTAACACTGCTAGAGAAACTACAGGAGTGGCACAATTTGACTTGTATTACATGTGAGGATGATCTGAAGCAGGAGCATATGCTAACATTAACCAATTAACAATGCACAACAAAAACTAAGTTACATTAGGATCAATGCAGTTGCACTGAAGTTGCAGAGTCACATTTTCACACAATTCATGTTTAGTATGTCACATTGTTTTTGGAAAGTACATTTTAGAGATTCACTGAATTATCTACAGATCTGAAACCAGCTGTTAGTTTGTAACGGTCATATTTAATGTGCATCTGCTGATCTGAAATCAGAATTTATTATATTAAAAGGCAGTCTGCTGATCTGTTTGCTGATGTCATCAAATGCAAACAGATATCTCACTGCTACTCTGTAACGTGGCAAAACAAATTTGCTTCTGTTGATCTGAAATCAGCTGTTATTTTATACTGTTATTCTGATAGTAACCTATTGTACTTTAAGGGGCAAATCAAATGTTATTTGAAATCAGATGTTATTTTGTAATGGTTATTTTGTAATACTGATCTGAATTTAGCTGTTATACTTCAAGAGGGCTAAGTTGGTGGTGGTCTAGTGGTTAGGGTACTCACCTCTGTACCAAGAGGTTGAGGGTTCAAGACCTACTTTCAGCACTACCAACACTGGGTCCCTGAGCAATACCCTTAGCCCCAAGTTGCTCCAGGGAGACTGTCCCTTAATTAGGTAATGGAAGCCACTCTGCTTAACTGCTATGCTTTAACAGGGCATAAAATGTACATCTGCTTGTCTGAAATCAGCTGTTATACTAAACAGATATTTCTGAATTTATCGCACATTTGACCAATTTTTTTTTCTTACACTGTGAAGCACTGTTCTGTGTTCATTCCTGTGGCATCCATGCTGAGTGCCTGTACAGTACACTTTTAAGCCAAAATGCTGACTGAGACGACAGGTTATGATCATTTTCGTCTTGGTTCTTTCCCTGACTTGTCTGCTAGTGACCCAGGTGCTGGGAAAATAAATAATCTTTATCAGTTTAAATGTTCTCTTGAGTAAACATGCAGAAGCTGAAATATTAAAGTGTGTGCAGCCCCTGCATGCTAATGAGCTCTTTAGGCCACTGTGTCTTTCATTCTTCACTCTTTCTTTCTGTACAAAGGTGAATTGCGTCAGGTACCAGTTGGCATGGTGATGATGCAACAAATGTGGGTCCTGGAAAGGACACACACACACACACACACACACAAACAGTCTCAAACAGTGTGTGGATATAATGTTAAATGTCTGTAAGTGGTGCTCAACCCAGAGACTGCAGCTCAGTTACCAGCACATATGTCACTGACTGGCTGTGTGTATGTGTGTGTGTGTATCTGAGTGTCAGCGTGTCTTTTATGTGTTTGATACTAAGTGGTTAGCTATTTAGATATTGAATCGTCATTTGCACAGTGAAAAAATACTTTAGGGTGCTATGATTTGTGTGTGTGTGTGTGAAAGAGGGAGACGGATAGAGAAAATCCTGCTGACGTCAGGCCCTTTTCTAAAAGATAGCAACAGCCCTTTGAAGAGTTTTAGTGTTAGAATACTGAATGGTTTGGACCCACTTCCTACAATACACAATATTAAAGCCATTTACGCTCGCCATTAATGACACCTCTGCCATGTTTTTGGGTCTTATTGCACTGGGTGTGTGTGTGTCTTACATCTCTAATGTATTTGAAACGGAGTCGTAATTAAATATTTAAGATTCCAGATTCTTTATTTGTTACATACATAGTTAAACAAGTACAACATGTATTTGGTTGCTGCTTAGTACCAATTATGATTTAAATTAATAAACAAATTAAATACACTAACTGTATGCTGTGTTACACTTAAATGCACTAACTACTGCACCACTGTGCCACCCACATGTAAAAACTACTCCTCATTAAAACAAAGACCAGCTTGTTGAAAGCATGAACATATAACATGAATATTTATAATTTATAATTTGCAAATAGGAAGAAATTATGGTTGACTAAAGACTTTTGTACCGCACTGTATATACAGTATCTATGTGTGTGTGTGTGTAATTCTATAAACAATATGTATAATTCTATATACAGTATATATACATTAAAATTATTAAGATGTTGAATTGCTCAATCATTAGATGCTCAATGCTTAAAATACTTATATACTTAGAATTTTGTGATTTAAAAATTGTTTGTGTGTGTGAGAGAACAAGAGAGAATCATGCTGACATCAGGCCTTTTTTTAAGATAGAAAGGCCTCTGAGGAGTTTTATTGTTGGAAATACTGAATTGTTCGGTCCCACTTTCTACGGTACACAATATCAAAACTGTCTGTATGAAACATTTTCTTACATCTAGGTGTCTTAGTGCATTGTGAGTGTGTTGTTGTTTTCTGCATCCTTGAGTGACCTCACTAACCTTTCTAAGTTGTGGCCCCGCCCCCCGCTAACAGACACCAATCGCCTCACAGAGTTGTTCCGTAAAGAGGAGGTGATGATGGTTACGAGTGGGGGTCACATCTACAGCCCCCGCTACCCGCATGCCTACCCCCGAAATGTCCTGTTGTCATGGAAACTGCTCTCCCCTCCGTATACGCGCATCCTGGTGGAGTTTGATGGACAGTTCGGCCTGGAGGAGCCTGAGAACAACATCTGCAGGTGAGACGAGAGATGTACGATAATATCGGTGAGAATATCGGCATCGCCAGAGCTACGATTAATTAGCGTCACTCTTATCAGTAACCATCTCGGGGGTCTGACAGAACTGGTCATGAACATGGACAGGAGACTTTATTTCCTATTTGGAATGATAATTTTTGCAGTTTTTTATTCTGTTGAGCAATTATGCAATCAAATAATGCACATAAACTAGAATTATTGTAAATGAACATAAAACATACTGTATGCTTCATACTGTTCTGCTATATCTCTGTCCTGCCAGCTGACACTTTTTTATTCTGCTCTTGTGCAAATGAAACAATATTAGGTGTAATCTCATTGCCGGGTGACCTGCACAATAACAACATAAAACAGCTTTAAAATAGATAATTAATGCACTCTTCAAGTGTTTCTAGCTGTGTTTACCTACTGAAACATGGCGTGTTTTGTGTGTATAGATACGACTTTGTGGAGTTGGAAGATATTGCAGAAAAAAGTGTAATAATCTGGGGTCGCTGGTGTGGACGCAAGGCACCGAGACCCATCACCTCCAAAACCAACAACATCAAAATCACCTTCAAGTCAGACGACTACTTTGTGGCCAAACCAGGATTTAAACTGTGCTACACTTTGTTGGTGAGTCAATCGCTTCGTGCTGTATGAAGTCCATTGCCAGAGAGAATCACTCTGTAGCCTATGTGAATGATTCGGTAACAAGGGCTATTCACTCTGATGTGTTAACTGTCACCGAGCTATTGCTGTGGCAAATCACTCTCTTGTTGTGATGAGTCACCTGTAGGTGTGTGAGCAACTTTCTTGAACAAGTCACTCTGTGTGGTGACTCGTCCTGGTGCCAAGCAAGTCATTCTCTTGCAGTGGCAGATTATTTGAGTGTGTGTGAGAGGGAACTGCTCCGTTGGTGAGTGTGTCTAAGAGACACCCGCTCTGTCAGTGAGTGTCCCTGTGAGAGAGAGCAGCTCTGGCAGTGAGTGTCCTTGTGATAGAGAGCTGCTCTGTTGGTAAGTGTGTCTGTGTGAGAGAGACAGAGCTGCTGTCTTGGTGAGTGTGTCTGTGAGAGAGAAGTAACTGCTCTGTCGGTGAATGTGTGTGAGAAAGAACTGCTCTATTGGTGAGTGTGTATATGAAAGAAACAAACTGCTCTATTGGTGAGTATGTCTGTGAGAGAACTGCTCTGTCAGTGAGTGTATGTGACAGAGAACTGCTCTCTTACTGAGTGTGTCTGTGAAAGAAAAACTGCTCTATTGGTGAGTAAGTCTGACACAGAAGTACTTTATTGGTGAGTGTGTGTGTGTGAGAGATAACTGCTCTGTTGGTTTCTGAGTCTGTGAGAGAGATAACTGCTCTGTGTTTGTGAGAGGGAACTGCTCTCTTGGTGTCTGTGAGAGAGAACTGCTCTGTTGGTGTCTGTTTGTGAGAGAGAACTGCTCTGTTGGTCTCTGTGTCTGTGAGAGAGAACTGCTCTGTTGGTCTCTGTGTTTGTGAGAGAGAACTGCTCTGTTGGTGTCTGTGTTTGTGAGAGAGGTCTGCTCTGCAGGCATCCCAGCCTGCAAAAACTCATTTCAGGGAGGACCCATGCCCCCCCCAACCAGGATGCCCTTTGTCTAGCACGGGCTACATGAATGCAGTGATCCACACATACGCACGTTCTCTCATTCCGTCATGTGCGCGATTCTCTCAAGTGTGCTCTTGTTTGCTTGCTCTGGTTTCCAGGATATTTTATTCAATTTGCGGGCATCAGGGAGCCGCTATCAATATGTGGGAGACTCCCGGAACTTCCGGGAGACTTGGGATGTCTGGCTCTGTTGGTCTCTGTGTCTGTGAGAGAGAAATGCTCTGCTGGTCTCTGTGTCTGTGAGAGAGAACTGCTCTGTTGGTCTCTGTGTCTGTGAGAGAGAACTGCTCTGTTGGTCTCTGTGTCTGTGAGAGAGAACTGCTCTGTTGGTCTCTGTGTTTGTGAGAGAGAACTGCTCTGTTGGTCTCTGTGTTTGTGAGAGAGAACTGCTCTGTTGGTGTCTGTGTTTGTGAGAGAGGTCTGCTCTGCAGGCATCCCAGCCTGCAAAAACTCATTTCAGGGAGGACCCATGCCCCCCCCAACCAAGATGCCCATTGTCTAGCACGGGCTACATGAATGCAGTGATCCACACATACGCACGTTCTCTCATTCCGTCATGTGCGCGATTCTCTCAAGTGTGCTCTTGTTTGCTTGCTCTGGTTTCCAGGATATTTTATTCAATTTGCGGGCATCAGGGAGCCGCTATCAATATGTGGGAGACTCCCGGAACTTCCGGGAGACTTGGGATGTCTGGCTCTGTTGGTCTCTGTGTCTGTGAGAGAGAAATGCTCTGCTGGTCTCTGTGTCTGTGAGAGAGAACTGCTCTGTTGGTCTCTGTGTCTGTGAGAGAGAACTGCTCTGCTGGTCTCTGTGTCTGTGAGAGAGAACTGCTCTGTTGGTGTCTGTTTGTGAGAGAGAACTGCTCTGTTGGTCTCTGTGTCTGTGAGAGAGAACTGCTCTGTTGGTGTCTGTGTTTGTGAGAGAGAACTGCTCTGCTGGTCTCTGTGTCTGTGAGAGAGAACTGCTCTGTTGGTGTCTGTGTTTGTGAAAGAGAACTGCTCTGTTAGTGTCTGTGTCTGTGAGAGAGAACTGCTCTGTTGGTGTCTGTGTCTGTGAGAGAGAACTGCTCTGTTGGTGTCTGTGTTTGTGAGAGAGAACTGCTCTGTTGGTGTCTGTGTCTGTGAGAGAGAACTGCTCTGTTGGTGTCTGTGTTTGTGAGAGAGAACTGCTTTGTTGGTTTCTGTGTTTGTGAGGGAGAACTGCTCTGCAGCCACACTCGTCCACCCTCCCACACACACACACTCACACTCACGTCTGTGTTGGTGATTTCTTATAGCAGGTTGGCTGTCCTGGGGTAAACATGATGTAAACAGAGAACGTTCCGGATTTAGAGAGTGTATAACTTTTCCTGCTCAAAGCTGTTGGAGTTGATGGGGAAAGCAGCCTCGCCGTAGGCCGGCGACCCTGAGCACTTTCATCGCTTCCCAACTCGAGACTTCCCATAACCACAACATTCCTCAGAGCAGGAAGTATATGGGGGCGAGCTCTGTGTCTGATCTGCTTCCCCCAGCGTTCAGTGTGTTCCACAGTGTTGATGAGGGAGCCTTATCTCACCCCTCAACACCTCTGACCTCACTTTATTGTCTCTGTTGACACCAGGCGTGTGTGTGTGTGTGTGTGACTGAATGTTTGAGAACTTTTTTGACATTCAGGTTGTGTTTGTATAAGGCTGGCTGTTTGCAGTGTTATATGTTTTCGCAAATTACAACTGATGTGTCACATTTTAAAAAGGCAAATCAAATTACAAAATAGAATTACCAAATGAGGATTATGTACCAAGCGCCATGTACTACATAGTAGTAGTGAAGTGTAGTGTAATTGTAGTTTTCTCCATGATGTTGCAATATTTGCATTTATTATGAAACTTGGGTAACAAAAATTGCAGTTTTACTTCCTACTTCAAGCTTAGAGTGTATATTGAGTATATTTTTTTAATATATGTGTATTCTGTGTGCTTTTTTGTTGTCTAAATTAACTGCCCCCACATCATCTCGTCTCATGTAGCTGGATATAGCTGGATGACAAAGTTTGACTTTGACTTGAATGTGGAGCCTCATCAGTGTAATTAAGAAGGGAATAAAAATTTAAATGAACTTAAACAATTAAAAAGGTTCAGTTAGTCACTACAACAACTAGGCTGCAGCTTTGAATGTTCCATTAACCAAAATCTTAATGGTTTGTTTACTAGCAACAAGAACTAGCAAGCGTTAGCATGCTAGTTAGCTAGGCATATTGCTATATTGTTCATTAGTCAACTGCATTAGTGCATAGCAGACACGTAAACAAGCGGCAGCAAATACATACAGTGTAGACATGCAGATGAATATTTGATAGATTTATATAAGGGTGTGAAATGCAGTGTGTCTGTGTGTGTGTGTGAGTTGGGAACATGATTGCTATAATCAAATAATTACAGTGTTGATTCATTACTACAGGCATAGTAAAGACGACATCTCTCTCTCTCCCCCCCAACTCTCAGAATGATGCAACTTTAGTGCCTTTCTCTAACTGGGAGGCCGTCACTGTCACAGAGGTAAAACTATGTTTCAAACTGTTTCTTTCAGTCAAATACATGCACACATAATGTGCTAAATATAACTGTAGTATCATAATTATGTCATAATAGTAGTACAACATTCTACTTGCTTGAATTATGTTCCTTTGCTGTTTTGCACATGGCGCAGCAGCATTTTAGGCAGATGACTGTAGTGTTTTGGTTCAGTGTAGCCTAAAAAATTGGTTAAGAAAAGGTAATGTTTAATAACTGTGTGTGTGTGTGTGTGTGTGTCTGTGTGTGTGCAGAACTTGGGTCATCTTGCGGTCACAGACGCGCCCTTATCTGCTGATGCGTTGGATGAAGTCATCGCTGGTTTCAGTAGTGTAGAGGAGATTTTCAGAGACTTGAACCCACACACCTGGCAGCAAGACCTAAACAGCATCAGCTCACACACGCATTACTACATACCACGCAGTTACCACATGGACCGTAAACACAAACGTGAGTGATTGGTCTCTATCTCTCACTTACACACACACACACACACAAACACACACACACTCCTACATATCATGCATGGACCAGAAAGCAAAAATGCAAGTGACGCATATTCAAACACACACACACACACACACTTCAGGCACTTGCCACATGGTCCAAAAACGCAAATGTAACACCCACAAACGCAAACACACACACACATGCACCAGGCACTGGTCACATGAACCAAAAATGCAAGTATAAGTGTTTCTGTCACACTCAGCTCTTTACTGTCATTTGGTAGACATTAGGTCCCCATAAGGATCCAATTGTGTAAACGCACACACAGTGCAAAAAGACAGTGAAAAAATGAGAGAGTGGGGGGCAGTTAACTATTCACCTGTTTTTAATGAGGTCACTCATCTGTGTCTCCTTTCCTCCCACCACTTACAGGCCACACACACACACTCTGATCTCTCTGTCTCCCTCTGCTAGTTGATCTGGACCGTCTGTATGAAGATGTGAAACAGTACAGCTGCACTCCGCGGAACTTCTCTGTGAACTTGAGGGAGGAGCTGAAGGCCACCAATGCTGTGTTTTTCCCACGATGCCTCCTGGTGAAGCGCTGCGGGGGCAACTGTGGCTGCGGCACCGACAGCTGGAACTCCTGCACCTGCGGGCCCGGCAAAACCATCAACAAAATCCATGAGGTATCCCACAATGCCCACACTAATACAAACACAAATGAGTGACAGGGACAAATTTGTTAAAAACTGACGATGAGCTGATGCATTTGTAAAGCTTTTTTACAAACATTGTGGACTACAATGTACAATGTTGTACGTTGCTCTGGATAAGAACATCAGCTAAATGCTGTACATGTAACCATTGTCACAAAGCAGATTGATCTCTCACAGGGCCTAACCCTGACCCTAACCCTAACATAACCCTAACCCTAGGTGGTAAGTTAAAACTCATTTTGTAGTAAAGAGGAAGAAACCTTGTGAGAAGTTGACCGCATCCTCATGAGCTCAACACCAGGTTGTGTGTACGTGTTGAACAAAATATTTGAGTTAAAGTTAGGACAGGCCAATTAACTGAAAATAGAGCACAGAACTGTCCTAGAACCAACATTCAGAACCTCTAATTGATATAATCTTAATTCTCTTAATACGTTCCCCTCCATTTGGTAAAGGCAGTTTGGGGCAGTTGGTAGTATAATGATTAGGGAGTCGGTCCTGTGATCAGAGGGTTGCCGGTTCAAGTAGAGGTGTCACTGCATCACAGGAGCGCCCCCATCCCCAGCAAAATAATTGTCATTAATTGTAATCGCAGTAAAATTCTGAATTAATCGTGATATTGATTGGAGGTTTTATCGCCCAGACCAAGATTAAGCGGTTGTAATGTTTCAACTCGTTTTAAGAATATGCTGATTTTTGTGAGCTGTAGTTTTTGTGGATGGTGCAGTTGAGTCAGACAGGAGCGTGTTTGGTGAGGCAGGGAGGCTCCTGGAAGACAGGAACAGGAAGTGAAAAGTCCAAACAACGGAATCCTCCGCAGTCAACACCAGAAGAGAGGAATTCCAAACCCGGCAGATGGTCGAGTCCGTTTAGTTTGGCTCACGGAAGCTTCGGCAGGCGTTAGATCAGATCACACAAACACACACACACCTCTTCAAGTGCTGCTGGCCTCTGTGTGTGTTTGCTTCATAAATGCTTCTGTTTTTCCTGTAGAACTTGGGTATGGAGAGTGTGTTCCTTTTTGCTCTTATCAGTTTCTCACACACACTCACACACACTAACTTCTCCAGTCCTTATTATAAAACTCAGTTTTATCTCACTCTCCCCCTGCTGCCCTCCAACGCTTTTCCTTCTTTCTTTTTTTAATTCCTTTCCTCATTTTTATCTTTCGCTAACACACCCTCATGGAATTCATCCTCTCACACTCCCTCCTTTTTTCACTTTCTTCTTTCCCTTAATTCTCCCCTCTTTTACCCCTTTGAAACTTCTCACACACTTGTACTTTCACCTATTTCTCTCTCTCTTTCTGACCCTCTCTACCTCCGCTCTATCTCCTCTATCTCCTCTTTTCTTTCTTTCTTTCTCTCCCTCGCTCCATTCCATCAATCTCTATCCTTTTATTAATCCTCTCTCCACCTCATTTTGTTTCTTTCTCTCTTACCTTTTAATAATCATCTCTCCATCTAATTTCCTTTTTTCTTCCCTTTTCCCTCCCTCTCTTTATTCTATCTCTCTCTGTCATTTTATTAATTCTCTCTCCACCTTGTTTAGTTTCGTTCATTCTTTCTTCCTTTATTTCTTTTCCTTTTAATAATTATCTCTCCATTTAATTCTTTCTTTCTTTTTTTATCCTTTTAATAATCCCTTCTTAATCTATTTTTCTTTCTTTCTCACTTTCACTATCCCTTTACAGATCTTGCAGAGTGTTATATATTTACAGCATATTGTTTAAAGAATATGTGATGTCAGGAACATAGGCCGATTCACTTTCTCACACACACACACACACACACACACACACACACATATGCACACACACAATATTTACTTTTCATTGTAAGGCACTGGTGATAACAGATGCATGATGGACTGACATGTTTTACGTGTACAGGACCTGAGCTGGGGTCAGATTTGTTTGAGAACTTTTACTTTTAATGCTACTGTGTGTGTGTGCAGTTATTCCTGACAGAGGGTTTTACTGTGTGTGTGTGTGTGTGTGTGTAGATGTGTGTGTAGAGAGAGCGACTGTTCCAGCCTGAGGGATTTTACTCTGTGTCTCTTTGTGCTGTGTGTAGTGATGGTGGAATATTCCATCATTTCTATTTAGCCCTCTAAGACAAGCTCTGCACTAACCTAGCACACTAATTAACCAACATGACCATGCTGATGTACGTAGGCCAAGTTTAAATGAGCGGCTTCTCTGCCAGCACACTAATTGAAGTGGGAAGCTCTTAATTAGCCTCATTAATATACACCCTGACCCTTGACCCCACCGTTATTATTAGTCGCAGTCAGGGGCTCTTATCTTTATGAGTACAACATCGACCCTGTTTACTCTTGGTTTTAAAATGCATCTCGGGCACTCGGATCACGGAGTGGACAGTCCAGGTGCTTTGCCGTTTACACCCGTGTCGATCACTCGTCTCTGAGGTGTCAAGCTGACCACTTGTGTTTACATTTCATTACCGCCTCCGTTGCTTCTGTTAAAAGGTCAAGGGACCCATGCATTGTCAGCCTCATGGCCAAAACAAGCAGCAAATTTGTTTAGCAGGAGTAGTTAAATTATCCCAGAACTAGTTATATGTACATTACATGTAGCAGTATGGACAAGTATGAAATTTGATTTGAATAATTTCTAGTTCTGGATAAATATGGACAAAGGAAAGTAGGGTATGGAGTAATATTTGTGTTTCCACAAAATGTTTGTAGCAGAGAATCTGTGATTTGCAGTGTGATTTGGTTGTGTGTTGAATCAGTAGCTCCTCAGTTTACCAAGTAGATTCCGTAGAGTTCAGGACTGTAGACTACTTCATTTTTCCTTTTGAAAAATTACATTCAATAAACATACCCTGTGTGATCTGATAACCTCACTACTGTAACAAAAAAATCTGTCTGGAGTGAGATGTTATGTGAAAATTCTCCCAGAAGTCGACCGCTTTATGTTAACTCATTGCACTACGCTACTGACGTTATGCAGACCAGCATAAATTCCATGCATGGACCTGAACGCTATTTTTTATCATGTTTGAATGAGTTCAGCGCCTAACAGTCACAAAGGAACATTGCATTGCAAGTTTAAGCATTGCTGAATAAAATGATGTGCATTGAACTTGCCTGAGTTTGAACTGCATTGATTTGTAAGTGGTAGAATAGCTACCATAACTTGGTATATTATATGGTGATATGCCACAATGTGACATACAGTAGATGTTTAAAGTTGAATTTTCTAATGAGTTATTTAAATAAATGAGTTATTTGTACGGTGAAGTTCACCAAATCTGAAAATATAAGTATGGAAAAAGTCTGTAATTTTGAAATGATAAAGGTGTAGGAACCATGATCACCAGGTACTGCATATGTGGCATATTTTCATGTTACATCCTTATCAGAGACTCATCATGAAGTATTAGTATCTACACTACACATGATATGGGTCAGCTGAGTCCCAGACAATTTCAGCAAGGGATTAGATGACAATGCATGCCGGAAATCTTGTAGACATTCTGTTTATATTTACTGTGTAAAAGTATTTACATGTATGTTTGCACATGTTGCAACAAATCAAAGCTGCCCACTGCTCCTTCACGGATGGGTCAAACGCAGAGGTCACATTTGGTTGTGGTGCACTGTGTGCTGTGCTATAGTCACAATGACAAATAATCACTCACTTTAAAATAGGACAATAGGTCCAGCGATTTATTTATTTGCAAGCATATATGTTCCTCAACACTGAATTAAGAAACACAAGAAATTCTGGCAATTATGTGTCAATGTGTCAAAGCAGTGAAGAAATGAGGAAAAGCTCAGTCTCATGTATGATACATTATACATTATTGTACACGCTATACACTATAAAATATATGTGATACAGTTATATACAATATATGTACTTAGTATTTTTCACTGCATTTTTTTGATGCGGCAGTCCAACATGCATTATAAAACTTCAACACAACAACCTAAACCAATTAGCTGTCACACAAACACACTGCAGTGCACTGAGTGCAGTGTATTTTTCTGAGGCGTAAATTTCAAACCCCTTCTTCTCACACACACACTCATGGTCATTTCTTGTAAAAGCTGCAGTTTTATTTTTAAAAAGTAAAAATATGTTCATTCATTCATTATCTGAACCGCTTAATCCCAACTGGTGTCACGGGGGGGACCGGAGCCTATCCCGTGGAACTTACGGGTACAAGGCGGGGAACAACCCTGAGCAGGTGCCAACACACCGCAAGGCTCACACAGTCACGCACACATTCATATGCCTTTATGAGGACGGGTCCTCACATACTGTGCCCATAAAGTAATCAAAATTAAACAAATCATATGTTTTAGGGGACAGTCAGGTCCTGACAACCCCCTAAATACATGTTCACACAGACACACCATTGAAGCCCACATTACCACAGCCAGTGCGAGTGCAGTTTGTCATTTAAAATTGACTATTCACTTGTTGTTTATAGCCTCTGTGCGTGTGTTTGGGTGTATTGAGTGGTTTAGTGTCTACGCTACCAGCTGTAGTCAATCACATTAATCAAGCATCACTGGGGTAATGATCGCCACGTGCTCAGTGAGTTTAGAGAGGTGAGGGAACAGGAGGCGAAGAGGCTGATGACACACGTCACTTACCTGCCTGAGGCCAGGAGCGCTGTTATTACACTAATAATGCTCCCTCAATACTGCCAATCCATCCAGTTGGGCTTTACATAAATGTCTTGTTTTGTTTGGGTGTGTGTGTCTCCAGGTTATGAAGTTCTCACCTGGGCCAAATTTCTACAGGAGGAAGACGCGAGCACGTTGGGTTTTAGAGGAAATACAACTGCAACATCACGAGGGATGCGAGTGTGTGTGTAACTCAAAACCCCCCCGATGAGAGTCACAGCATTGCATACACACATACACACACTTTCTTCTGGTCGGGACTGTCTGATCGTATTGCCTTTCAGCTCCTGTATTCTCTCCGCTCAAACAGCACACAGTCGTCCTCTCAGTATTGAACGGTGTTGGCTGACGCCGATATATAACTCCTCGTTATGACTGTACTTTTAGTCTGTAAGTGTCTTTCTGCTTCCTTACACACACACACACCCACACACAAAAAGGTTGTGTAGAAGGCAGTGGCATTAATGCTTCTGTGTGTTTCTGTTCATAGAAGGCCCTAGAAATGTTATTTATTTCTTTGTTTTATGTTCATGTTCCTGTAGTGTGTCATTGTGCCTTTCATGGATGGAGCCAAAGCCCAGAACATTCTTTATTGTTTTTGCCAGCTAACACACACACACACACACTTTCGCACACACTCTCACACTTATGCCCTCTCTGTGGCTCTGACAGATCAAAGCATTAGACAGAGAGTGTTTCACCTGCCAACAAAAACACTGCATTCCCCTCATACCAGCCTCTCTCTCCCTCTTGGTCTCTCTCTCCCTCACACAAACACACACTCTTACAAGTGCACTGCACAAAGCTACACACACTTACCCATACTGCGCTTTTATAGACGTTGTTGTGTGTATGTGGTGAGGAGGAATAGTGTAACTTTTTGCTTGCTACGTGTAGGGTTTTTACAATTCTGCCTATCTTTTGGCTGTGTGTGTTTGTGTGTAGGGTTATGGAGTGCTACAGTAGGGTGGTATGTTTCCCTGCTGGTCCTGCAATCCTTCTTCTCCCTGTCTTTTGTGAGCCGAGCTGAGCTGATTCACTCTGTCTCCCAGTTACAGCCTTTCCTCCTCTTATGGGACCAAAAAAAAACCCTCCTCCCCTAAACCCCTCAAATATCTTAGCTTCACCTGAATCTCCAAATCTCACCACCTCTTTTAAACTCTCAAAGCTTGAAATCACCTCCATCAAGCACTTCTGCCTCAACCAAAGCACTCAAATATCGCCATGTCACTTAACCTTCCCGTCTGAGTCAAATCTCCAAACATCAGTTTCACTTAAACATCATTCCCACAATCAGATCTTACCCTCTCACCAAAACCCTTACAAATCACCATTTCATTTAAACTCCAAAAATATCCCACTTTCATGTGACACAACTTTACCTCATTTTAAATCCTTAGACCCCCCTCTCAGCCAAATATGCCTCAAGCTACCAAATCTCCAAACTGTCTCTCTCAAATCCCTAAACAAATAAGTCTCACCTAAATCCCCTCCTGTGCACTTCACCACCTCACCAAACATCTCTATTTTTTTCACCCCAGCAGTTAACCAGCACAACTAAACATCTTGACTAAGCATAGACCCTTTAAGCTTCACCTTCACCCAAATATCTCTGCCTTCCCTGAGCCCTCAACTGTGCTGCCTCACCAACAGCCTCAAATGTGCCTTACTATACCCTCCAACATTTTCATGCCTTCTTCAAACCCAACAAAGCTTCTAAGATTTCCCAGTCCCACCTTAATAAAACCTACCCAGCTCTCCCCAACACCACCATCCCACGCCAAAACCCAACAATAAAACCCAAAATGTCACCAAGCCTGCTGCCTGAAGTCCCCAAACCTCCCAAGTCCCTCTTTCAACATCACTGATGTCCAGAGCTGCCTCAGTAGAACAGTTCTGCATGTGGTGTATGCATGCAGTTGTTCATTTTAGAATGATTAAACATTGATTAAACATAAAATACATCACCATCTCTGCCATTACCATCAACTGTTTTAGTGAATCTGAAGTTTCTTGCCGATAGTGCCATCTTACTCTCTACAATTAAATTGTTTCATATTTGACATAAAAGCACAATAAATGTAATAACTTTTTCATGGTTTAAAATACTTCAGCCTCCAAGTGTGTTATTTATTCATTTTTTTGAAATGCTTAAAAGATTGAATTAATAAAAGTGTTTAGGCTAAGAAGGTTGCATCCTTAGATATAACAGTAGTCACATTTTCCATGCAACAACACACAAAAAAGTATGTGTCAGCTTTATGTCTACCCAGCAGCCATCCCCTCTCTTCGGGACTTACACTCAGCTCACACTCAGACTACAAGGTAAGTGACCCCTGCTGATCTCACCATCACCTCTTACAGCCGTAGCACAGGAATGTCTGAGCACCTCGTTCAGTCCTGCAACTTTAGATCTAAAACTGTAACATATTCTTCATTTATGCTATGTGAAGTAACTATCAGATCTTAATTGAATAAAGCAGCACTAGGTACGACTGGATATTTTCCTGGCTCTTGTTGAAGTATATACATATAAAAACACAAAAACATTTTGGGCTGTGCTCCTTTGTGAGATGCAAGTTCTGATCCATGCTTCAACAAGACGATGAACAAGTTGAGCCTGAAAAACATGTAATATAGCTTTGTTAACATGAGTTGGTGTGGATTCGCAAAAGCGTTGTGGCACAAAAATCATTTTAATTGCCACCAGCCAGACACTGTACAATGATGTGTACAGTCATGTAATTTGCTGGCTGTTTACAAGGCAGAACTTAATTAGCAGACACGCGGTTGTCATTTAGCTCACTTGGCATTTATCCTCGATTTAAACTTTTCGATCTCAGGCAAATCTGTGTGAAAATCCTCCCAAAATTGTATTGTATAAAGTGATGTCATTCCTAAGATGGTAGCACTTCTCTAATTAGCAGCAAGGCTCCATGCTGCAAAATGTTGTGTAACTTTGGATCAGCTTGTCAGTGTGCAGTAATGTTATTTAGCCAACATCTCTCATTTATCTCTGTCAACACACTAGCAAGCTGTGTAACAGTAAGGGGTACATAATGACACCAAAACAGCTGTTCCAATTCAGCCTCCCATACTAAGCTAACTGACCTACATGATAAAATTCTGACATTCTTGGATGGCTTCAGGTCAGGTCAGTGTTGCCTGTCTATGAAAAGCCAAGCTAACGTTTGCTTTAGCCCTGAACTCTGTCACTCTCCTTTTTGGTTTGCTTCTTCCCAGAGATTTAGATCTGTTTTATTGGACCATGGTTGTAGACTCAGTGGAGCAGATAATATATGAGACAGTTAGAAAAAACACCTTCAAAATCTGCCCCTATACCTCAGAACTGTTTCTTGTAGCAGACTGTGACCACCATATGGAATTCTAAACGATGTCTAGAATCTTTAACAGGCTGTTTATTTCTAAGCATACAGTTACGTTTATAGCTGTATCTGTGACTAATGATTCACCTTTTAGCAGTGGGGGAGGGCTGATGTGAAAATGAGAGTATTGACGTTTGAGAGGAAGAGTGCGGTAGTTGTGTGATTATGACTGAAGAAGAGAATAAGTGCAGGGAGTGAGGAGGAGTGTGTATAAGCTGCAGTTCTAACTGACAGATTGCGATGATGAGGTGAGATGTGGGCAGACGAGAGACAAGATGACCTCTGACCACTCAAGGCAGTGCTATGGAGGAAGACTGTCATATCACTCCTCTCTCTCTCTCCTTCTCCAAGCATACTCTCACAGTCTCACTAGAAGTCTAGGGGGGTTTAACTATAATCTTACTTTCAACAGATGGAGCCGGACAGGTATGTATGATAGCAACTAATGAACCGTCAACCTCTGACATTACATTTCTTAGAAAAATGTTGGGCTTCATTCACCAATATTTATGTATTTCTTATTAAGTATTATATATAACTGTAGAACTGAAGAAAATCTAATAAACTATCACAAGATGTATTATTGTAATATGCACAAACAGGAACGCCAATAAAATGTGTTAGAATGCTGTTAGATTCTGTTCATTTCTGAAAACTTGAGCGAACGTCAGAACCTTTGTGGCATCACTAACCAGGTGTTTATTCTGAGATATCTCTTCACTTTTCTCTGAGAACTTCAGGTCCATACATGTGTGATTTTTCGGAGGTTTGCATCACTGTATGTGTGTGCGTTACTGGATTCTCATCAGTCTTGCATCATCAGCAGAAACCCAGCAGACCCAGGCATGGAGGATGAGGAAGAGTGAGATGATATGGTCAAACAGTGTGGATGAGTGATGACACATTTATCCAACTGTATTCACTTTCGAGAGTGAATGTGTAAGTACATGTGAGTATGTGTTTGGGGGAAGGATTTTGTGATTTCCAATGTGTGTCTGACTGGTCAGCTTAGATGAAATAGAGATAGGATAAAATATGAATCAAACTCAGTGTAGACTGTAAGAAAGATTTGGAGGCCAGTGAATGTTCAAGGTCCTGGAAAATGTAAAAATTATGAAGGACGAGAGGTACTGTATAATGGGGGCAATTTCACTGAGAATGTTAAACATTTGCTTGCAACTGAAAATAGCAAAGCGTTGCAGGTGTTGTTTAAAGCTACATTCCTTCCCTGTGAGAAATATGACAATTACAAGTTAGGTGTTTATTCACTCATTGCGTAATTTCCAAATGAATACATGCTGTTATCCATCAACTACAACTATAAACAGTCGTGGAGGAAGTACTGAAGTTCAGTACTTAAGTAAAAGTAGAAATATCCTGCAAAATATGTACTGAAGTAAAAGTAGAAGTGCTACATCAACAATCTTACTTAAGTGAAAGTACTAAGTACTTCCTTTTAAATTTACTTTAAAGTATTTTTTTAAGTAAAAGTACTCACGCAATGGGTTGTCTCAACGTCTGGGCTGTGCCATTTTGTAAAAGAATGTAGATATACTGACTTATGCCTCTACTTATGTCATTGCTTGTGTGTGTGTATTGGAAAGTTTGGTGTGCTTATTGTGTGTGCACTCTGCAATACTGCGAATGTCTGTTGAATGACTGTTGAATGTCGTCTTCTTGAAATCAAGCCACTCTACCTGCTCGTGCTGCTACTAGACACACGCTCTGCCATCATTGGAGCTAATAAAGCCATCAGATTAGTTGGCAGTGGCAAACAACGCCACAACGCAATCAGTAGGCTAACTATTTTTTTATGCAAGATTTTGAGGAAATTGTGTTCATGAAGTGTAACGGCATAAATTGTAGAAATGTAGTGGAGTAGAAAGTACAGATAATTGCCGCAAAATGTAATGGAGTAAAATAAAAAGTATGCATTATTATTTTTACTTAAGTAAAGTACAGATACGTAAAAATTTACTTCAGTACTGTAACAAAGTACAAATACTTTGTTACATTCCGCCACTGACTATAAATGGATACTAACGAGCACATTGGGATGGTGCAGTTGGTAGTGTAGTGGTTAGAGCATTTGCCCTGTGATCGGAAGGTCACCGGTTCGAATCCCAGACCTGTAAAGGTACCACTGAGGTACTCATGAACAAGATACTGTCTCAAGCATTGCCACCCGGACGCTGCCCATGTTAGCTGCCCACTGCTTCTTCACAGATGGGTCAAATACAGAGGTCACATTTCGTTGTGGTGCACTGTGTGCTGTGGTGTGTTCAGAATGACAAATAATCATGCACTTTCATGTTGCCCTTTCTCTCATTACAAGAGAAAACTAAAACTACAAATCAGGGAAATGCTGAACCACCTGGCAATTGACTTTTACAAATCATCATTATAAATGTCTTGGTTTTCTGCCTACTCATCTCAACCATAGCTAAGTATTAACACATTTTTGATTCTCTTTAAATAAAGGTACGAAATGTAGAAAAAGCAGTGGGATAGGTTCTGGAGTAGTTAACGTCTGTGTTTCTTCATTTACAACTGTTATGGGTAAAATTACATCAACAGACTGCATCTGATGTCGTCAAATCAAATTAGCATTCTTTTCCAGGTAGCTTTTTAAGGAAAACTTGTAGATTTTTTGCAATTATGTCATACACTCATACCATACTGTAGTGTCCTGGCAGTGGGAAAGTGCTGATAGGGCTTTAATCTATTGCTGTCAGGACTGCATCTGTAGCCTGCATTGTATTGTAAACAGCTTCTGACTCTTTACTGACTGATTTAAGTTTGATGTGGCAGTACGTGTCTGATGATTTTTTTTAACGACCGCTTGAATCAGTATATAGATAATGATTATTACATTTAACTATTAGGAAATTCGATTGTGTACTTCCCCAACAATTCTCATTCCATGGATAGATGTTTTCAGATGACAGATGTCCATACACCGAATATCCTGTTCAGTTTATGACCAAAAAAGTATGACACTTGATGTGCAAAGACAAAACCAAACTTTATATTACATTGGTGACATATCATGGTTATTCATCATAACCAGCATTTAGACAAGAAAACAAATGAAAACCTACCCAAATAAAAAAACCTTTTTTCTGTTTGTACATCCACATCATTCTGGCTCTCCACCATTCCACCTGACTGGCTTCATCTGCCACCTAATCTGTTGTATAACCTGATTACTGCCTAATAAGATAAAATACTTAGTAGTAGTGTTATTAGACCAGATTTTATTAGACAATCTATTGATTGTTTTTGCTCTTAAGCTTGTGTCTTAGGAGTGTTTATTTTCTCAAGAGTAGTAAAAATTTAACAGACATAGGAGTAAGCTTGAGTTACGCAACACTGTGTGTGTGTGTGGTTTGTCAGGGTTTTTTGGTGTTTGTGAAAAAACGGATCCCCTAAAAAACTGAAAGAAATTGTGAGAACGTTTTTGTTTTTATCTCAGCATCAGGGTTAGGGTTAACTTGATATACCTCATAAAGATAACAAGACTGTGTGTGTGTTTATAAAATATCCAGGCCTTCTTTTCATGAACATCTGCAGTCATCAATTCTCAAACCATGGGCTTATGATTGACAGGAACAGAAAGAGTGAAAGAGACAATGGGGGAGTGAGAGAGAAAGATGGAGGAAGGAGGTAGACTTTGTGGTGGAGGGGTCTCTGAACTCACTGAACACACAGGAGTAATGACATCACACTGCAGAGAAGGAGGAGGATGAGTCATCTTCATCATGGAGAGAGTGATCACACTCGTTTATTAAATCTTTCCATTCTTTCTCCACCCTCAACAACATCCCTCCAGTTAATTAACTCCATTCAGTACACACCCCATGCACCCTCTCTCACTCTCTCTTTTTTCTCTCTCTCTCTCCCTCTCTCTGTTTTTCCTCTTTCTACCTACATTCTTCATGCTCTCTTTTCTGGTCCGGTTGGGCTCTATGTGAATTTGCCCGAACACTTCCACCTCCTCAAGGGGGACAGACGTTTACTGCCTCTCTGTCTACCCTACAACCTGGACAAGTCAATTAAAGCAGCATTCCTACTGCAATTTATCACACACACACTCGCACTAACACACACACACACACACACACCCCCACACACTGCAGTTTCACTGCTAATTAAAAAAGCTCTGCAAGACAGTAGCACTCAGTGTTTCTTTCCTACAATGGAGCTAACATTGCCTCTGAGTGGGAGAGTTAAAAACAGCCCATTTAATTTCTCACAACACACACACATACGCACACACACTTCCTAAAGTGAGACTTTCCTCCTTTTCCTCTGTTTCCTGTTTTGCTGCTTAATGGTGTCAGGTGAGCAGGGCACAGAGGGACTGAACAGACTGAACACGTCTCTCTCTCCATCTCTCATGGAAATCAGAACTAAATGAGGGCTGTGTGTGTGTTGTGTGAACACCAGAAAGGAAACTGGCCATGGAACAGTGTGTGATGATAGACTTACCAGACGTACAAGTCTCACTTTCTCTCTCACGCACTCTCTCTCTTTCATATGCAAACACTTACACTCACAAACATGATGCTTTAATATTTTGGGACAGTGATTAGCCGTTGACAGATTTTCTAACAGTCAAATAGAAAATAGGAGTTGCAAAATTCAGACTCTGTGAGCTTGTGTAGGTGGTTGTAAGGAGCTGAACGACAGAAAAACATATTAAGGCTTTGTGAGGACATTTTTGGAAGTGAGACCCGGTCCTTACTTTTATTGAAAAGTTGTGTCTTTTAACAATAAAAGAGTCAAACGATTTGATTTTGGTTGCCGTAGTTAAATTTAGAAATTGGTTAGGTGTGGCTGTAATTATGTAGTCTAGCTGTACTCTAGTGATTATGGACAGCAATAGAAGTACCTCACAAAGATAGCAAGTTGCGACTGTGTGTGTGTGTTAGTGCATAGTGTGTGTGTGGGGGGGAGTGTGTGTGTTTTTCTGGTTTGTCACAGACTAACCTACCCCCAGGGTGTTGTTGTGTTTCAGGTAGGGCTAATTTAGGCTCCCAGGAGTCCAGACTGATTATGTTGATACAGTAATAGCTCTTAGAGGCTGAACCCTATCAGCCATATGACAATAATAAAGCAGATTGCCTTGGAGCTTGTTTGCAGTGGTGTGAAATTAAAGATGGATTTCACTCTTACCACTCAAGTGTGTTGATGCATAAAAGGTGCTGATGCTTGCAAACATGTAGCAGAACTGCCCAGATACGCTCAAAAGCACTGTGTGACTGCTGTCAGAATCTGTGTGTTTGAAAATTCTTCACACTGACTATGTAAACATATATAAAGAATACAATAATTGCAACTTTAATTTACATTACTCCAATCCCCTCAACTGCTGTTCCAAAAATGTTGTTTTAATGAGTTTTTTTTAATAGAAAATATAAATCAACTCTTTTAGAAAAGATTATATTTTCTCCTGCTAAAAATACTCATTTGCATTCATTCTGTTCATTTAGCGTCCTGGGTGTGTGTTCATGGCATATGCTAAAACTCCCAATTAGCATTAATCCTCTGTTAGCCACACAGGCGTCTTTGGGTGGACAGAGTGCATGACTTATGCTAAAAGACCCTATTAGCTTTTAACTAAGTTAACTCATTTAAAATGATTGTGCTGGAACATTCAGCTTTCTGAGCTTACAAATGTTTATGTCTATGAAAAAAATGTGTTGCTAAGACACTACTGCGGGCATAGTTACAGTCCTACACAACGCCCCATGTACTACTTTTATGTCACAGTATAAGAGAATATTTGTGGTCAAACCTCATTCCTGGTACCAGTGCTGTTTTGAATGATGTTGCTCAGGATTTATGACTCAGACTCAAGCATAAAGTTCATATAGTGTCAGATTTGAGAATCTTATCCCTTCTTATCTTGCCGTTGCTGTTGGCTTAGCTGCTTTTACTTGGGAAATTTGACAAAACAGGAATCCTCACCTTGGCATTTATTGTGAGACAAGAGTCTAAATTGTTCATTTAGAATGACCACCTACCTAATTTGCTGTTGGCTTGTCCATGTACCACCAAAACAGCTCTCACCCTTCAACAGATTAATTCCTGTAAGATATGGGGGGAACTGTTGCAGAACTAACATGCTTTTACAATAAATCCAAAAGATACTTGATTGACTCATTCTGTTGTTTCAGATTATCATTAATGATGCTGTCCTTTCTCACACTATAGGAAGTCTGGGGCTAGAGTCAAACATAGATCCTTTTAATTGAAAGTTAGGTTGCAAATCCTGTCCTAGCTGAAAGTGTCCTCCCTGACATGGACTTAATGGTCACTCTCCCTGAGGTCATGAGTATTTGAATGACAGGACAATACTATGAACCAGAATCTGCTGACTATAGTTCAAAAAAATGCATGAACTGTCAAATAAGTTTTGGGCTGCCAAAATGACTCATCAATGTTTGAGGTGAACAAATGTCATTTTATATGGTACATATAGACCTATAATACTTTGGCATGAGTCATAAATAATTTAAATGATTGTGATGGATTAGTGAGTCATGATACAAACCCTGCAGTAGGGCTGGACGATATGACCTCAAATCAGTAATACACAAATAATTGAACATTTTACTGTGATTATGGTTAATGAACAATTAATCATAATTGGGCTGATTTATTATTAAAGCTGGGATATTTTTTTTCTAATGAAAGTGTGCATATCATATCTTTATGATTTGAAAATAATTGAAGCAAACCCACAGATGTTGTCTCAGACTGGACGGGCTGGACTGTATGTTTTTGAGAGGACAGTACATCATCACATCTGAATAACTGACATGGGCAAGATTGCGTCGGTTAGAGGTTCTAAAAGTTGGTTTTGATTGATTCTTGATTAATTGCCCAGCCCTAACTTTCTGCTGTATTTTGAGCTTTTTTTGTAGTCACAGACCAGTCAAAGGGGCTATGATGCCCACAATTATGGGAATCTACAGTGGTCAAGCATCAGAACTGGGCCATGAATCAGTGTTAGAAGGGTGTCAGAGTCCCATTGAAGAGAGAGTTATACTAATCACATCATTGTAAATGAGAGGGGAAAGGGTAGAACAGGAAGAAAGGGCAGCTATACTGATTGATTTTAAATAAGTGTTAAGAAGAAGAAAAAGGTAGAAAATAGAAAGTCTGCAGTGATTTCTACCTTTTTCTTCCTAAACTTCAGTTTCTATAGTAACAGCAAAAGTTCTTAATGTCACAGTTGAAGGAAGTTTTAAAAAATATCTTTCTTTCATGTCTTGAGTAAGAATTTACACAAAAACAGAAGGAATTATATGTTAATTTGATCACTGACAGTCTTGAAACATTTATGATAACAGTATGTTTTTTTCACTCATGTTTACCTGTACATCAGATGCCCATCATCAGCATAGTTTTGAAAAGGCAAAAAAAGTAAATGGATCTCCAAAGTGCTAAATTGTATACTTGTTTCAATATTTTTTTCAAAAAGGAGAAAATATGTCAGAACACAGTACACTGTGATACACAACCAAACTCAGAGACAGAGAAAGATCACCTCAAAACAGATCTCTGGCTAAACACATCAAAACGCTATAAAATTTTTTGCCTGGATTTGAGGCAGCATATGACAACTCACAACTCAGACATTCAGACCTCCTGAGCAATGGAACAATGGAACAAAAAATGTACAAGATAAAAAAAAAAAGTATTTCACTAGAGCAAGCTGTAGTAATACTCAGTAGCATGCTTTGATATTCAAGAATGATTTTATGTTGAACAGTCGTAAAATCATAAACTTGTAGACTGGGATAACGATTTATAGGAAGGCCTGTGTGTGTGTGATTGCACTTGGAGATGGACAAACAGTACAGGAGCATTCATTAAAATAATTGAAATGTGCTCTAGTTTGTACCGTCCCTCGACTTGTCTTCTCCAGGAATAGGTAGTGAAATGGAGAAATAAGAGAGAGAAATTGTAAAACTGTGAAACAGAAGATGAAAAAAAACATATAAATGGTTTACCATATAAATGCACATTTTACTGTGTAAATGCTGTGATGTAAATGCACTGATTATGAAGACTGAAAGATCTTAAATGGGTTTTCATGTTCCACCTGTAATTAAATTTTCTTCATCTATTGTGGAGTGGGAACATCTGCCCAGATTTTTAATGAATTCTCATATTTTGCTCAGGCCATTGTGTGTAGACAATACACTCCCAACGGTTGTTCCTCTCAATGTTACTGGGAGTGTGATGTTCTCATGCGACTCAGAATAATAATTGATCAAATAATGCACTTTTCCACTGTGTGGCGTGGTATGGTTTAGTACAGTATGGTTTGGTTCTTTTCAGTAAGGGTGAACAGGTACACATGAAAGTAGGTGTGCTGGCAGTCTAATAATGTCATCTCACAGAACACAGTGGTACATGATCAGAAAGTCACTGGTTCGAATCTCGGCCTGGTAAAGGTACCATTGAGGTACTCAAGAGCAAGGTACGATCCCCAAGCACTGCTCCCCAGCACTGCCCATGTCAGCTCACCACTGCTCCTTCATGGATGGGTCAAATGCAGAGGTCACATTTTGTTGTGGTCCACTGTGTGCTGTGCTGTGTTCACAATGACTTTCACTTAATTAGTTAGCTACTTTTCTTTGTAGCTTGTAGTGTAGCTAACTATTAGACTGAAACAGTAGCCTGGCTGTAGCTTAGCTACTTGTAATCACAAAAGTTGAAAAGTTACTGTTCAAAAGTAGTTTTGGCCATCACTGATGAATCACTGGCCATGATTACTGTCCTGGACTGCGCTGTGTTTTTATATCCGTGGTGTTAATCTACACTGACGAGCGCAGAGCTGTAAACAGGTTTGAATGGAAAATGACTAATTATTAATTCCCTTCTGTTTTTGCTCATGCTAATTAGTTTGGCTGCATCACATATATGGTCCAAGCCAAGAAGGCGTTGCTGAAATGAATTAGGATCCCAGCGAGAGAGAGAGAGAGAGACAGAGAGAGAGAGAGAGAAAGAGAGGTGGACAGATTGTCAGTTCAGAAGAGTGCATGCTCAGCTCCAGGGACACCTTCATCCCCCAGCTATATATTATTCAATCATCTGAGGACCACAGAACAAACACAACACACACACACACACACATACAGTGACAATATATTTTCTAAAATGCGGTTGTGTATATGTAAATTTTGGTTTTGTGTATGTATGTGTGTGGAGGAGAAACGGAGCATGATCGTGAAGAAAGACTGGCGTTACCGTGGTGATTTGCAGCTTTCTCTGCAGTAGTATGGGGAGAACGTGGCCAGAATTACAGACAATGCCAGAAGACGAGAGAGAGAGAGAGAAAGAGAGAGCGAGAGATGGGGGGGTGGGGCGTGTTGCGGGTAGGAGAGATCTACGAGCGTTATGAGCATTAAAAGATCATATGTCTTTCTTTCACATCACTAAAGAAACATTCAGTTAACACTTACTCAATCTCTCTCTCCCCCTCTCACACACACACATACACACACACACACACAAATACACACACATACACACAGCTGTGCTGCGTGGCAGAGCGCTATTTTTAGCCATCGAGATGAAGGAGAGGAGACACTAATGTGCAGCCTGCAGTTAGATCAATAAACACAACACACCACTCACGCCAACCACCACACACTGCAGACACTGTGTGTATATGTGTGTGTGTTTGTGTTGGTGTGAGGTGCTCGAGATGCTGCTGTTCTGCTGCTCTTTAGTGACCCCTAGCTGCTCGTATCACTTTCACATGCAGATTTACTGCAGCTATTGGTCTTTTCCACACACACCCACACACACACACACACACACGCATAAAATGAATGTCCATCTGCAGTCTGCAGCACAGTGTATGTGTGTGTGTGTGTGTGTGTGATCATGCTCCAGCTGCTGTTTATATTGTTGATTGGTTTTGTTTACTTGTTTATTCACTCATTAAATTAATCTCCAGATTTTTGTATGGACCGCAGGTGACCAATCAGAAAGTGCATGGATTCTGCTAACACACACACACGTCTTAAAGTGGTGAAAAAACTCCCAACACCTGCTCCTTAAGATCCTTGAATGAAGTTGTGAAGGTATTAAGTGTTAAAAAGAGCAGCACAAACTTTGTCCTCACCACTTCTTAACTTAGAATCAGAGCCGCTGGGACCCGTTTCAACTGGAGCGCAGTGTGTACTGCATGTCTGCTGTCCACTGATAACTGCATGTGTGTGTGCATATTTTAAGGCCTTGTCGTTAAAAACCCCAGGTTTCTTCATGAAAGCAATGTTCTAACGATCTGTGTGTTCATCTGGTAATCTTTCATGGCTTGGAGTTTCTGTCACCGAGGACGACTGCCTTAGAGCCTGCAGCACAACTGTTCCAGATCTCTGCAACACATACACATACACACACGCTCACACACACAGACACATGCACGCACACGGCGTTGGCTGCTCTCCCAGTAGCTGTAGGAGTTTGGCAGTGGGAGCTTGTAGCAGTCTGATCGAGTAAATGAGGGTAAAGTGTTTCAGCCCAGTGGAATGATATGATCTCTGAATGGACACACACACACACACTCAGGAGTCAACCTGCAGAGAGAACCAACAGCTGCCTAGTAGAGCAGACGCTGGCTAACCCTCTGTCTCACCTCTTTACTTTCTTCCTCTCTCCCTCTTTCTCTTTCATTGATCCTTTCTTCTATTCATTCATCTATTTTCTTTCATTCATTCTTTTTTCATTAATTCTCACTCTTCATTTTTGCCTTTATTGATCCATGCATTTTGTCTGTCCGTCTATCCGTCTCTCTCATTCATTCTTGTGTTCATTATTTCAGTCCTTTGTGTGTTCCTTTTTGATTATTTCATTCTGTTTTTCCCCTCTCTCTCTATTTGTGTGTCTCATTGATGTTATCATTTTACCCTCTTTCTTTCTCTCTCTCTGTCATTTTGATCTTTGTGCAGATTTTAATTTTAGACAATGTCACTGTGCAGCTGATGTCATTTATTCATTTACTACTATGGTTGTAATGATACATCAATCTTGTAGCTAGGGTTTGTAGCTAAAGTTGTAGCTAAGGTTTCCTCTCCCACAGTACAAAAGCTTGCACTGTAAGTTAATTGGTTACTCTAAATTGCCCCCTAGGTGTGAATGTGAATATGTTTGTGTATATGCCCTGTGGTGTTTTGCTGCCTGCCTAGGGTTGGTCCCTGCCTCATTACCAAAGACCCAGTTTAGGCTCTGGTCCCTGCAACGGCGATTGGGATTAAGCAGTTCAGATAATCAATGAAGGAACTATAAACCTGTTCAGGTTCACAAAGAGATGGATGGTGACAGCTTAAAAGTTTGGCAGTAGCTGAAAACAAACACGAGCGCTATTTAAACATGTCATTAAAGGATTTGGGGGAAATACATTTACATTTACAGCATGTAGTAGACGCTCTAATCCAGAGCAACTTCCATTTCTAATTACAGGGATAGTCTCCCTAAGAGCAATTTAGGGTTAAGGGTCTTGCTCACGGACCCAATGGTGGAAGTGTTGGACGTAGGATTCAAACCCATGACCTCTTGGTCCATACCACTAGAATACCGCCAGCCCAGACACAGAAGTTCCTTTTGTTATCATATTCAATATTTACTGCACATTTTTGCAAACTTGCAGTCAACTGTAATTACTTTCATTTTTAAATAGGCCAGTTGGTAGAGTAGCGGTTAGGGAGTTGGCCCTGTGATCAGAAGGTCTCCGGTTCAAGTCCGGGACCGATAAAGGTACTACTGAGGTATTCATGAGCAAGGTACCGTCCCCAAGCTGCTCCCCGGGCGCTGGCAAAAAACTACCCACTGCTCCTTCACGGATGGGTCAAATGCTGTGCTGTGGCGTGTTCGCAACGACAAATAATCACTCACTTTAAAAATGTTTTTGATCATATTTGTATTATTATTTTTTTATTTTTTCTGTGCCAAGTTTTAGCTGCCATATCATGTCAGATTTTGAGTAAACCGGTCTGATGGGGCAGCATAGGTTTTGGATCTTTAGCAGCTAGTTATGTTGCTCTCTCCTATTCGAAAAAGGCCCACAGCACTGCAATGGGAGCTTCACTAGCAGATGAGTGCAGACAGAAAACTGTAAAAGGTTATTGACTGTCATTTATCAGATGAAGCCACATTCTTATTTTTGGAACAATGACAATAAGCTGAACTTTCCAAAATATGCAGGGCATGCATCAACAGAGACAATGGATACTTAAAATAAATAGAGAATGCATTCTTATTGGTAATAAATAAAAAATGAAACAGCAAAGCACACACATTCTTATGCACGCCACAGTGAGAATAGGCATGATGTGGCTGTAACCATGGTGATAACAGGTGTTTTATCTGCATCCTTAACTGGAACCAACATTGGCTTGGATTAAACTTACACTGTCCTTCAGACTTTATCTCTCTCACACACACCTCACAAACAGACTGAGACGCACACACGTGCACACAGTCTCATTAGGTGAGTAATTTAGGAACAGTGAGGTGATATTCATGCCACATCAGTCCTACTCCACCTGCTAATTGTTCACCCTGATTTTATCTTTATTAATTAAACTGACCATTTTCCATCTCTTTATTTCTGTCTCTCTCATATACACACAGACAGACACTCACCTTTGTGAGTAGTGACTGGTCTTGAGGTGCAGTTTGTGTCTTAATAAATTTTTCATGAAGGGTTGTTTAATATTCACGCCACACTGCCCACTCACAATGCTCAAGGTCAGTGTGTCTCCCCTCTTGCATTCTCTCTCTCTTGCTCCCTTTCTCTCTCTCTCTCTCTCTCTCTCTCTCGCTCGCTCTCTCTCACTCTCGCTCTCTCTCTCTCTCGCTCGCTCGCTCTCTCACTCTCTCTCTCTCTCTCTCTCTCTCTCTCTCTCTCTCTCTCTCCTGTAGAATCACAGGCTCTTTGAATGCCAAAACATTGAAATAATGCCTTACATTTTCCTGTAGTTGTCGTATATGGGGTTCAGGCTTTAGCTAGGGTGTGTGTGTGTGTCTGTGTGTGTGTTTGTGATACATCAGGTGTGAGGCTAAAATTTTAGTTAATTATATATTTTGTATGTATATATGGGAGATTCGATCTTGCATATATAGATTGGAGAGAGTTAACTAGATATTTTCCTCTGTACATATAATTTTCCTTTGGAGATGATGTCTATTTTTCTGATTTTGTTCTTTGGCCATTCTCAGTCATGATGCTAATTTCATTCTTTCCCTTCCTCAACCTCCAGCTCCCTATCTCTCTCGCTTCTCTCTATTACTTCTAAAATACTGTATATGTGTGTACCAGATCTTGTAAATACTTATAACACTTATCCTGAGCATTTGATTGCTGATGACCAGTCAAAGGTAACACCACTTGCAGAACCACAAAAAAAAAACTCCCTCCCAAAGAAAATGGTCAAAGTGAGAATCAATTTGATGGTGATGCTAAGGCGCAAGCCCACTCACCAACAACAGGGTGTTAAGTGGCAACAGTAGCTGAGTCAGGCTCTGGACCTGCACTCTAAGATACTGGTGGAGATTTGAAGCTTTAGCTACTTTAGTTTCAGCATAACTACCAAGGAAGTGAGGGTCTAATCGATCATTCTAGAAAGCCCTTCACCCTTTTCTCTCTAACCCACAATACTGATTAAAGTCCCCCTCTCTCTCACACACAAACACACACAAACACACACACACACAAACGCATACACCTACAGACAAACAGCCCCACATACACACACTTATTAAAGGCCTCACAGACCCCCTCACACACCAAAGAGAGCAGGGAAAGTGCTGGGGTCAATCTCAACTTGACAGTGACAAACGAGAGCGCAGCTCAACACTAATCTACAGAGGGAGAGACAGACACAGAGAGAGAGAGAGAGAGAGAGAGAGAAAGAGAGAGAGTGAGGGAGGGATGGGACAGTTTTCCATTAGTTGACACATAGACCCCCTGGAGAGACAGTGAAGGAGGAGTAACCATGGAATCTAAACACTCAGTCACACACACACACACACACACACAGTGTACATAAACCATGGAGGTATGTGTATCATTTATTACAGGGTGTAAGTGTATAAAAATTAAATAGTTACTAACAAACACTGCTATTTATAGCATTAAAATGTTGTGTAAGAGTGTGTGCATTATATTTGCATTTGAGTGGAATCTGAGGAAGAACAGCACTTCATCTGTCATCTAGGTAGGATCTCCACCTTCACAGGAAACACACAGTTTGCTTTGATCCTGGGTTAATATCGTGGTTGGAAATATAATGGGTCTCAAACTAATACCCTCCCTTTTTCACTCTCTAAATTGAAGGATTTTTTTCATTCCATCCCAGTAACTATGAAATGTTGATAAATAGATTATTAAAATCCTGTAAAAGTATTCATCAGTATATATATGAATATTAATATTATGCTGCTCAATTAGGACTAATGATACACACAGTCAGGTCTTGCTGTCTTTGTGAGAATCTTCCACTGACACCCGGCACTTACGTAGCTCTAAATAATTAAAGATAATAACACCTGCTTTGGCCTAAAAATAGTCTCTTCAACCCATAAATGAACCTGACACAATAACTAAACTTTATAATGAAAGACTTATAAAAACTTTCCAAGGGCGTGCATGCATCAAAAAAGCTAAGAAAGCACAGCAGTTGTGGCAGGCTGGGGCATCGTTAAAAGTTGAGAAAAGTTCAGCTTTTCAGACAAAAACATTAGCATCAACCACTTTTTATTAACCAATCAATCACGGAGGAAAAGTGCTAGTCTAGGTCTCTTTTTCATGTAGCTTGCAAGAGCAACGACATACAAATACGGAACAGCAATTTAAAAATCAGTTTTACTAGAGCTGTCAGATCACAGCAAATGAGTTTCGAAACCTATACATAACTAAATTTCCATTCCGTCTTTAGTATATATTTAAAGGAGAGTTCTATATTACAATTCCACAGTTCATCCAAGGCAACTGCTACTTTCATTGTCTACAAACTTTTAACATTTCTATCTATGCACGACAGGCTATACAGTAACAGTGTTACATAACACATAGCCAATCAGCCAATTTGAGCTATCTAGGTCTTAAACAACAAACTACACATGCATACACGGGACAACTAAGTGAATTTATGAAGCAATCACATGGTGAATTCATTTATGATATTTCAAAACCGCTCTTTACTAAGTTTAAGGTTAGCTTTAAGGTGAATGAAGTTTGATGTTGGCAAATCTTGAAAATGTTATCTTGAAAATACTTTAACTCTTATATTTGCAAAACTATGTCCCAGAATGTACTATTTTCACTTGTCTTTTAACTGGTGCCAACTAATCAGGACTCAACAAATGTACACTATCATCAGCACAAAAATGAGACGGGAAACAAAAGCCAACTGAAACAAATCAAAGAAGAGGAAGGAAGCCAACATAAGTGTCCAGACAGAGAGTTACATGCTATAAACCTGACCAGAGCCTCTTCTTTGGAGGTAAGTTGTTCCCCACCCACTAGAACTGTCCCCAGGTGTCCGGTCTGGGTCCACAGGAGGGGGCGGAGACAGGGTTGATCCAGAAATGCCTGGTGGCTGTGAGACAAAGGATAGAGCCAGTGGGACATCTGCAGGGTCTGGGAAACATCTTGTGAAGGCCTCATACCCAGAACCCTCCAGGCAAGGTCCCCTGAGAATTCTCCTGAATAAAAGAAGAAAAAGCCAAAGGAATGCCTCTTCTCTCCTTTGGATCTCATGGCATTCCCACCAATAGCTTCTCCATCCCTAAAGGACCTCTACAGAGAATCATGGTGCTCAGACTGGACAGACATAATATGGATATTTACAAAGAAATCCTTCAGCTATAGGATGCTTTCCTCATTGTTGCTGCTCAGAATTGATTATTTATATGGCATTTAAAAAATATATATTTTATAGATATTTTAATGCTACCTGACTAATTGAATAATGTTAGCTGTGATAGACACTTTGATTTGTTCAAATTAGTTGATTTCTTTAATTAAAATAATTGAAAAATGTGTTGATAATTCATATGTTAATATTAAACATCAACCTTGGACTGTTTTTTATTCTTCATATAAATAATTAATTGCCTCAATGAATCTCTAGAAAACTTGGAAAGGCACGCTAGACATGCTTTTGCCAAATCACCTTCCTCTGCAGAGAATATTGAAAAATGTAACTGCTCACGGCTTTCTCCTTGTTCTCTGGGTCTCTCTCTGTGCTGTCATTACAAAGCCATTGTTAGTAAATCAAATCTTTGTTTTATTATTATTGATCTCTATTGTATGAAATGAGAAGACTTAAGGTCTTGAGGAGTTCTGGCGTGTCTGACATTGCTAACAAGCAAATTGCTAACACTGCTAATGAGAAAACAGCTGACCTTATTCAGCAGGGATCATATAACATTAAGGACCCATGTTATTCCTTACTTTGCTCTTCTACTGTATTACCAGGCATTGTTGTAAAAGACAATATATCACCCTCACATAATAATAAATGTGTATTTTCTTATCCATTATAATACACTATAATGCAAACAATTGTGGTCAAAAAATCTTGTAACTGGAAAGAGAAATTGATTTAAGATTCGCTCATTATCCATTTAAACTCTTTAAGCAGAAGTGTGGGCACTTCAAGTATCCAAACCAGAACAACCAAATGCTGCCTGCTCCACATTCAGCTCTAATGTGGACGGCACCATGATCACTATAATTAAGATTATTTATTCATTCTGTTGACAGTTGGCTCAGCTGGGTTCATTTAATAAAGTTTGTCACCAGATCTGTTAGCACGGAAACTACCGCTTGTATAACATTGTGGCTGTACGTCTGTACTTCCAGATTTGATGAATATCAGAAAGTTTGCTTGAGAGTCACATGATAACATAATAAAAATTTTCTACATCATACAAGTATGAGATTTTTACCTCATTCGGCAACAGTCAAATGTATGAAATAATTATTAACATGATGGAAACATAATGGTTAAGGTTCTCACGTTCTCAGATGGTCAGCCGGTTCAATCACAGAGCTGCAAAGCATCACTGAGGTACTATGAGCAATTGTCCAAAAACACTGTTCTCTGGTGCTGCTCTATGTGAGCTGCCCACTGCTACTTCATGGATGGGTCAAATGCAGAGGTCACATTTCGTGTGGTGCACTGTGTGCTGTGCTGTTTATACGACAATAATCACTCTTTCTTTTAATAAAGCCATAACTCAGTTACTTGCATTTCTAATTTTGGGGGAGTAGTGATGTAGGAGAATGCTAATATTATGGCTGTTAGACACACATCCAGGTAATTATACTCCTTAGCTTCCTAAACTAAAAAGACTGTCCAACCACAGTCAATGCAGTCAACTCAATCGATTCTGAATCTTCGGAATCGACTCTCACGTCCAAGTAAATAAAAAGGAAATCAGTATAATCGATTCTTTTTAATCAACTGCCAGGCCCTAGTGACTTTCAGAAGCGCAGTTTGGGGATTTACCACAAGAGTGGGGCAGTACACGCTCTGGAGTAAATTAAGTTTTTTGATAGGAGTGAAACAAGGTTGCTAGGTCGAATATTCACTTCATATATTATTTTTTCACTATAGCTTTTAGAAACGCACTTTTTAATCCCGCGTAGGGAAACGACGTTTTGGTGGAAGGGACATGTAATGATTATGTGAAAGGTTAGAGGAGACCAAGAGAGGGAAGTGATAAGTTATAAGCTATCACGGACGCCGTGTCTTTTGAGAAGACGCAAGTTGCAAGTAGCAAGGTAGGAATGTGGGTTAATTGTGCTGTATAATTGTTTAATAAGTTCTCTGTATAAATTTAAATGTAATGGAAATGTTGTTAATTGACCACTAATTACAAAAGGCCTCGCCCAAGCAAAATTGAAAAGTTATTGAAGACTTATTTTTCGCTTCACACAAAAACGTAAATGGACTTTCAAAACATAGAAATTAAATTATTTATATAATAATAATAATAATAATAATAATAATAATAATAATAATTAGAAGAAGAAGAGTAAGTGCATATCAGCGAATGTCCTTGAAAAAAAAAATCTGTTTGTTTTTTAACACTTGCCGTCTATTCCAAAGTGTTATAATTTTCAAAAACATGTTCTGTGCAAACCACTGAAAAGGTTTTGAAACGTAAATTGAAATGCGACAAACTGCACCTCCTTGTGAATTATTATTGAGAATACTACAAAATACAAAATGCATAATTATACAAATATTTTCATCGTGAAAATAAAATGCTTCTTAAATAAATCTGTGTGCTGATTCTAACTGGCTCCTTAACAACGAGTATAAAATATTCGTGTTATGTGTCATTTGACTTTAAATTTGCATGCAGAACCATTACTACAACAAGACAAGAAAGCATCAGAGTTTTACATGCATGGGAGGATGTCCATATGTTGTCATGCGGTATTGAAGTTTTGGTGAATTTTAGTTTAGCACAAGACAATGAAATAATAAGAAATGCTTGGGAAATTATAGTGTATAATGTGATTATCAACAGAATGTAACTGAAGAAAATATGTAAGAATATCATGTCTTAAGTGAAAAAGTTATTGTGTAGTCTGATCAATTGTTTTGTGCATTTATGTGTTTTATCACAAATTTTAGTCTGAAGATCTTTCACCAAAGTAGATGGCCTCCAATTTCAGCAACAAAAATGTGGTTTGTCATTGAGACAAGAATGAGGTTTAGATCTGGAAATGTAATTTTAAAAAGTACTGACTTTTCAGGACCTTCCCTTAAACCATGGGTAGGAAAATTGTCAAAGGGTTGTACACCGATCAAATGGGTGGCATGAGATTAGCAAATCTCTATATTTCAAAGAAAGGAGAAAGAGAGAGAGGCTGGTCTCATGGTAATTCTCACTTTAGCGAGTTCCAGCAGCTCCTGGGATGGATCCGCTCTAGGGGACGTGATTATTATTACTGGCTCTGTTTCCACAGTCTCCTCATACACACACGTCCCCGATTCAGGGGAGGAAGAGGCAAATCTCTCATTCCTGCATGAGGTGGGTTGGGAGTGAACAACAAACAGAGTGGAAACGTGCAGACATAAAGAGAAGGCAAGAGAGAGGTATAGAGGATATAATAGAAAGAAAATCTGAGAGTTAATTTGAGGTCAAGATGAAAGCATCCCCCTGCTTTTCCAGTAGGGATCAGCAGTGTTGAAGAAAACTTGTGCTTCAGGCTTCCATCTCTCTCTCTTGTTCTCTGTCTCTCACTGACACACACACAGCTTGCTTTTAATTATTTGGGACAGTGATTAAGTGGGGAGATGTTATCCTACTATTCTGCCTTAGGCCTGACAAGACCCAACTGTGTGTGTGTGTGTGTGTGTGTGTGAGAGAGAGAGAGTGAGTTAGTGAGTGAGTGAGACTAATGCTTTTCTATTTCCGTGTTAGTGTTCAAAGGATCTCCAAACAAAACTAATCTATGTCAGTCCATCACATATTACAATAAACACAACTGCCTGCCCCTGTGCAGAAACAATACAGAAAGCTGGAATGTCAAATCTCCGGCTCAGAATAATGAACTAAAATGTTTGTCCATCAAATTTGGGTCTTCTTACCTTAAGGGGATAATATTTAATGGTAGACATAAAATGTTTCATGATACACATTGAGATTTTGGGTTTTAATATCAAAACTAAAGCAAGTTTTGTGTCACAAATCTTTATTGTTAAATATGCAGGTCAGAAATTGTTTATTATTCTGTCACCTTAGGCTTAGCTTAATTGTGAATCTAGCTGTTCTTCATATCCGTGTAGACTGATGTTATGCTTACATACTGTATTTCTTCATCATTTTCCTGCTCCAGAACTCAGAAGTGCCCAGTAGGAATGTTCCACATCTGAGGTTGTCAGGAATACAGGAATACATGGTGTGAGATTTTCACTGGAGTTATCACAGCTTACGTGGCCATTATACAGTGACTGTTGAATGAAAGCAAAAAGTTTTTAGTTGAACCAGTGCTTTTTACGGTTAAAATTGAATGAATTAGAAACCAGTGTACTCAAATATCAGTTGGTGTCAGTCAGTTGGTGGACTCCCCAGGCTCTGCTAAAAGCTGCCACTGTTCCTGTGCTGTGGTGTGTTCACCATGGCAAATTATCACTCACTTAAATTCACTAATCATATTTTACAAACAGGATATCCATTCTCATGGCATTGCTCATTTTTGGATGTATAAAAATGAATACAAGTAATAAATAAAATACACGATAATCATCTATTTTTTATATCATTGTGGAAACTACTGCTTGTGCCTTGTCTGGAGCACATTAGTGAGCACTTAAATGGCCAATTTAAATTAGGGCTGTGCGATTAATTGAAATCGTATTGAAATCGCAATGTGAATATGCGCGATTTCTAAATCACCTTACAGCATGATTTTTTGTGCGCTCCCGACTTTTCCCGCAGTATGCTATTTGTATGGCGTCACATCTATGCCAAAACTAGAGCGCGCAAAATGGCGTGCCGCAAAAAAATCGCGCGCGTTAATTTCAAAGTCGCGCGCAAACGTGAAACTCGAGAGCACAAAATTAGGAATCAAGTGCGCGGTTGTGAAAATATTGCGCGCGAACTGTATTTTTCCTCTCGCGAATGTCTTTTTTCCTCTCGATTTGTTAAAGGGATCCCCGACTAGTAAGCCATGTTGGCCTTAGAAGATTAACGTTGGTGTCAGCTATGTAAACATGATATAAAAACACTCTTTATCTTTTTATTTTTAATAAAAGTTTTAGAAAATTAGAAAATTTAGAAAACAGCACACGAGAACTTTGACGCAGTTTGCCTCAATCGAGATGTTTTATGAGCTGCCCTCGTCAGCCTCCATAACACCCGTTTTACTGTATATTTTTAAAATCAAAGTCGCAATATTGTTCAAGAAAATTGTGATAGATTTCTTTTGTCCATATCGCACAGCCCTAATTTAAATCTTGTTTCACAAGTCATTATCACTCCAGATTTCATTCTGAAAGGAGTGACATCCAGGTTCATCAAGAAAGTCCTGATCAGAATTGTGTTCTCACCATTTGAAATCTGCTGCTGACTGGGACTAATAATTAGTTCACCTGGTTCATTAAACTTGTAGAATGAAAACCTGACGATAATTACTTATTTAAACCACATCTCTAAAGTCTGCCATTAAAAATACCAGTAAGTCTCCTAACCCACAAGTCTAGCGTCATTGTACAGGGTTCAGTCAGAATGCTTAAGTACAGAAACCAAGAAGTCACACAGGCACATTAACACCATTTTATTTGTAGTAGCGATACTGAAAATGTCGTTTTTGCTCTATACAGGGCATGCATCTGTGTCCCGGCTGTAGGCAAGGATGCATCTGGGGTAAGCTGCAGGTGGCAGGTGAGATACGGGCCGAGCGGATCCCGCATTCTCGTTACCGGCATTATCTGCTCCACCACAGCAGCAACAGCACTACGCAGGTCACAGCAGCACTAATACAGCTGCTAATACAGCTGAGCTGGTCACGGGGATTTGCAACAGCTAAAGCAATGAAGCATACTGTCTGGGTTTGTGCATGTGTGTGCTGTGTGTGTGCGTGTGAGAGAGAAAGGCATATTACTTCTGATAGCATGTGGTTTCCAAAAAACATACATTGGAGCTGCATTCATTTTGCTGGGTTTCTTTGATGGGGATTGTGAGGACCTGATCGACCCAAAAAGATATTGACAAATTTTTGTGCCTTTGTTTGGACATTGTTGTATGTTGGGACCAGTCACTATAAAAAAAATCATAGCATTTACTTGAAACACAAAAATGGTGAAAATCTTCTTCCTCTTTCGGTTTTTCCCTTCAGGGGTCGCCACAGCGAATCATCTGTCTCCATTTAGTCCTATCCTGTGTATCCTCTACCCTCACACCAACTAACTTCATGTCCTCTTTCACCACATCCATAAATCTCCTTTTTGGTCTTCCTCTCAGCCTCCTGCCTGGTGGCTCCAACCTCAGCATCCTTCTACCTATATACTCATTGTCTCTCCTCTGGACATGTCCAAACCATCTCAGTCTGGCCTCTCTGACCTTATTTCCAGCTGTCCCTCTGATGAACTCATTCCTGATCCTGTCCATCCTCATCACTCCCAAAGAGAACCTCAACATCTTGAGCTCTGCAACCTCCAGTTCTGCCTCCTGTCTTTTCCAAACCATACAACATGGCTGGTCTCACCACTGTCTTGTACACCTTTTCTTTCATTCTTGCTGAAACCCTTTTATCACACATCACACCTGACACTTTTCTCCACCCATTACAACCTGCTTGCACATGCTTCTTCACCTCTTTTCCACTGTCTCCGTTGCTTTGGACCCTAAGTACTTGAAGTCCTCTACCTTCTTTACTTCTACTCCCTGTAACTTCACTGTTCCACTTGTGCCATTTACACACATGTATTCTGTCTTGCTGCGACTAATCTTCATTCCTCTCTTCTCCAGCACATATCTCCACCTCTCTAGCCTTTCCTCTACCTGCGCCCTGCTCTCACTGCAGATCACAATGTCATCTGCAAACATCATAGTCCATGGAGATTCCTGTCTAACATCATCTGTCAGCCTGTCCATCACCAAAACAAACAAGAAGGGGCTTAGAGCCGATCCTTCATGCAGTCCCACCTCCACCTTGAACTCCTCTGTCACTCCTACAGCATATCTCACTGCTGTCTCACAGTTCTCATACATGTCCTGCACCACTCTAACATACTTCTCTGCCACTCCAGACCTCCTCATGCAATACCACAGCTCCTCTCTCGGCACCCTGTCATATGCTTTCTCTAAATCTACAAAGACACAATGCAGCTCCCTCTGACCTTCTCTGTACTTCTCCATCAGCATCCTTAAAGCAAAAATAGCATCTGTAGTACTCTTTCTTGGCATGAAACCGTACTGCTGCTCACAGATGCTCACTTCTGACCTAAGCCTAGCTTCCACCACTCTTTCCCAAAGCTTCATTGTATGACTCATTAGCTTTATTCCTCTGTAGTTGCCACAATCCTGTATGTCTCTCTTGTTCTTAAAAATCGGCACCAGAACACTTTTCCTCCATTCCTCAGGCATCTTCTCACTTGTCAAGATCTTGTTGAACAACCTAGTCAAAAACTCTACTGCCACCTCTCCTAGACACTTCCATACCTCCACAGGTATGTCATCAGGGCCAACTTCCCTTCCCCTCTTCATCCTCTTCAAAGCTTTCCTCACTTCATTCTTACTAATCTCAGCTACTTCCTGATCCATAACAGTTACCTCCTCTACTCTACATTCTCTCTCATTTTCCTCATTCATCAGCTCTTCAAAGTACTCTTTCCATCTTCCCATCACACAATTGGCACCTGTCAGTACATTTCCATTCCTATCCTTAATCACCTAACCTGATGCACATCCTTTCCATCTCTATCTCTCTGCCTCGCCAACCTGTACAACTCATTCTCTCCCTCCTTACTGTCCAACCTAGCATACAGGACATCATATGCCCTTTGTTTGGACTTTGCTACCGCTACCTTCACCATGCGCTGCATCTCCCTGTACTCCAGTTTACTCTCCTCAGTCCTCTCAGTGTCCCACTTCTTCTTAGCTAACTTCTTTCTCTGTATATGCTCCTGGACTTTTTTGTTCCACCACCAAGTCTCCTTATCTACTTTACCCCTTCCAGATGACACATCAAGTACTCTCCTACCCGTCTCCCTAATCATATCAGCTGTATCTGTCCAATCATCTGGGAGCGCCTCCTGGCCACCAAGAGCCTGTCTCAACTCCTCCCTGAACACCTTGCAACACTCTTCTTTTTTCAGTTTCCACCAACTGGTCCTCTGCTCCACCTCTGTTCTCTTCATCTTCCTCACCATGAGTTTCATCCTACAGACCACCATCCTATGCTGTCTCGCTACACTCTCACCTACAACTACCTTGCAGTAACTAACCTCCTTCAAATTACAACGTCTGCATAAGATGTAGTCCACCTGTGTGCTCCTCCCTCCTCTCTTATAAGTCACCCTATGTTCCTGCCTCTTCTGGAAGAAAGTACTTACAACAGCCATTTCTATCCTTTTCGCAAAGTCTACCACCATCTGTCCCTCTTCGTTCCTATCATGGATACCAAACTTGCCCATCACTTCCTCATCACCTCTGTTCCCTTCATCAACATGTCTGTTAAAGTCTGCACCAATTACCACTCTCTCAACTCTGGGGATACGCTGCATCAAATCATCTAGCTCACTCCAGAAATTCTGCTTCTCTTCTAGCTCACATCCTACCTGTGGGGCATAACCACTAACAACACTGATCATTATTCCTTCAACTTCAAGCTTCAGACTCATCAGCCTACCTGACACTCTGTTCACTTCCAGAACGTTCCTTACAAACTCCTCCTTCGGGATAACTCCTACTCCATTGCTCTTTCCATCTCCACCATGGTAGAACATGGTAGAACAACTTAAACCTTTCTCCTAAGCTTCTAGCTTTTCTACCTTTCCGCCTGGTCTCCTGAACATATGGCAGTTTTTCATCAATCATGTTTTATCATTTATCATATTTCAATTGTTATTTTCACTATTTAGCATATTCATGAGTATATAACATTTTCTTGTTATTTTCTTTTATTACATTATCCTGTCATATTATGTTTCGTATGGTTTTACTTAATTCCCATATTATTCTGAATATCTTACCAGTGTATTAGCCTTCTGACCTAAAATTACACTTCTGACCTAAACTTACCCCAAATGCACCTGTTTTAATAACGGCAGAATAGTATGGGAGGCGGTGTTTTTGACAGATTGTAATAACGTAGAGTGGTATGGGAGGCTGTGTTTTGACAGAGGTGATGATGTTGAACTGTCTGCAAACCCTTGTTGTTGTGCTGTTTTGCTCAGAATCTGTGACCTTGTTGTTGAACTGTACTTGAACTGTCTGCAAACTCTGTAACCTTATACGTCAGATTCAAGTAAAAAATCATATTTTTATTTTTCTCTCTTTGATTGGTTAAGAAAATATTGGTGGAGTTTAGTATGCAAATGAAGATGTGGAACTGTCCATTGGAAATAATGGTGGCGAAAGGCAAGGTGGGGTGATAAAAGAAAAAGTAGGTGTAATCCAAGCGGGGAAAAGATGTATAAAAATGGAACCCCAGCGAGCCGAGGAGAGCACGCTCCACGGACTGGTTGGGTGTCGTTTGCTGTTTTGCTGCTTGCTTGGCAAAATAAAGGGAACCACCTGTATCATTTTCTGTTGTAAGATTGTCTTCATTTTTATTTTATCAGGCGTTCGAGATTCCTCCACGACAAACACACAGTATATCCACCTTCCTTCTCTGCATCATGTCCACCAGCTCTCTAGCTTTACCTGTCATAGTGCCAACATTCAAAGTCCCTACTTTCAGTTCCACACTCTTGCCTTTCCTCTTCTCTCTCTGCCTACGCATACGCCTTCCCCCTCTCCTCCGTCGACCAACAGTAGCCCAATTTCCACCGGCACCCTGTAGGTCAACAGCACCGGTGGCGGTCGTTGTTAACCTGGGCCTCGACCGATCCGGTATGAAATCCCTGTTTGTGATTTGCATGTTTGATTTGGCTTAGGTTTTACGTCGGATGCCCTTCCTGACACAACCCTCTGCATTTATCTGGACTTGGGACCGGCACAAGGAATCACTGGCTTGTGACCTCTTATGGTTGCATTAAAAATGGTAAAAATACTTAAGATATTTGCATGTAGTCATTATATGAGTCAAGGAAAGCAACTAACAGACATAGCGAGGTGTGTGTGTGTGTGTGTGTGTGTGTATGGGCAGTGCGCCACAACTGTAATGTCTGGCAGATTAGTGATGCCCATAAGAGGATTAGGTGCACAGAGTCATTAGCATTCTCACTATAAGAAGCGCAGCAGTGACTCAGCATTAGCGTTAACCCTACTGTTACACACAGACTTCTATAGGAATTGAAACATGTTGGAGCTAGCGCTGTTAGTGTCAGACGGCAGCCTGTAGTGATTTACATGTGTTGGCTTTGCTGTAGTTTAACTGTAAACAGTTCAGTATAACAGTAGTGAGGGGAAAAGACAGACTGGGTGAGAGACCTCTGTGAGACAGCTGAAGGTTAATTGTCACTGTAAGACATTTATAGCTGGGGGTGGGCATCTAGTCAGCTGAAAGAAAAGGTGTGTGTACGGCCATGTTTGTTTGTGTGTGTGTGTGTGTGACATGTGCGTTAGCCCTAGGGAACATGGACCCAGCCAAAAGATGTTACGTCATCTGTTAAGTCAGACATCAGTCTGACTGTGAGGAGTGTGTGTGTGTGTGTGTGTCTGCGTGCATGTGTGTGTGGGATGCCGGACAGCCTTTTACAGAAAATTCCACTGTTCTCATTATCTCCACAGAAGCGAGACGGTACTCTGAAAATCCATCAGGGCCTCCATACTACATCAGCTGCCCTGACTACACCCACCCACACACACTCCTCATCTACCCCTGTGACGGATACAATCACTGACACTTAAACAAGCAAAATACAAAATCTGTCCGTTAAACTGTCATATCCCCATAAGCCTCTAATAAATGCCACTTGGCTGCGCAGGTTTACTTTAAAACTGTAGGTTTATAATTCTTCCAGATCTAGCTGTTTACTCATGAAGGCATTAGCAAGCGCCTTCTCATTCCGTTCTGCAACTCATAACCAGCATCGCCTAATGATCTGACTGGGAGCATATTTATTAGCCACTAATAATCTAACAGAGGAAATGTTTCTGTCAAGTGATACTTCGCTTGTTTTTCTTTTGTAAGCAGAGTGCGGAAAGTTATATCTTAGTCCCGCCAAATTAAATTAGAAGCTACATAACCAACAGGACATGGACAGAAGTGCTTGTGAAGGTCTCAGGGTTTGCGGAAGGCATAAAAAATGCTGAGGGAGGTAGGAAGATCAATTGTGTGAAGTAGAAGAACAAGAACACACCCAATAAACACACTGAGGAACAGCGATGTTGGCAATTATGCAAAAAAATGTGCATATCATTTGAAGCTCTAGGAACACATAGCTATGAAAAATAACTGAGTAAAAGGAACATTCAAGATTTTATAAGATCAGTATTTGGGGAATGTATTACCACTGATGAACAGAAGGCCTGCTTTGCTGGAATTTAATTTCAAGTGATGGAATGTCTTTCAAGAGGAAATGTCAGCCAGCCAAAATGAGATGGGGATCAAAATTAGAGAGTTGTTGGAGTGAGAGAGAGTGTAACCCGGGTGTGAACAAAAGAGCAGGTATATAAAGGAAAGAGGCAGAAGCACTGAGCATTGGGGAACAGCACTCAGTGAACTTTGTGGGACAGGCAAGGATCCTCTTTGTGACCTCTGATAGTACTTGAGTAGTTCATGCTCTGATGACCATGTATACTTTGGTTCTTGCCTGGTTAGGATGCTAGACGCCTATTCTAGGACAGTGAAATATTATATACAATATTCTTGAGAACATTTTCTAGAGACTGAGGTGTAGAGATACTGGTCTGTAGTTGTTTTGTAGGTGTTTTCTAGGGTGGGCTTTTTTAGAATTAGTGTCCCTACTTCTGTCTCAAAGGCAGATGAACACAGAGTGGATCAGAGAATATGGAAGGAAGAAAATGGACAAAAAAGAGTTAGAAGAATATTCTTCTTGCATGGCTTTGAAGAAGTTTGACTTTGTGAATTTGTCAAGGATGATAACACTGATGTTTCATAGTGGATATGGATAGTGGAATGCTGTTTGTGAATTTCTCCATTTCTTAGTTCGCTCTGTTGGGGGTGAAACGTTGACCTGGAATAAAGCGGACAAAGTTGGTTTATTGAGAAGTGGAGAGTAGAGAGAAGGGTCATGGTTTCTGTTTCTGCAACTGAAGAGCAGAGGGATGGTATCTGGGGAAGCTGAGAGAATTTAATTTTGGAGAAAAGAGATGACAGAGAAAAGGAGTAGAAGGGGCATTGAGTAGATGGTGAAGTGAGGAGTGGGAAAGGCGTGAAGTGACAATGTGAAAGACACAAGATTAAAGTCAGAATGATAGAAAGAAGTGAAGATGTTGAGTGGTAGAGTGGCACTAACAAAGACAAGTGCAAAAACATTTTCTGCATTAAAAGTTTGGTGGAGATTTGTTGGGGTGAAGAAGGGTGAAGGCATGACAAGTGTGAGCAAGCCTCTGGTATGTAACTTATTTACACTGAATGAGTATGGATCTATCTTGCAATGTCGTCTCAACATCCTCTAGAATTGGTAATGGTTTAGTGGTTAGGATACTTGCCTCTGGACCAAGATGGTGTGGGTTTTTAATATAACCTCCAGCATTACTACTACTGGGTCCCTGAGCAAGACCTTCAACCCCAAGTTCCTGTTCATGAAACTAGGATTTGGAAGTCAGTCTGGATAACTGCGTCTGCTAAATGGTGTAAATGTAAAAATGTCCAACTCAGTGAATCTTCTTAGTAGACCAATGACGTAGTGAGTAATAAAAAAAAATGTGGTGCCATTTATGTTAAAGAAGTAACTTTGCACTGTTCTCTTTCAGTCATTTATAAGGAGGGAGAGAGGGAGCAGATGGAGATGCAGAGTTCTCTGGGGTAATTCAAGTTTCAAGAAGTGGAAAGAGTAAAGAGATGCCAGTCCTGAGATTAAATCTGCCCAGTTGGCAGTTCCACAATCCCCTTATTTACTTTGGAGAAAGAGAATAAAAGTAGATGCTGGGATTACTGTCCTACTTAAAAGAAATACATCTTCTAGGTGTGTGAGGTTTGGGGACAGGTTTTGGGATGAAGCACATAATGAAAAGATGGTTTAGGTGGCTAGAAGAGTTCAGCACTGAAGCTGGCACTGTAATCTGTAATCTGATTTGGAGAAAAAAAATCTAAAAATTAAATATATAGGAATATAAGTTTCCTAAAACAGACATTTATACTATGAATAATAACTGTAAATATTTATGAAATAACTAGTATATATGAGAAAGTCCAGGGTTTTTACATTGTTTTTAAGGTATATGTACAGATACAGTTTTTTTTAGTACAAATGCCTGTTTCGGGAATCATTTTTCTATATATTTTTCTTCAGATGTAGTTTCTTGGAACTGGGGTGTAGACAGCACAGTGTTTACCTCACATGAAAATAATCGACAAGGCTGCTGCTAACAGACCATCCATTCAGCCATACATGTTCAACACAACACTCCGCCAATAGACTTCTTCATTGCGATTCCTACAGTGGTGTTTGCGAGGAAACATGGCAGATCAGGAAGCGCTAGCAGTTCCACCTGGTGGGTGGAGTTTCTCAGATAAGAGGGTGGAGTTATTCAAGTCCCCCCACTGTGACGCAGAAGTAGGGGAGAAGTCTAAATGGCTCGTTTAAGCACACGATTTCTGATATTAGTAAATTAATACTAACACAACTGACCATTTTTTATCAAACTTGCAGTGTGTGCAGACGCAGTGCAGACCCAAATGGATGTCCAAATAACAGAAAAGATTTTTTTTTTTTTTTTCAATAATATGGGTCTTGCTTAGGGACCCAGTATTGGTAGTGCTGGAGGAAGGATTGGAATTCTCGACCCACTGCTAAACCAACACCACTTCTATATCTATATGACTATATAACTATGTATGTTAGAAACAAAGAATCACAATCTTAAAAAGATGTGTTAACAGCAGACAGCAGTTAGAAAGGTCAAGAAGCCTACTTTATCAAGCAGAGGACAAGACCAGAAACTGACTTTGGTACAGTGATGCCATCCCTGGGCAATCCCACCCTGCCACTCACACACTAATCTACTCTAGCCAGACAGGTGAGAGAAGCAGCGCTAATAGAAACACACTAAGAGGTAACCAAACTCAACAGCAAGATAGGATTTAGTATTTAGCAAGGTAAATTAAGAAGCCTATCTTGCTGAGCAGAAGACAGTTCTAGAAGACAAGACAAGCAACACACCAACAATATTAATAATGGAGCAGGTCTGTTAAGCCTGTGTTAAAGTAATTGCCTATTTAGCAAATAAAATGACTTGTTTATGAACAATTTGCTTCAGTGTGTGAAGCACTTAGTCCAAGGGCAGAGTATCAATTAGCCTGTGATTTCCACATTCACTTAGCCATGTAATTTATTTCATTTTTGTGAGGTGAGACCGGAATATTAGAGTGAGTGCTGTTTGCATTGCAGTGGCAGAGGTGGACAGCTTCATTATGAGTTGCAATCTGAAAGAAATGTTACAACAAAAGTAATATTTGCAGTATCAAGACAGTTTCAAAGTGTAGGCTGCAGTTGATGGGGCAATCTCTGAATTTGATTCTTTATTCGTCACATACAGTACATAGTTACACAAATACAACATGTGTTGAAATGGGTTCGTTAGTAGCGTAATGGTTAGAGAGTAGGCCCCGTGATCGAAAGGTCGCCTGTTCAAGTCTCAGAGAAACGTACTATCCTCAAGCACTACTCCCCTGCGCTGCCAAAAAGCTGATCACTGCTCCTTCACGGATGGGTCAAATGCAGAAGTCACATTTCATTATATTACAGTTTTTCAGAGCCTCTGCCCTAAATTGTATTTTGCAAAACAATACAAAAATGTGGCAGCTCTTTATACATTTTGAACTAAATGAAAACACGTTTAATGGGTCATTCCTTTGAAAAGCTTAAGTTATTTGAAATTGCTGAAAGGGCTTTCATTTACCTAGTGGTAGGAGAGAAGGAGAGTTTTTATTGAATTATTTAGGCACTACCTTATTTGTGCTTTCGCTGTAACACAGCAACTCTCCTGTTGTGACCGCTAACACTCATGCTATGATTAGTTTTCATGCTAAGGCCAAAAGAAGGTACCTGGAGCTGCCATGCCCTTCCTTAGAGATAGGACTTCAGCTTGTGAGTGCACAAAATGCTGGCTACTTACAATGCAGCCTTCCACATGCAGAGTAATGTCAGTACACCCTTTATTCTCACCAAGACCGAGATCTCCTCTGTGACACTTACTCTGTGTTCCACTCTCAACTCTACTGTGCGTTGTGTCCCTTACATTCCCTGTGCTTGTGTATAATCTGTGGTGGGGTGTAGTGGTGTGCTCCACTGGGCTGCAGTAGATAGGATTCATGCTCATTTGCTTTTCAATTGTTGGGGGGATAAACTGTCTGGAATTACATCCTGACCTAGTTATATTTAGTGTCCTGTTTTACATAGCATTTGCTCTGTAATTATTTGCACAATGGCTCACTGTGACAATCTTAGCAAGAAAAGTACACAGTTGACCAACAAAAGAAAACAGTCTATTACGATTAGCTTGTCACAGTCAACTGAAAGTTACACATGATGAATTGTGTCTATGCAATGAAACAGCACCAGAAGATAATGCTGTGTCCGTGACAGACGCCGATTTTGTAGCCGAAGTTCTAAAAAATGTAAAATAAAAATTCATTATAAATTAGTGTTGTACAATGTGCTAAAACTGCATTGAAATACTTGAGGTAATTCTCCATGAATTTAAAGTGGAGCAGTGGACGATTGGTGCAGTGCCTACTTTGTGATGGTTATTGCTGTGGATTTAATGTTTGTAATGAGGGCAAACCGCAGTGAAATGTATTCAGCTAAACCTGAGCTTGGAAAGATACTGAAAAACTGAATGTTTTAAGGCTTTAGGTATGCTAAATTCATGTTTTTTTGGTAACATGGTAATTATTATTTATTGTTACCCTGATTAAAAAAAAGAACTATGCAGAGATTTTATTTACTTTTAAGCAGTTATCTAAAATTTTCTAGCAGTACTCATAGTATGTTAGAACCTTTTACTTTCATGATTTTCTTTTCTAGAGTATATTACTTGTAATATTCATATTATACACAATATGCAGATTTCTGTATGCAAGAGCCCTTATCGATCACATAGTCAAGTAAAATACGGCAGATATGTGATATTTTTATTGTATAAAATATACAGAACATGTACACATACAGCGGTTAGAGAGTTTGCCACGTGATCAGAAGGTCACTGGTTGATTAAGAAGTCCCAGACTGATTAAGGTACCACTGAGGTACTCATGAGCAAAATACCATCCCTAAGCACTGCTCCCTGCTGCCAAAAAACTGTCCACTGCTCCTTCATAGATGGGTCAAATGCAGAGGTCACATTTTGTTGTGGTGCACTGTGTGCTGACCTATGCTGTGCTGTGTTCACAATGACAATTGCCTACTCCCTTATTCACTTAACTATTTTTATCTATTTTTATTCCTAAATGGTACATGGACTTGCAGCGAAGAAATGCAGCCTAGGTTTTGGAATCCAATTTGTTTGTTTTTGTGAGTGTGTCTCTGGCTATGCCTCAGAGGGCCAGAATAAAATGTCATTCACAGCTCTTGTAATTAAACCCAGGGGAGAACATTTAAATATTGATGACACAAAGATATTGAGACCTGTAATTAAGAGAGGAAAGGTGTGTGTGGGTGTGTGTGGCTGTGGGTGTAACAGTGTCAACAGCTTTGAGTTGTGTATAATGCTGCTAAAAGAAACTAAATGGATCTCCAGTGAACGGTTAACCTGGTTATTGATGCTGTAAATTCCAGTGAAACTACACACACTCAAACACACACACACCTGAGCTCTAGTGCACATAGAAAGTCCAAAATCATTTCATATGTACAACAAAGCAGGTGCAGTGAACAGAAAACATTGCTCACGCAGGAAGGAATATTACATTTTCTTTGGTTTCAGTGCATGCTGGAGGGAAATATTAAAATGAATTAATTATTCAAGAAGCCAGTCACACTGAAGCAGCCAGGATCAGAGGAATATTCCTCCATGAATAAGAACCCTGTTTATCCTCACATGAATGATATGAATAAACAATGAGTCATATGTGAAGAAGTTGTGTGCTTTTGACATACAAGTGAATTAGCTAAATAGAAAATAGTACATCTCTCTCTCTCTCCTCCCTCACTCTCTTCCCTCTCTCCCTCATTTCTTGGCCTCCTGTCCCTTTTGCTCCTCTTTTTTCTTATCTCATCTCTTTTTCTTCTCTCTCGCTATCCTCCTGATTTGCTAGTGCCGTAGTTCCCTCTTTGGCTCCTAACTAGTGTGCACTTTTGACCTGCCAAATGCAAATAGGTATGAAGCATGTAAAAGCCCAATAATTCCATCTCAGCTCAAATAAGATTTCTTAAGAAATGTGTTCTTAAAATCCAACTTCACAAAGATTCCGTGTTTTCTGATTTAATATTTGTTCTTAGGTAAGAACAGAATCTGCAGCTCCTGAAGAGCACTGCTTCTCTGAAGATATGCTTTTTATTGCATGCATGTTCATGCAAAGCATTAGTTTATTTGGGGTTTTGTTCTACATTTGTACAATATTATGTTATTAAAATGTCAACTTTCCTAAGACAAAATTGAAGAAAAAAAAACTAAGAAAATACTTGTGAATGAGGGTCATAGTTTGTATGGTAAGAGCAGTGAGAAGTGACCTTGGTGAGCAGGTCATTTAATACTTGAAATATTGCAGTCTGTCTCCAGAGGTAGATCTTTGAACTTGACTAAAATATCTCACATATCTGATTCAGTTGTGTAAATATTAGGAATGCACCGATCCAACTTTTTCAGTTCTGATATCGATGCTGATACATGGGCTTTGGGTATCTGTCGATCCCGGGTACCGATCTGATGCCAGTTTTTAACCTTTACAGACCTTAGAGAATTTTTGGTGTTTTTGGACACCTTTGTTTTGGGCTTATTGTAGTGTGTGTAGATGTTAGCCATACATGCCTTATGTTGTTGTGGTCAGGGTGTCCTGCACCACTCAGATTTGTCATAGTTTGATGTGTAAATGCTGACACAGTCTTGAAATCAGTCCATTTCTGATGAACACTGACTTGTGTCTGTAGAATTTTGTTTTTTAGCATAATGTAGTTTAAAAGTGCTGATACTGTAGACATAACTACTAGAAATAGTAAGAGTAAGAACAGTGTCTGTTTTATTGGCTCGCAGAGGTTTTATTATGTGCAGACATTCTATGACTTAGCACTAGGGGTGAGACGATTAAACAGTTTTACGGTTAACCACGATTTAAAACGTAACAGTTAATTAACCGTAAAAGCTCCTCTTTTTTTTTTTTATTTATTATTATTATTTTATTATTATTATTATTATTATTATTATTATTATTATTATTATTATTATTATTATTATTATTATCATGAAACCATGATTATTTCTCAGACAATAATTGTACTTTCAAAATCTGTAACCGTGCGTTCACACCGCCGGCGGCAAGAGCGTCAAGATTCGACCTGGCCGCCCTGCCAACGACGCTGTACAGAAATTTTTGGACGCTCTGACGTAGATTGAATGCTTGTCTTGTATTTAAAGGGGCCGCAAATCAATTAATCTTGTTAATCTTAATATGTTTTGACATGTCAGAATATTCTGCAGCAGTAACAGCTTTGCATGCTCTGGCGCTAAAGTCAGCTTGAAATTCCTGCTTATTTTCAGAAAATACATAACGTTAATGCACATTAGAAACTCACCAGGAACCCCAACAATCTCGGACACCTTGGTCCATGCATCCTTTTTTTTTTTTGTCGAAAATTACTGGGAAACCCGCCACAGCAATTATTAACTTCTCCTCCATTCTGCATGGGATCTTCTACTTCTTCTTCTTTGTTGCTTATAATGGCGGCGGTCGGCCATGGGAACTAATGTGGTCGGAACCAAAGTTTACAGGACTGCGTTGTCTGGAATCTGCTCAAGCGGCGGACTTCTACATTTCGATTGGTTGCCGCCGAACCGCGTCATAACTGATTTCAACTCTCCTTGATGCTCTCGCCGTCAAAGACGCGCCGCGCCACTGCTCGCCACCTCTCGCCGCCGGCTCACGTTGAAAATGAATGACTTCCGGCCACTTTGACGCTCTCGCCGCCGGCGGTGTGAACGCATGGAAATTGTCTCACCCCTACTTAGGACCATGAAGAAAAATAAAGCTAATGCCAGGCAGAATCCATTGTCCCCTTTCCTCGCACACACCTGGATCTCAGAGGAATAAATCAATAAACACACACAGTCTATATTTTTAAATCATAATCTTTGTCTGACCTGGGCTGTTTGGGAATGTGAGAATAAGGCCCCGTATTTATTTAAAAATACTTTTTTTTAATGCGGTTGCGTCTGTCGTCCATGAGTAAATGGAGGTTTTAGTCATTGAAACCAGCTATTTTTGAAAACTGGCCAAAGTGGAGATTTCTGAAAACTCGCTTCAGTGACTACGAGTGGACGGGGAAAACGGAATTTTAGGTTCATAGCGTCAAGTGTGCGACGGGAAATGCGTTGACGTCAGGTGTATGACGTTTGTTTATGTTGAAGACTGAAGATAGATACTGTTAGAGCAGTGATTCTTGTCTCCCTTATTCTAGCTATTTGTGCTTGTTTGCACCTGCTAACGTGTAAAAGTAACTTGACATCCCTATCTGTCCATACGAAGCACCCTCTATTCACCATTCTTTACAAAGCAACCAGATGTAAAAGTCATTGTAACCGGATGTAATTTGTTCTTTCTTCCAGGATTCTGATTGGCTGACATGGTTCTAAGCAGCTCTTGACGGCGTATTTATCCGGATTCGTGTGTAGAGAGATATTTTTTAAAACAGGCGCATTTCTATGAAGTTATTTTCAAAAAAGAAGGAGAAAAAATATCTGCTTTTATAAATACCAGGCTACATGTGTACGGGGGTCTAAGTATGTTTTTGGAAAGTTGTCAGAAGGAGTCAGATGGTGTGTTAGAATCTGAAAGCAGCTGCCTAAATAGTCACAACCTTCAAAGGCATCATTAACTGAAAAATTAACTTGTCATGCAGAGTTTGGTACATCCTACAGTGGCAATGTGTGCCACAACTTGTATCTCCAGCAGGGCTCGTCAAGATTAATGACAGTATTTTAACTAAAGCCTCTCCATCAGGGTGTGTGTGTGTGTGTATGTGAGTGAGAATATTTGCTAAGAAAATTAAAATTGTGTTTCTGTCTGTATTTTGTACTAGAAGAGTTACTCTTAGAGTTAACGTTTAAGTTGGTACATCATAAAAATGGATCCCTGAGGAGTTCGAGAGTGTGTACAGACTGTCAATACAGCTAAGCAAATCTAAGTGCTTTGCTAAACGAATAATATTCTGACCACAGGCTATTCATTAAAACACAGTGCTCTTGTCCCTGATGGTTCTCTTTCTACTGCTGGCCTTTTTGCTAAGGAGGACAAGAGAATGTGGCTTAATCTTTTTAACTTGGAAAAGCAGAAAAACTTTTCACTTTCTTGCCGGGAAGAATCCACACTACATTTCAAGGCTTGGCTACAAAAGCTCTTCAGTAAAGAAGGACTGTGAATTGTAGTCGATATAACAGTTACTGAAAGTTAAACTAATCTAAATGATCTTCTGCAGTGCATCTCATAAGTGTCAGTGTCAGCACTAAAGGACATGTATTTCTCTGTGGTCCTTCACAAACCGTCAGCCAACTGCTAAAAAATTTACTGAGTTGTTGATAGCTGAACAGATATCTAAAGACTCAATAAAATATCTCCCTCAAGAAATCATAAAACAGTTTGCTAATTAAACAAATAAATCAAATACCAAACTACGGCGCAGTGGTTAGAGCTGCCGCCTCACAGCGAGAAGGTCCTGGGTTCGAACCCCGGGGACGGCCATAGGGCCTCTCTGTGTGGAATTTGCATGCGCTCCCCGTGTTTGTGTGGGTTTCCTCCGGGTGCTCCGGTTTCCTCCCACAGTCCAAACGAATGCGTTGTAGGTTAATTGGCCCTTAAGGTGTGAATGTGTGTGTGTGTGTGTGTGTGTGTGTGCACCCTGCGGTGTGTTGGCACCTGCCCAGGGCTGGTCCCCGCCTTGCGCCCGAAAGTTGCCGGGATAGACTCCGGTCCCCCCGCGACCCCAGTCGCTAAAATCCATAAAATATCCCAAATAAAAACGTTGGTAGTTTCTGTTGTTTCTGAAAACTGGTGCTGCCTCACAAATTCTCAGAGCTGTCAACTCTCCAGCTTTTACTGTGAGACTCCAGCTCTCATGCTAAGCTTATAATTTCTCTGGCAAATTTTACAATTGTAAAATGTCTGAAATAATACGCTATACTGTTTCATAAAATGTTCGCTTAGATGTGATAAGGGGACTCATTTGATATTATTGCCAGACGTCTTCACACCTCTTTTTATGAAGTTATTTCAAGTGAGTGGTTGTCATTGTGAACACAGCACAGCAAACAGTGCACCACAATAAGATGTGACCTCTGCATTTAAACCATCTGTGAAAGAGCAGTGGGCAGCTTTTTGGCAGCCCCTGAGGGGAGCAGTGCTTGGGGACGGTACCTTGCTCATGAGTACCGCAGTGGTACATTTTATTAGTCTAGGACTTGAACCGGCAACCTTCTGATCACTGGGCCAACTCTTTCACTGCTGTAACGACACACAGTGGCTACTGTTAAATAATTAGGGGCGCTGTTAAAGAACATAAAAATCTAGTACTTTCAATTATTAAGTCATAATATTCACAGTGTATGTCGTAAAGTTAGGAGAAAACTTATAATTGTACCATTTTAAATGGTTGTTGCACTTGGAATATATTTTTTGTTAATGTTTTTATTACTTTAAGGCAAAGAAAAAAAAGAATGAAATTTATTTTAAAAATAAAGAGGAAGCCCTGCGGTGTGTTGGTACCTGCCCAAGGTTGGTCCTCACCTTGCGCCCGTAAGTTCCCGGGATGGGCTCTGGTCCCCACGACCCCGGTTGGGATGAAGATAAGATAGATAAGATAAGATAAATCTTTATTGTCATTGTCACTTTTTACAAAGTAGCAACGAAATTTAAAGTGCAGTCGACTCAGTGTGAGGCATAATAGTTATAAGGCAAGAAGACAAGAAGCGTTTTGTAAAATGAATGAAAGAATGAATAAAGAGGAATTTAGAGGAAAGCTGAATGAAATTGACTTTTGTTAAACATAAATCTACTACTAAATAAAGCTCTAGATGTTTACACATACATTACGCTCAGAGAGTGTTAGTAAAGAATTATCAGGCCTGAAAACCAAGAATTTCTTTATTTGTGGAACACATTGTGCAGTTTATCTGAATGAAGTAAAACACTAATCTCACATTGTCTCTAAATTCTTAGAAATATTTACTCAACTCAAATATTAGGAACAAATGTATAAATGTATTATTTAAAATGACTTCTGGGAATCTGTAGTTCAGCAGATTTATTGCACAACTATAAGGAAAGACAACCTCAGACACAATACAAGGAGGTGGTTTGGTGCAGTAAGGAGCGAAGGTGAAGAGCTGCAAACTTGTGGCCCCGAGGAGGCCAATATATGTGCAAATGTGTGCGAAAAGAGGGAGAAAAGGGAGACAAGTCTGTGAATATACATTCCTCTCAGAGAGGAAGAGAGTGAGAGAAAGAGAGATCAGTGTTGGTGTAGTTCGGCTGCCCCCCAAAGGACTTTCTCCATCACGCAGTAGAGACACAGTTCACCTCTGTCAACTCTCGAACAAACACACAAGACAAATTTTTAAATGGGAGCAGTTTAGAGTCTTACAAGAGAGCATGCTGGGAGTTGTGATGTTGCACAACTCTTTCATAGATTTTCTGAAATACATCATGTACTTAACCATGTTATTGCCAAATCTTTCAAAAAAAAAAATTGTGGAAAGATTTGCCAATATCATGGTAGTTTGTTTGCTATTTGGGATTTAAAGTACTTCAAAATACAAGTGAAAACTATTTTTTTGCATGTAGTTTCAGTAGCAGTAATTTTTAAATACTTTTCAGAGTGACCCTTTGACCGTCTGATTATGGCTTGTGATGTTTATTTGGATCCGATATTGTGTAAGGTTTATTATTAATGTAAGGTTTTTCTGATGTGGATATTTGACATTTTCCAGGTGCCTGTTTGATTTAGACAGGAATCGGGACTGAGTGTTTCGTCTGAATTAGCTGAGCTGCTGTTGACTGTTTTACAGAACGTTAAAAGACCGTCTGTACCAAACGTACATTTGATCTTTCGCCTCGGTGTGCCCGCCGCCCCGGTTAAGTGTTAACGGATACCATTAGCAGTGTTGGGGAAGCTACATTTAAATGATAGCTATTCAGACTATTTATGATTAAAAGTAGTTGTTACGACCAAGCATCTGTTTAAGATAGTAGTTATCTACGCTACAAACTACAGAAATAGAAGCTAATTACATTGAAGCGATTTTACGGCCACAGATTTTTGCTTTCATCTTGAACATTACACTCTGACACGTGTCGTTGTGTAACGCGTGCACGCCACGCGAACTCGCTAACCAATCAGATGCAACTTTGCGAATTTAACACCAATCACAAACACCTGCTGCTTCAAAATACTAGGATTTATTTTCATTTTCTTTTGTAACGATGTAGAGTTTTGCCATCATACATGTAAAAAAGCTACAGCATGAAAAAAGTAGTTACTAATAAGCTTCTGAAGACCTTGTTACTCCCCAACACGGCATTTCGCAGCGTGACTCCATCTACATTTCATCGTATACCGCGCTACGGGTGTGTTGTAAGTCAACGATTTTACATAATTATATTTTATATATGTTAAACAGTTTCGGTTTATGGACCTTGAGCGGCGACACAAGTAATTCTTTGTCCTGTTTAACTAGGATTATTTCTCTCATGTTTTGGTGACGCACTGTGTAGATGTTCTGGTGGGATATCCTACAAGTGTTAAGGATGGTTTCAGGTTTATCTCGTCACGACATTTTCTTTCGCTTTGCTAAGATGTTAAGGTGTAGGTGTGATACCGTTTTGGTGTTGGTTTATACAGAGATTTACATTTTTTTTCCGAGGTTTAAAGTGATTAGAAGATTTTTGATTCCAGGATGAGCATTATAAAGGTCACCTGTGGCCCATGAGCAAAACCTGCTATTGGAGTCAGTGTGGATGCGAGCTTCTAACACATGCTGTAAATGTAATAGCTGTTTGGGCAAAAAATTCGAGTTGGCTGATCACATTGTCCTCTGTACATTGTGCTGTAGTTAACTGTATTACTTCTAGCCGCTGGCCAGTCTACCACTAGATGGCGTTCAAAGCATGTCTACACCGGCACCACAAGTAAACGCATTCTGTGTGTGTCTGTAAAGCGAAAGAAAGCTCTGTGTGTATAAAGTGCGCGTGCTTAAATGCATAGTTGTGCAGTCTCATATTTTGTGCATATTTTCAAAGCTATTCTATTCTAACATTTCTATGCACAGTTATGGCATGTATCAAAGGCTCTTATTCAGATCAACTTCAATTTCCTAATTTCATGGCGTCTTTCTGGTGCATTTTGAGGTTACGGGTCTTTGCACCGGGGCTCAGTGATGACGGCAGAACGTGATCCAAACGTGAGCACCCTACCGCTGAATCACCACCACCACTTTATTTGTGACACACAGTCAAACAAGTACAACATGGAGTACAATGAGGTCATATGGTTCCTTCTTGAGTAATTTTTACATTTTAGCAGAAAATATAGAGGGAGATATGTGATAGCTATTGTATATAGAGTTTCAGTTTTTGTGACTAAAAACTTGTTCTGGTTAAACACTGAGGATAAATGCTCTTGCTGAGAGTCTCTAATGCTTTTAAAATGTCTGCTTTTTTTAATTTCAGGAGGTTAAACAGACAGTTGCTGAGGTAAGATGAGTGTAACGTGCAGTGTTTAAGCATTATTTGTTTTGATGGGCTGTAAATGTAGTTATACAGTATGTATCAGCATAAATTTAGCAGAGTTAGTTAAAGCTCAAAAAGTCTTTCATTATTTTGTGTAAAATAAAAACTAACAGAAGACAATGAGTAATATACATAAGTAAGTGTAAAGGATACACTTATCATCAGCTAATACACAGTTTAATATGTAGACAATGTAAGATTTTATATATAACCATTTACATCATAACAATTGATTTACATTCCTTTGCACCCTTTATTGTGGCAGCTGGGTGGAAATATGGACATCATGTACAGGGCAGTAGTTGTGTTACTGTGTTTGTGTGTTGAGGAACAGTGCTGCACTACTCTGGATCCACCGGTCTTTGTTTTTTCTACAGGGCAGCTGGAGGTGTGTGACCACACGGGCTCTCTCTGCACTCATATACACAGGTAACCACACACACTCCTCTGACGAGTAACTACCAGGGGCACTCTGAAACACACACACACACCTTAATTAGATTCTAAAAAATAATTTGAAGTCAGTAAGGAGCGAGGTGTTTTTAGATGTAAAGAGGAGTGAGAGAGAGATATTACCTTTGGAATCCAGGCCATGTAACACACAGGTACATTACACACACTCGGTGAGTTGTGCTGGTTCTCACTTATATGACTTCCATCAAATCTGCAGCCTTCTAACTGCAGCCCTCCAATCTACAAACACAAACATGCGGTGAACAACACAACTGTCTTTCAGAACTAAATTAAATGTTAGTTAAACGTAACTTAAGCATTTCAAGGTTCTATTTTGCAGTTTGGTATGTTGTAGTAGGTGTACGTAGTTGTTACAGTATTTTTTTGGTTTTGGATAGCGAGGTTTAAGACTTTGCTCACCATCTTATTAGACTTTGATTTATTCAGTTAGTTTTAAAACGTATATTCTTTTCTTCCCTGTAATGCTGGGTTCTACTTTCATTACATTTTAACACTAGTAATTATCAGATCAAAATCACAAATTTAATATAAGAATGTCCCGTTTAAACTGCCCATTGGTACAGTGGGGACTTCTTTGTGAAGTACTGCCAGTGTTCTTGTAACTTGCAGTCTGAGTGTTTTATTCCTATATATAGTCACCTTCTTAAAATAATGGCCCATATCATTTTTTGACGAAAATGATTTATTTGCCTAAATGTGACCCTCCACGGCAAAACCAGTCGCTTGTCGCAACGGAGGTTTCTGAGAAAAATGACCGTTTATGTTGCGTGGGGTAAAATTTTGGACTTTTTGTTTTTAGTGTTTTGAAACAGTGGAAGGTCTGTACTGTACTGTTGTGAATAAATTTGGCTGAAAAACATACCCTTTCCATCCTAAAACCGTGACTTTCTTGAGGTGAGGAATTCAATTCCAGCAGAATGTTAAAAGTTTTTGTTTTGACCGCTCTACTTCAATATTTACGGTAAATCCACTCGTTGACTAGCGTGAAGGTATTTCTCCGGAATCCATCTTCGTCTCCAGAGTTAACCTAACGCAGGTAGGCTATCCGTGTAGCAAACGTAGCCGCGACCGCACCAAGCGTCTGTGAGTGCTACGGCGATAGTCAACAGATTTCTCCCGACTCCTTTGAATGTTGACACCTCAGTCATATGTCGTCCGATTCATTTGATATAGGTATCGTTTTGAAGGTTGATTCATGCACTTTCATGAAAACATAGCTCAATTTTGAAAATTTGCGACAAGCGACTGGTTTTGCCGTGGAGGGTCACAAATCAACTCTTCATGATGCTGGCCACCTCTGGTAAAATCATCTACATCTTCAGTAGAACAGATCATGAGATCATAGTAGTATAATGGCGTACGGTAAGAGTGTGAATTAGACAATTATTTAGAAAAACTTGAAAATATGACTTCGGCCATCATTTTAAGAGGGTGGCTCTTTTTTTGCTGTTGTATGTTAGGTTTGTTTGCCCTGCCAAAGGTCTATTTTCCTTTTGAACTTAAACTATAGTAGTGCAGTGCACGTGTCTGCATGTGTAGTGTGAGGGTTACCTTCACTTGTAGTTTTGCTCCAGCTATTGGACTCTTCCACGAGGTCACAAACTTCAGACTGTCCATCGAACAGCACAATGACCTAAGGTACAGATACGGTCATGCTAATACACAAACCCTAACAGTCCCTCACACACTGGGCTGCAGAGGTGTTTGTTACCTGGCAGTCTCCTGTCTCAAGGCGTTGAGGAAGGTGTCTGGGTGGAAGATTTCAGACAAATGCAAAGTGTCACTCAGGAGTGTGTTCCTCTCCACCTTCTCTACCCAGCTCTGTGTGACAGTCATGATGTGTCTTTTAGAAGTTGTGAACCAGAGTAAACATGACGTCCTACAGGAAGTTGTGGGCTTTAATGGGTCGTAATAATGAGTAATAAGGAGTGTGTACCTGGACAGCAAGTGCTCTGGTCACTACTGCCCTGAGGTACTGCATGGGATCTTTTGGACCCTCCCATTTATTCTGCCAGCTCAGAGGACACTGCAGGAGAAGGAGACAGTGATTATAGAGAGATATCAGGGATGAGCATTTTAGCAGTTAGACAAGCGTGCAGACACATGGATTTGTAACCTCCTGGTTGAGCAGAGCAGTTGCAAGTTTGTGGATGTCGGCTGTGAGCAGAAAGGTTCCCCGGATCACTTTATTGAGGGAGGCCAAGGACTGATGGATGCTCTGGACCAACTGAATAGCGTTAAACTGCTCCAAAAGGATAAATGACAACACAGGAGAGTTAACACCCTCTGTGGGTGGAGTTACTTTCTGCTGGATGAGAGATGAAACCTGAGAGAGGAACAGGAAGAATGTTTATTTTACAGAAAAACTCAATGTAAAAATTAAAAAAATGTTCATGTGATCTATTCAGTAAAAAATACCAACATGCATGGATGTGGGAATCTACCTTGTTAAGGTTTATCCACAAGGTCAGTACAGGGGAAAGGCCAGTGGACCAAGCCTCTCGGTTAAACTTTGACCCGGCAGCCGATGACCTGCTCAGGATTCTGAGCTGAGTGATCACCTGCATGAAATACAAACAGTCATGGCTTCAGTACTCCACAGAAGACTTGATCACAACAGCTACAGAAAAACTTAACGGCACTATAACAAACACACACAAGATTGCGTTAAGTTTGTCTTCTTGTTTAGAGCAACCCTCTTGCAAAAGGCTATGTATATCATTTGGATTAAGCTTTTAGTTTGAAATTATTTTATGAATTATCATGTCATAGTGACAGTATTGTCATGCCATGGTAACAGTAACCTCTGTGGGCCAGTTTCCTGGACTATGATTAAGCCTAAACCTAGATTTGCTTTGAGTTTCAGTGGAGAACTTCCATAGATACTGCAGTTTAGTCCAAGACTAGGCTTAATCCATGTTCAAGAAACTAGCCCATCATTGTACAATCTACACACAGAAGAATCTCAACTGGGCCTAAATAATATTACAGTTCAACATTTTTTTGTTAGACAGATTGGAAAGGAATGCGACACTGGTTACTAGCTAATGATTATGTACACGCCGTTTTCTCTCACATGCACATACACACACGCACACCACTCTGATTACCTGCGTGCTGCTTATATACTGGGCAGCACGCTTGATGTTGGCAGGCAGTCCGAAGAAACTTGGCCTGTCATCCTCTGGCAAACTGTTTATCAGCCTGCGATAATCCTACACAGACACACACAGTAAGTAAACCAGATACAATGTACCTCTTGTACCTTTAACCCGTGTGTGTGTGTGTATTCTCACTGCTATTTTGCAGGAGTTGGGGAGCATGATTTGTGGGGGGAAGGCAGCAGTTTTTTTGCTGTTTGAGTGAGAGAGTGTTTGGGAGTTGAAGAACTGCTGCAGATGTGATCGCAGGATCCTCAAGTCACACACGTTATCCACACGGCCTCCGTAGATGGCGTTCTCCAGTAAGCCACGAACATACTCCCACTGATATGTCTTACCACCTGCAACTTTACGAACAGCTACTTGAGCTCACATAGGTGATCCTAACAGCTACACATTTTAGTTGTGCAGTAACTGCAATGTATTGCAATTAGGGCAGCAAATGACGATTATTTTTGTAATCTATTAGTTTACAAGATTGATTCCCAGCTCCAAACCCATGACTCTGGAGGTGTGAGACAACAGCACTGCCTACTGTGTCACCCTCAATACAGGATATAAAATATAAGATATAAAATCAAATTACAGGAATAACTATTAATATATTTGGAAAAACATTGCAGATTCAAAAGTGATTGGGTTGATTTTGTTGGGAAGTGTATTAAAGTTTTGCAGGCTGTAGATCCCTGCCCTACCTACACACTGTAATGCGCAGGACACAACACTGTCTCTAACTCATGATTTGCAATATTCTTTACGATGCTCAGACTGATGCACTACTGACTGATCATTAACACATGGTGTACTCACCTTTAAACAGTCTGTCAATAATGTCATAGCCAGCTTTCAGGTCAGACTGAGAGAATTCATAGAACTTAGTCCAGCCCTATAAAACACACCGGCACATTCATGTCTGGTTAACAAATCACAGGCTTCGGAACTGAACACCTTATCCTACACGGTGGGGGGAAGAGAAGGTAGGGATGGTGGGATGGTGCAGTGGTCTAAGTGACTGAAGCCGTGTATGTTTGTCATTATCTACAAATCAAGCATCTAAATGAGTTTCTATTAGTGTAATAATGGAGTAGCTGTGTGTCTATAGTGTGATGCAGAATGATGAATCTGCGGTAAGATTTGTGTAGTCAGTCAAAGTAAACTTTGTCATCTGTGCTATATACCTTACAAGTATACAGAGACGAGACAACGTGGCTCCAGTTATAACAGTACAAGGTACAAGGAACAAATAAGGCACAATAAAATATATAAATAGAATATAAAATATACACTTTAAACTAGAAGTACAATATAAATGTTAAACTTTAAACTAGAGAGACAAAGACGTTGTGATGTGTAGTATATGTGTAGTGAAGAGCTGTATGTAACTGTACACCTGTGCTGTGTAGCCATGTGAGTGTGTATCTACGAGTAGTTGTGTGTGATTACGTACCTGGGTGATAAGTATTTGATTCTGTAGGTGTGGTGGAAAATTGTCTGTGATTTTGTACCTGTGGTGGTTAGTTGCATGTGACTGTTTACCTGTGGTATGTAGTTGCGTCTCTCCTGACACACAGCGTGGAACCAGGCTAAGCAGAAGAGTGACTGAGCTCGCGTGACTTGTCCTCCTTTACTGATCTGCTCCGAGCTCCACGACTCGTACGTCCTCATCAGGTTCTTCTTCAGACCAGGAGGAGCCTCATAAGTGATCTTGAGGCTGGACTGCAGCAGAATCGGGCTGAAGTTGGGATGAACCTCTGCAGTTAACCACAGCCGGAAGCCTGCTTCAGGTTTCACACACTTCAGCTCCTGAACACACACAAGACACATACCACATTCAGAAATCCAGAACTGAACAAACCAGTTAAGTATGTAAAACTGGAAAACACAAACACTTCATTCATAATTTCACAGTGGGGCTATCACCTTAATTAACGTCGCCAACTGAGGCCATGTTACTCACTTTCTCCAGCAGCGGCAGCCAAGCTGTGACCAGGTGTAAATTTTTCAGACAGAGCCATTCTCCACTGCAAACACACTGCCTCAAAATCTGCAGAGCTACATCAGCTTGACCCTGTCCCATGGCCACCTACAAACAGACACACGCAAGATCTTGTAATGTTGTACAAATCTACAGAAATGAGTGTGTGTGTGCACTTGATAGAGAGTGGGAGAGACCTCATGGTAGTTTTCCCGTCCCACTGTCTCTGTGGCAAGCTCAAGAAGCTCCTGGGATGGATCCGCTCCAGGGGAAATGATAATTAACACCGCTTCTGTTTCCACAGTCTCCTCATACACTCGCCTCAGATTAAGAGGAGGAAGAGATAGATCCCTCATTCCTGCAGAGAATTTGGAAGAGTGAAAAGAGGAGAACAAATGTAAGTAAAGAAATATACAGACAGGCCAATGAGAGAGCTCATGGTTAGGTGTAGTAGGGATCTGTAAATCCCTTGTATCTGTAAAAGAAAAACAGTGCTATGGCTTTATATCACATTGCTTTCTTTTTGAAAACTTTGTAATGGAATGGTAATAAAGGGAAAAAGATTTTTCACTCCCAATTTTTCAGCCTCTCTCACTCTGTTTGCCCCCTTCTCCTTACCCAAGGCTCGAGAAGTGAATAATGCCATGGCACTCTGCAGTCTGTCTGGCCTTAGTGCCTGCACCACCAATACCTACAGTGAGGTAAAATCAGAATCACGACCCACTTCTCAGAAGCAGAATCATAAGCAGTACCCTTTGTCCTTTGTACTGAGAACCCTATATCTAATTAAGAATACATCTACAGGAAGTAGTTGAGAGACCACTGACCTGCTGAAAGAGAGAGGTCTTCTTTTTGACAGCAGGTGGGATTTCCTGCTCACAGGTGGAGCTCTGAGAGAAGGCGAGCCAGAGATGAGCATCGCTTAGACAGAGCGACTGATAGAGCACAGGGAAGGTATTCTGTAGAGACACACAGAACATCTTATCGCTGTAACAGAAATCTGACACTGAGAATGTACAGCTAAGTGTGTGTGTACGTGTTACCTTGAGTAAACTGACAGCTGCTGTTCTCTCCTTGTTAATCCATGAAGGAATTGGCTCTTGTAGTGAATCCTGTGGACAGGAGAGAGGTCATGAGAGATTGTTAGAGTAAAAGAGAGATAAAAAGAGAGAGAACATAACGGCTCCACAACACCTTCTTTCCCATGTCTCCTACGATTAGTCCAGTGAATGCTTCCCACTCCTGAAACACACAGTTGAGTAACAGACGAGTAACTGCTGAGAATAATGTTGAGTTAAAAAGGTGTGTGTATGTGTGTAAATTCATACATTCTTTTGAAAGAGGTCTGGATACATCCCCTTCACAAAGTGCAGAGCAAACACCAGCACATCTGCCTGCAGAGCAATCAAGAAGCTGGGATGCTACACATGTTGCTTTTATTTAATATTTATTTAGTAACTACTTGCCCTTTACTGTCACACACACTCTCTCACCTTAAAAAGCGATCGGCAGACGTACTCGTACACCATTCCCTTGAGGGATGCCTCAAGTCCTGCAATTCTGATCTCAGTGTTGTCATTTTCCTAAAACATTCACACACTCTCGTTAGCAGATTTGGGGCACAATATTCACCATCGTCATTATGTACACACATGCACACGCACACAGCAGATGGGAGGAGTTGGCACTGTCTGTGTTGAAGTGAATGTGGTATTAAAAATGGAAGGCAAAGCGCTGCAAGCCTTCAACCCTTGTGGATGTGTGTTTACCTGTTTGGTCTGCAGCGCTCTATGGAAGATCCGCAGGAAGGAGGTCAGACTGAAGCGGTACATGTTGTTTATTCGGGACAGATCAGTAATTACAAAATACATCTTACTGGCCCTCTCAGCCAGAGGAAGATATGCATCCCTCTCCTACACACATACAGATAGAACAATGCAAGTAACAGGGCTGCATACAAGATGGTTGTAGCAGGTCAAAGAAAAATCCATCCCAGCACCTCAGACAAACGTTCACAGAAGTCACATATAGACACAGGATATTACCAGGTCGATTGTAGTCTGGAGCCTGTGAGACTCTATTAGAGCATCGTGGATCAGAGCACTGCTGGCTTTGGTCTGGTTCAGAGACTCGATCAGCTCTTTATTCTGCAGAATATTCCCCTGTGCTGTAGCCAAAGCCTAGACACACACCCAAACAGTGTTTTTGTTAAAACTGCCAAGCTTTAAAACTGATTACATGTAGAGCTGCCAGCCTAAAATGATATAATATCTATAGATGTCGTCAGTGGCATGTTGGTAGCTATTCCATCTTTCAGGATCTCTGGCAGAGAGCATGCTGGAAGTTGTCTTTCTGTACCTTTAGTAGTGAGTCCTCAAGCAGAGTAAGCTGTATCTTGTTCTCCTTCTCCTGCTGCAGTAATCTGACTTTCTCTTCCTCCAGCTCTGGCCTCTCATGCTGTATAGTTAATGCCAGCAGCTACTCACACACACACACACACACACACACATTGTGTTATAGCCATTACATGATGTTTTTCCAGAGAAACAGTTTAACCAAATATATTTACGAAACAAGCGCATAAAGTGTGTGTTTACCTTTCCTTGCAGTCCTGCTCTAGTGGTAGTGAAGTTCACCTCAGTAATGACAGAAGCTGCGTCAGGTGGGATGATGGGATTGGGGTTCCGGGTTGCCAGAAAGAGTCGGAAATCCTCATTATAATCCACAACTTTGTCGCCAATCTGCACATAACGAGGACCTGCAAAGACAGTGATGGACAGTAGTCTGTTAGGAAGGTGTGAGTGCAGTTTGAGCTGTCTCACTAGCCTCGAACTCCGAAGATTCTTTGCACGTGACACGTATCCAAAAAAGAGTGTTGAGTCCAGTCTTTTCTTTTGTTGTCTTTCTTTACTACAACTTAGACTTTTAGAAGCAAAGGATGAATTCTTAGGACTACAAAGAGACTTTACGTGACGGTCAAAAGACTGTAACGCTCCTGAGTTCAAGATTCAAGATTCAAGATTCTTTATTTGTCACGTGCAAGTTATACAGGTACAACATGCAGTGAAATGTATCCTGATCCGCTCTTTTAACTGTGCAATAGACAAGGGAAGACAATAGATACAATACAACTTACAAACATAAGACTGACTGAAATAAGGAGGTTGGGGTAATAGGACGAAAAAATAAAACTATATATTATACAATAAGGAACATAAAGTTACATGTGCAATATAAAGTTACATGTGCAAGTTTTTAACCTGAGATTGCAAAATTGTGCTAAGACAGAACAGGTGCAATGAGATGATTTTTTTAAAGTGCCAAGTGCAACTGCAGCATTATACATAGCAGACAGAGTAGAGCATGTGATATTGGACAAAGAAATGTGGCAACCAGTATAAGTGATTATCACAATTGAGGTTTGTATAACAGTCATACAGTATGAGTTATCGTAGCAATATAAGGTATGTATTAGCAGCATGTAATAACATGGACAATTACAGTATAAGTTATCGTAATGATATGAGGTATGTACTAGTAGCATGTAATAACAGAACTCGGCTCCAACACAGTTCTAGTCTATATACGTTCTTATATCTTTATATATTTCAGGAACCAATTAGATTATGACACGCAAGGCAACGTACTAATACAGAAAGCTTATATAGAAAGTTCCAGAAATATTCAAATTAGCTTTATAGCTCTAACTTCTACTACAAATAGTTATGAAATATTAAATCCAAATATTCAAACATTCATGCAACACAAAATGGCTCTAACAGTAAAGACTAAGGAAGAAACTTGTGCATGATGCATGCAGCCATCTATTATCATTGTCTGTGTGTAAAGAAGATGAAGCACTAATGTCAGCACAATGTATTCATTCACAGAGCTCTACATTTTCACTAATTATACTCTTAAGTATTCATTTACTATATAGAGTAGAGTAGGGGGAGGGAGAAACGTTAAAGTCTCTTGACCAGATGTGTGGAATGATGTATATAGTCATGCAGACACAACTGTTTGGGGCTGATGGGAGTGAGCGTGGGTGAAATACATATTCTAATCAAACGTTTTATGATTGGGTAACAGAAAAGATGCAGACGCATTGCCACTGGGTGAGAGAGTTATGCTGACGATGCAGTTCAGCTTAATAAAGGGGGATACCTGAATTGGACTGAGTGATCTCATGTGATTGTTTTTTTGCCTAAACTGAATAAACCTTCATTAGCAACAACAGATATATGGTTAGAAGCACATAAAGAGATGGCCTCACCCTGTGTGATGAGGTTTCTGCGTAGCAGAGGGTAGAGAACTGGCTCAACTCTGTCCACCTCCTGAATGATTAGTGTCTTCCCGAAGCGCACTGCCAACTCCAAAACCGTGACAAGGTTAGAGTCCTGAGACAGGCATGAGAAAGAAGGACATAATATTATTTTCCTTTATGCCATTTGGTAACTTGAGAGTCCACCAAGAAAGTCTGTTGTTACTTGTAAAAGACAACGTAAATCAACAGCTGCTATTCAACTAAGTTAGGGAAGGAAAGTACCCCGAAATACTAATCCTTTTTACACAGGATGCGAACAGACAGCTAACAAACTAAACTATATTTATAATACTAGCAAAAGCAGTATGTTTGCAAATGCTACAATAATGCACTGTATCTACTGTCTCATTCTCCTAGCGAAATACAAAAATCGGGGTTTAGACTTTTGCACAAGACTGTAATGTCTGTAAGTCAGTGTGTGTACCTGCTGGTTGATGACCTCTAGCCGCTGCTTCCTCAGGTGAGTGCGTAGCCACTCTGTTGCATGTGAAGAAGGGTCTATGAGGAATGGACATGTAACACTCTAGACACATGAACGAGAAACAGGAAAACAGTTATGAAGGTCAAAAAAGAAAAGTATCTAGATCTCGCTCAGCTCACTACAGAGTGTCTTTGTCCACAACTTCCTCTTCAACATCATTTATTTTCCTGCTAATATTCTCTTCTGTGGAGCTTGAGGCTGCAGGGGCTGCACGCAATCATTAAGAATTCTTCCCCAGTTTCAGTGGTGATGCTCATTATCCCACTCATCTGTTTCCCCATTATTAGTTGTTGCTGTTGGTTGCCATGAGATATGTGGTTTGTTTCCTTTTAGTCCTTTTTGTTTCTGTTTTGAGTTGTTTTGTTTGCATACTATTAACCTCTTTTCTGTTGTGCCAAATTATGTCCTCGGATTGATTTCTGGTGTTTTTGTTTATTTCATTAGTTATTTCATTCTTTTCATCTGTGTTTGCTTTATTTTTTTATTTTTAGGAGTAAACTTTTAAAGATTAAGAGTAAAATCCTGCTGGAAGGCACGTGATCTGTGGTGACATGTTTATACTATAATGTGATTTTGAGGTACACACCTGGCATTTACACCAAGCTTTATGTGAGCTACTCAAATACACAATCTGCACCAAATGATCCACTATGATGCAAACCACTGTGAATGAGCATTATGTGACCTTTACCTAGAATAGAACCTGTACCCAGTGTTTCAACGTGTTTGGTTTGCGACAGTTACCTGTAGAATAATGAGAGCGTTCTCCATGGAAAGTTCATCAGAAGGTAAGCCTTCACTTTTCCAGATCAGTTGCTCACTCTCAGAGCACAGAAAGTGACGTAGGTCAAACTCTGCCAGCCACAAAACAGCACTAATTAGTGTACGAAGCTGTGCATAGCACCTTACTGGGCTGACTCTACGCTGGCGTGTGTTAATAGATGCCACTCTGAAGGTCAAAAATTCATGCAAATGTGTAGGCTGCTTCTGATTTAAAGTCAGTGTGTGTTTGGATGTGGTTGAGTGTGTGTGTGTGCAGTACTTTTAAGTCCTAAGCTGTTCATCCAGGAGAGCAGACTGGCTCTGCGCTGGTCCTCAGGTGCAGCAGACAGGTAAGTGATGAAGGCAGCAGCCAGCTGTACTCTCTTAGGTAGAGTCTCCAACTCCTCACGTATGTCGTCCACCTGAACTCCACACACACAAACAGTCATTCATTCATTATCTGAACCGCTTAAACACAACTGGGGTCTCCGGGGGCCCGGAGCCTATCCCGGGAACTACGAGTGCAAGGTGGGGACCAACCCTGGGCAGTTACTGTTATTTTGTTTTATTCAAACAAACCATAAACTGACCTGTGCACTCCAACGTGTATGTTCTCCATCCAGCTGGTGTATGACTTTCTCAGCAGCACTGATTGTCTCCTGAGCTCTGCTCACCTCAGACTCCAGCTTTGCAGCTTCAGTAGTGCAGCATTGGAATCTGAAGCCCAAAACTTGTACATAAAACACGGACACGATCGCACACGAACACAGACACAGGAAGACAGAGAGGGCGAAAAGGATCTTACTTCTCTTTCAGCTCCACAACCTTCTCCCCAACAGAGCTGAGCTGCGCTTCGAGTTTATTCTTATGAGTTTCTGTCTTACGCAGGTTTCTGGGACAAACACACAAGGGCAGAGTTTGCACGTGTGAACGAGTTTGTAAGTGAGTTTATAGGCCCATGTGTCTGCTCACTTCATGAGTCCAGCTTGTTCAGTCTCCAGAGGTTTTATTTTCTCCAAGGCATGTGAGTATTGCACATTGGCCTTCACCCACGCAGCCAACAGAGCTGCAGCAGCACTTGCACGCTTAGCATTCTGTAACACACCAACATTTCAATCACACATAGCTTTGACAGTTACCAAAAGTGTAAAAGCTTATCAAGGAACCTTTCATTCAACATCAGTCGTATTTATCATGTGTTGCCACAGTGCAGAGCTTATATAAATTAATTACAGGCTTCACAGAATCCACTGAGCTGCATTTAGGTATGAGAGAGAAAGACCTTTGGCTCAAAGGAAGCCTTGTTCAGCTGCAGAAGCTCCTCTACACTTCGACGGATCTCTTCTGTGATGTTACGGGCATCAAATGTAGCAATGTCTTCTCTCACACCACGCTTGGCCAGGAAACTGAGTCCAACAGACACAATCAATGTAGATCCATCACCATGTGGAATAGAATTAAAACTTTTAGTGATTCACATAAACACAGCTTGAGAGTTTTAGCCACAATCTCGTAAGATCGAAACTTGAAGCTCCACAGCAAAAGTGAGTGTATTTAATTTCAGTATCTTAAAACGTTTTTACCCATACAAATTAAAATATTAGATTAGAACATTATTCTAATTACAGACCAGACAGTGCATCATTTCATTTCTAAGTTGTCAGCCTCCCTCTCTTTTTGTGTGAAAGTCTCACTTCTTCATGCTGACCCAAGAGGTGTCGAATATTCCCATGAGTCTCAGCACTCCCTCCAGGATGTCTCGTATGATGGCAGGAGGCATACGCAGGGAGCGGATCTCCGACAGAGATTCTGGCTTAATGTTCCCAACGGCACGCTTTGTTTCCTCAACCAGGGCCTACACAAACATACACATTTATGGCATGTAGCACATGCTTTTATCCAGAACAACTTTCAGAGTCAGCTTTCTGTGAGCAACTTGGGGTTAAGGGGGTTGCTCAGGCACCCAATGATGGTAGTGCTGGAGGTAGGACCTGAACCCACATTTAGATCCCAAGAAATATAAAAACCTAAAATCTAACATGTAGTGTTATTTCTTTAGTTTACTTTAGTTTATGAGACTAAAACTGTTTTATTATTACATTTCTCAAGTATAACTAGACAACCTTTAAAGTAACTAGAGATGCATTTCCGCAATAAAAGTCAGTGTTTTGTAACTGTGGCATAAAAACTGGCTAAGTAAAAATACTTATTGATTAAAATGCAATGAAGTGAAAGGGGAAAGGGATGATTAAGAACAAGAAAAAGACGAGTGTTGGTCAAGACATTCAGATGTGTGTTCAGTGAGGTGGCATAGGAATCGTGGTGACTGTTGTACGAAAACAGGTGAACGAAAGCTTTCAAGTCTCAAATTACATATATTCTTAAAAGGAGAAAACGAATAGTTTCCTATATCAAAAATAAACAACAGAAAAAAGGATGAAAAAGATGAGTGCACATGACCATTACAGATGTTATAAGAGGCCCACAGGCCCTCGACTCATGTTGAATTTGGTGGCTTTGTGAAAAATGGTGGCAGTGCAGAAAAGCTTCGAAATTTGAGCACCATGTGGAAAAATAGATAGAACTCATGAAAAAGTGTGTGTGCATCAAAAAGGTGTAGGCCAGCACACCACACCGCAATAGGTTGCACATTTCTGAGTTGGAATGAAGTTTCTAACACAAAAACTGTAGCCGTCAGAAAAAGTGTGTGGAATAAAAATGGGATAACAATGTGTAAAATTCAGTGTTTTCTTGTAAATTAATAATTAATAATAAGTTATTTGTCTTAGTATTTATGTATTTCTTGTTTATTATATTTATATTACCTGATTTTATTGTACAGCACATTGGTGCGACACTACTGTTTTTATAAATCATTTTTGATTTGATTTTGATTTGTGACTACTTGCCACAATCACATAAAAATTGATCTTTTTCCATGTTGTTCCTGGTTCTGAAATGTACTATGAGCATGTACCAAAGACCATGTATGCTAAAGTTAAAAACTGGGAAACACACGTCCAAATAAGTCTAAGCTTGTCTAATCAGTTTCATATCATATACTCTGATAATTTGTGTGATGTTCACCTGGACCTCCTTCAGTTCATCTTCAATCTTCTCTTTTCGCTCCTCAATCTTGGCCATCTCCTGGGCCATCCTGCCCTTCAGCTTCTCCATCTCCGTCTTCTGATCACTTGCATCCTGCAACACAGCATGGAAAAGGGGATGAAAAATAACACCCATGGGAGTCTAATTCTCACACAAATATACACACCTGAATGGACAGGGTGATCTCCTGCAGGGCTGCGTCTGCCTCTGCCTGTTTGAGCTTCAGCAGGACACTCTGTTCAGTTGCCCGCTTTTTCAACTCGTCAACTAGGGACCTTGCCTCATTCAGCTTAGCCACACCTGCCTAGACACCCTCACACATACACAGAAAAATATTAAACAGCACTTTATATGCCAAACTGATTTTATATGCATTAGTCTTTTACTGTTTTATTTTTTTATATAACCATATGTCTGTGAGTTAACCTGCAGGTGCTGCTGTCTCTGAGTGAGCGTTCTCTGCTTGTTGTTGTAGATGCTCTGATAAACTCTGAGGAAGTTCAGGTAATGTCCTGGTGTGGCTCCATAATCTTTACACGACTCGTGGATCAGCAGGAAAGAATTATACAGCTCTGCATGTACTGAGGATGTCAGGGAAATAAGCAATTAACAGTCAACAAATCTGAGATTTTCAAAAACCAGAGAAAGAGAAGCATCAGTACCTGGTCTGTTGTTCTTCGATTTCTCTGAGCTTGTCTCCTTGTCCATTCTAGTCAGAAATAGTTCAGGAATCTGCAGAAAAACTGTTTTTATGTATCCACTTTTCACCTTTTGTGTGCATATTGGGAGTGTATAGAGTATGTCTAACACTGTTTTTAACGGTGCGCACACGCTCCTTGTTGCAAAATTGTACAAACTACACAAATCTCTGCAATGCACGTTTACGCTAAACACTACAGGAGTATAGCGTACCATGGTATGGCTTAATGTGTATCCTTTGTGAACTATCAAACACCTCCCATTTCTCTTTCTCCCATTCATTTTACCTTCTTCATGCTGCTGTCTGACCATCTCTCCTTCCACTGGATAGAGCACCTTCTGTATAGCGCAGGGTTGCTGTCACAGTTGATGGTGAAGTGTTCATTAGTACAGTCCATGATCAGCACCACATGGAGGTTCTGCTTGACACCTGCACAGTTACACACAGACATACACAGTATTTCACATTGAAAGAACAGTCTAATCAGAGTGCATTTCTATGATATATTCCTAACTCCTTGTGGATGTGGGTGTGTGTGTGTGTGTTTGTTTACTAACGCTGTGTGAAGTAGTTGAAGAGAGGTTCGGTGAATTCATCTTGTGATGCCTGATCCTTCAGAGGTGAGAGTAACGTCTCCAGCTCTTGTATAGAGTACAGCCCAGGAACCTCACCTGTGGCACACAAACACACAATATCTGTTACATTTACATTTTATGCTTCATTTGTGACTTTCATCTCCTTATTACAGGGACAGGCTCTGTTGTGAGACTCTGATCATCACCCATCACCCTGCTTAATTTAAAAACAATAGAAATGCTACTTGTGATTAATTATTTTAAGATTACATGTCATAAAAGTGGTACTCTCAGCATCACAAAATGCTGCCTCACTGACCTGAGGACAGGAGACTGTTCACCATCTCCAGGAAGGAGGGATGAACAAACTGATAATCCTCCAGCAGCAGCACTGTTTGCTGGCCTTCTATACCTGCCAACTGCATCACCTACACAGGGAGAGATAGATCTAAGTACGTGTTGTCCAATTAGTATGACATTCATAAAAAGAAGAATGTGCGCCATTTCACTCATGTCGCAGTGAGAGGAGCGGCACAGTCAAAATCACTCCGGCCCATCGATTTCCTAACTGCCAATTTTCTTACTCGTCGAATATTTGTATTCCAACAGCCGAATCTGTTTCTAATGACAAAATCCCGTCAAGTATCAGGAGTGGGTTTTCTTGAGGGAGTTCTTACATTTTTCAGGTCTGTTTTGAAATGTTTGAGACCGTAGGTGCGGGAGATTTTGGGGGTGTACAGTGTGGCTCCATGCATGTGGCTGACCACACAAACAGCCGTGCGGCGTCCCACACCACTCCGACCAGCCAGGAGCAGAGAGCCGCCCGGACAGCTGAGAACTCGATCAACACGCGACATGTAGTCCAGAACCTCGGGGAAGAACAGATCTAGTTCTCGATTCTCACGGCCGTATAACACTAGACCCTGAGAGAAATAAAGAAAGAGAGAATAAAATGGTTTGTTTCTTTAATAAACCCCCAAACAATCCTACAGCCAGTCAGTGACAGACCTTTTGTATGATTCACACGCCCTGTGCATTGGCTCACCTTTTGGATAACCTCAGTAAGATCGCTGGAGCTGAGCCGCCCGAGTTTCCTTCCGTAAAGGGGAAGCGGCTGGCATGGGGAACGACCCTCATGGCTTACGCCCCATGTCACATAGAATGTGTCTGTAAAACAAATAATGCTGATTATCACCTGCCGTCTTTCAAGATGCTGAAACCTTACTGAGGTAAAACTATGATGCAGTAACATGATAACTGGACAGAGTTCATTATGTATTCCATTAAATTCCAGAAATGACATTTTCACTATTGTAGAGAATTCTGGGTAAAGCAGCTGCCATCTCTTAAAGACAAAAATGAAAAGAAACAAACGGATGAACATACATCTAAATGTGCTATTCTCCGATGTGGAGAAACTTAACGTCCCTTGACCTGATGCATGTCCTCCTCCAAAGGAGTTTGTGTCTCTTTCACACGCACTTTCCTGTAGATGTCTGAGTTAAGTATGAGGGTGTTACCTGAGATTTTATCCAGCACATCTGAGCCCCAGTCTCCTTTGATAACAGAGCTGAGGATGTTGTCAAACATGTTGAGATCTTTATTAGAAACAATTCTGTCTCTGAACAGCCGACAGCCTTCGTAAGCGATGACCTCCAACACTGAATCTGCAGCAGTCATGTATGATACAGACGTTAATGGTGTTCTGTTACAAGAACTTCACAAAGAGAGAGGAGATTGACAAAATGTGGGGAAGTGAATTTAGCAGTTCACACTCACCAGCAGTCAGGTCATATCTAAGCAGGCTCAGGACCCATTGAGTCAGTATACAGGGAGTGAAGAGGTAATGGCTGTGGTCATCTACAGTGAATTTAGCCTTCACCTGGAGAAAACAGTCACACACAGAATAATTAAAACAGGCCTCACTGGCAAACTCTAATGAACGGCCAAAGAGATCACACCTGTTCATAGATAAACACCAAGGAGCGGGTGAGTTTTTGGATTGTGGTAGTGGAGCTCCAGCTGGGGTGAATACCCAGAGTTCCCCGTAACACGGGCGCCAGATATGCACTGTAGATGGCTTGAAGTTGTTCCTTCTCTGGATAGCTGCAGCAAAAAATAACACAACGTTGTTTACTTATATTAGTATAATTCAAGGTATCGGAAAAGAGATTAAAGATGTAGGACTTTGTGTTACTCACTCAATGGCGCAGATGCGCACTATAGAGGTAAAGCGAGGAGTGAGTGTGTGTCGTCCCAAAGCGCCCCCTGTTGACATGGAGGCCACAATCTGAATGTTCTCTAGTCCGACCCACTCCAGGTTGTCATCATAGAATCCATGATACGTCAACACCTGATAGAGAGGTAGTCAGATTTACTACAGGGACATAAAAGAATGTGTGTTATCTGTGTTTGCATCTGGACGTGCATAATGTGAGACCTGCTGCAGGAAGGCGATGATGTTGCTGGTTCCCCACATGTCTGCTTTAGGGAGGTTGATGTCTTTGAGGTAGAGAATGAGACGTTCACAGTCTCTGGGCCGGAAGACGCGTCCCATAGTGGAGCTGATGCTCACACACGCCTGGGAGAGTTTCTGCAGCACATGTCGAGACGACGTCTGAGCACTGCAGTGCACTACCGCTACCTGTGTAGAGCGCAGCCTGGAGAACGCATAGCGCAGCAACATTCTGGAACACAATTCCACTCATGTTAGAAACTTTTCCCTTGGGTACATTTTTGAGCGTGTTTGTGAAAGAGACAGAAATGAGGACAGGATTGACAGAGAGAGAGAGTGGGTTACCTCTTGCCACAGCCCTCTGGCCCAACCAGCAGGAACGGCTGTGTGTTTCCTGGACTCAACCAGTGTGTGAAGACGTGTAATGTTCGCTGGATTTCTGGAGTTTGTATGAGAGGTAGTGCGCGTGGACTGTTGAAATCCTCCATACGCACTCTGTCAGACTGTAGCTCATACACACATAGCTGACCGCTCTCTGGGTCATAGTATGTATCCAGAGGGTTGCAGGTGTCTGGAGGAGTCTGTCTCACCCAGCTCAGAACCTACACACATACATACACACACACAGTTAAAACAGTACAAAAACACATACAGCTCAAGACATTTACAACTGTGCATACATGCACACTGTCTTTTTAAAGGTGTACAATGTGTGTAATATTAGTGCTTCTAATCCCACGGTGAAAAATGAGAATGTTTAATATGGGTAACTGTATCAGAAATAATTGCCTACCTCCTTGGCAAATTCCCGCCGTGACTTCATATGAAGGTTTCCTCCCAGACCGCGGATCAGCCCAACAAGAAACTGCCGCCTCTCATTCACACCCCTCAGATGAGACAGACCATTCAGCACTGTTCCAACCAGACTGGTCTCTACCACAAAATCATTCTGCAAAAAGAAAATTTGTTACAAGGAAGGTTTTAGATAAATGGGCTGAATTTCAGTGATATTGAGGATATACTGTAGCAGCACATGTTATTTCCATAATCTACATAATAATACACTGCAAAAAATCAGTGTCAGAAAATAAGAAAAAGAAAAGGATAATAAGAAAAAAGGTACCAGAATCAAGCAAAATTATCTGCCAATATAGTGAGAAAATTTATCTTGTAAAGATCTCCTAAAACAAGAAAAAAAATCAAGCAAAGTTGTCATGAATTTCTTAACTCGTAGTGGAGAGCATAAGAACCTTTCCGTTCTCTTAATTAAATTTCTTATTTCATTTTAAGAAGTACTTATAATCAGTAAATTTTTCTTAATAAGATAATTGTAGCCAACATTTCTTAAAATTAGATTATTTATCTTACACATAAAAGTCTAGTCAAGTAAGTTATTCTTAAAATAAAAAAAAAACAAGATCTATTTTTTCTTTTTAAGATTTTCTGGCTTGTTAAGATTTTTTGCAGTGTAGTAATAACTGTGTGAACCTGTTTGAAGACCCAGTCCAGAGCTTTTTGGAAGTAATCACGGAGCCATGTCTGAAGATTCACCCTGTTTTCTTTCTCGTCCTCTCTCCTCAACCACGCCTTCAGTAGAGATTCCACATCAGTGTTCTCATCACTGCGTACAAACACGTGCACAGAAACAATTACCGGCTGTATACAAAAGCATACAGGACAAAACATTAATTTAAGAAACTGTGCGACCAGTATTTGGCACTATTTGGTTACCTGAGAAAGATCATGCCCATGCGGGAGACGGTGGCAGGTGAAGCACAGCTTAGATCATGCGTCTCAAACAGGAAGTTGACGTTGGGGCCAAACTTTACACGTTCACCACTGGGCATCGTTAACAAGCGATTATCATCCAACACTGAGTTTAAAGACTCCACCCACTCAGGATCAATATCGCCATCACACACAATCCAGGATATGACCTCTGCAGCAGAAAGAGGAAATTAAAAGGAAAGTGAAGAGTCAGATATGAAGAATATATTACTACCTTGTATGGCAGTGATACAAATTTAAATGTGAGTCAGAGTGGAGTCTCTTACCCTGTGGTTCCCGTACAACCTGCCGTGCCGAGGAGGTGAGAACACCGTCCGTCCACTCGCGTGTGTCCATGTCGATGTGTCCCAGCAGCTGCTGTCGTGGCATGGCTTTGGGGTTTACAGTGTATTGCTTCACCTGAACTCCAATACGGTCCAGTGCTGCCCTCAATAACCTCCACAGAGTGGATTTACCTGCACCACTGGGACCCACAACCACCACCCCGATGCGCTGTTTCAGCTGCTCATACAGCTCCATAGCCTTTTTCATCTAGAACACACACATCAGCATGTTTACTACCAGAATTTAGAGAAACAAATGCAATCTGCATTTCAGTCTGTAGTGTACACTAGATTTGTGTGCTGTACCTGGCTGGGTATGACCTCCAGACAAGCCTCCTCGTAGGCAGCCAGCAGGGCGGCGCTCAAGGTCTCGTATTCAACATCCATAAAGTCCACTTCCGGAAATACATCTCGGACCAGAGCATCGAACCGAGAGCTGTCTGTAAACGTCAGCTTAGACAGAGTGTTCAGTCTCAGAGCTTGCACCACCAACCCACTTTCATTTACTACAAAGAGAGAGAGCGAGATTTGACGTTCATCTGTGTTTTGTTATTTAAGATTTGTTTCTAGGTAAGAACACAACCTACGGCAGAGCTACTGAAGAGCAACTTATGAAGAGCAGTCTTATGTACTGTAAATGTTATTGAATTCATATTTGTGTCATAAATTGGTTATTGTGTTTTCTTCAATTCCACAGTTGTATAATTTTAAACCACTTAAATGTCTTTAAGGATTTAAGGAAAACGTAATAAACTACTGAAGAATGAGGCTGGTCTCTGTCTTGTGTAATTTATCCTGAAAGCATGAAATGACCATAAGAAAGATGAGAAAAGTGGAAAGTCATACTCTTTGCCTCGCTTTGCTGTTTTCTCTGCATTTGTAACAAACTTCCACATCCTCTGAGAACGGTCTTCAGTGCACGCAGTCCCCAATCATAGTGCTGCTGAGGGGTCAACAGTTCCCTACATGCATGTATTTACACACACATGTAAGAAATCAATTATGAACATGCAAACAAAAACAAACACAAAGCCACAAGTAAGGCCTGCCGTGTAGTGTACCTGGCCAGTTTGAAGATGGTAACAAGTTTGCGTCCCAGTTCCTTGCCCTCCTTAAACCCCTCTGAATACAGGATGACTTCAGCGATCAGCTCATTGTCAGGGCTGGTCATGGCAACCGGACGGAAAAGCTGCTTCAGGTTATCTGGAAGCTTTTGTCTCCCACCGTAACCCTTACCAGCAGGGTTCAGAGTGATAAACACTCCAGAGTTTGGGTCCAACGTCACCTACACACACACACAGCACACACTCATGGATACAGACTTTCAACTGAGTATGTATGTATTGATGTGTGCAGACGTGTCAATCTTCGACCTCTTTGCCAAGCAGCTGGCAGGTGGTTGTGTGGTTTTTCAGTGAGTTTTGGATGGCCTGAATCTGCATGGAGACAGCAGACAGCACGGCCTCCTCCAGACGATTAAACTCATCAAAACATCCCCAGGCCCCACACTTTATCAACCCCATGAAGATACGACCCATAGCCTTCACATCGATGCCCTACAACAGCAACAAGTTAACATATCACAGTTTTTTAGGACACAAACAAGTTCATCTGTAACCTAATGAATGTTTTAACATTTTCATTTTTGTGTGTGCCCACCTCATCACAGTTAAAGACGAGCACTTGTCTCCCAAACAAGCCTCCCAAGGCTTTGACAGACTCGGTCTTTCCGGTTCCTGCAGGTCCATAAGGGTTTCCACCCAGCCCCATCCTCATGGCCTGAGTAAGTGTGAGGTAGCACTTATCTGTCAGAGGAGTGTGCACAAGCTTAGGAGCGTTACCCTGGCACAAAAAAGAGAGAATGAGGACAATTCTGATTTCTGTTTTGTTTTGGTCAAATTGTAATACATTTTGTCAAACTGTGTACAGAACATGTGCACTGCGTACCTGATACTCATATGTATAATTAAAAACTGCATCCACCATATGTATGGTGCAGTACTGCTCTCGGTTCAAGTAGAATCTGAGCTGTTTCATCCAGATCCAGTCGTCTGTACTGTGAACCTGAGCCTCTAGCAGCTCCCGGACCTCCGTCAGGTTATAAATTACATCCAGCACCAGAGCCTTGAGTTTCAGTTGCAGAACTCCGTATTCTGGACGAGCACAAATACACAAACGTACGATCATCAGGATAGCAAATCCATATGGACATAAGAAGCAGAATCTTCATTCAATAGTGTGGCCATTAATAGTCATACAATTACACAATTTCCTACACAATAAACTTACACATGTATATACAGACATATAACTTCCTTCACACACACTATACAGTACCTCCCGTTTTAGGATTCAATTCTGTGCTGGTGTAGTGCTCCATTTTAGCCATGAGCTCCAGCTCCAGGCGATGCAGGTCCTGCTTTTGAATGGCATTTTCTACTTCCTCAGTGAACTGGATCTGCTCAGCCAAACACAGGATCTACAAACACACACATTAATATAATAGGGGCCAATTTCCCAGTCGAGGATTAAGCTTAGTCCTTGACTAGTTTTGAGTTGAAATGGTGGATCTTCATGGTTACTACAACTTAGCCCAGCCTTAATCTATGAACAAGAAACCAGTCGTAGATGTTACATTTCTTTTGAATGACTAAAAAACATTTGCCTATTTCCCATAGGCAAATGAGGTTTAAGTTTGGATTTTTTTGGAGGTTTGTGTGCTTGGATTCTAAGCTACTGTGTGGGATTTATGTTTATGCAGATGGGAGCTGTATGTTTAAGCAGAGACCTACCTGTGAGGGGTAGCCTTTGGGATTAACCCATCCTGTCTTTGTTGCAGCTACACACTCAAACAGCATGAAGTTCAGCGTTGTCTTCATTTCTGAAGAAAGCTTAGTGAGCCAAACCTAACACGTCCACATTCAAAATGTATGTCACAAACTCGGAGTTATTTCATGTGTAATAAAAAGGTGTATTTTAATAACAGGCCTGAGTGTGTTCTTAGGTATTAGGTAGAATGAGAACCTAAGATTTGTATATTTGTGAGAACATAATGGTATGTGAGGAGTGGCCCTCATTAGGAAAAATGGTTTTTAGTGAAAAGTGCCATTTCTTATGTAAAAAAATAAAGTTACTATTTAGATCCAGTAATTATTGGAGTAAATAGAAATCCTTCAGAAGAATGTGTGTTGTGGTGTAGTTTCAAACCTCTACATCAGTGGAGATGGTGATGCTGTTCCTCAAAGGCACCACCTCGCCCTCTAATGACTTCATAGCAGTTATGCTGCTACAGTTGGAGTCAAACTCCACACTGTGGATTCCTACACACACAGCCGACAGTTACATTAATCAGTACAGGTACAAGTGTGCAATGAGTGAGCGCAGGTGAGTGAGTATGTATGTGTGTGTGAGAGTCTGTAAGTTACCTGCAAACAGTTTCTTCAGGTGAGCCTGGATGATGGTGGGGTTGGTGGCTTGTCCCAGAATCTCCAGCAGGTCATCATCACTAATGAAATAGAAACGAGGGAACACAGAGCGTTTCTCCTGTAGGGAGACAGAGGAGTCAGAATGATACCACACCTCTATAACATAAGATTCTATAACGTGACTCCACCACCCCACCCAGAGACAGATCTATAATTATGTATTTGTGCAACAGCACCTCCAGAAAGTCACTGAGGGATTTCTGGCAGCGCTGGAGTTGGTCCTGCAGGGTGATTAGAGAGTTCCTCATTCCTGATCGAGTGGTAAGAGATGTCACTCTACTATCTATCTGAACAGCAGACATTATAGCCCTACATAAATCAACACATAACATTAATACACATGAACAGGCTGTAACATGTGATAAATGTGATAACTATAGATCTATCTTTGAATATTATATATCCTCAATCATTAACCGCGCAAATAATTCGATTCACATGATCACAGATAAAATCCCGAACATTACACAAATCAATCAAATACACTGTATCAGACACAAAGTTCCCTGACCTGAAGTCCTGGTCTACTCTCTGAAAGCGAGCCTGTTCCCTTGGCAGCGCCCCACGGCCAAATATGGGCTCGAGGTAAACCCACTTCCTCTGGATGGCATTGAGGTTGTGGAGGTACTCGTCCAGATCCGTCAGCCGAGTTTCCCACAATGAGACTTTGTCCTGGAAGCGCTGGTAGTAGGGCGAGTCCTTCAGCGACTGCAGCAGGCAGCGGTTGTCTCCCACTTGGTTGATCACATCCCTCCAGTCGCGAATGATACTAATGGGGTTGCCAGTGCTATCCAGGTACTCCTTCAGGGAGAATTTTGCACCAGCGCCCCAAAGTTCGACCTCACGAAGAGCCTCACAAATGCTTTCTTCTGCTAAAGCACGTCGGTTCAGTTCCTACAAACACATGCATTTACACATTTTTTAAAATGGACATAAGTAGAAAATCCAACAACTGCCCTTAACTGACCTAAACATTAAGGCACTAATAGTTAGTTATCCCATTAATATGATTCTGCTATCAAACAATGTGTTAAAGAAAACCTAATGATATAGCTTTAATAATCTACATAGGACATTTGTAAGACAAGGAAACTGTGCAACTGACTGGACAGAGAAAGACATTGAGCAGCCAGGGGGAGAAACTGTCATAAATGGTGTCTTGAACACATCTTGAAAAGAAAATTTAAAAACCCCAGAAAATTCAAACAAAACCCGACATTTGCATTTCAATATTCATTATTATATGTGTGTGTATACCTTCAGTTCCAATTTATTGCTTAAAATGATATGCGTGACTTTCAGCAGGTCTTTGAACAGTAATTTCTCTGGTGTGGTTCCTTTGGGCAGGCCAAGCAAGCAGAAAAGATCCAACCAATGATGCTGAGAGAGATTCTCACCCGGTACATACTTAAGTACATGAACTAGACCCTACACGCAGACACACAAAAACAAACACATACGGGTTGGACAATGTAATAACCAAGACTTGGTACCAAAATTAAGTTCCTAAAAGATAAGAGACTAATCATGGCAGTAGTGGGAGTCCCGTGGTAAGATATTGTTTAGGATCAAAAATTCAAGGTTTGGAGATTTTGGCTCTATATCTCCACCACTATCACCACAGAGGCCAAGAGCAAGACCCTTAAACCCCTGTAATTAGGAAGTATGAGTCAGTCTAGATAAGAGTGTGAACTAAATGCCATAAATGTAAATGTAATAATTTGTGACTAAATGTAAGTGAAAATGTTCAAATGATACTCAGCTTAGACTTATAAAACTTAGAAAAGGAACCTTATATTTGTCCACTTCCTTTCGCAGAATCACTGATGCCATGCTGTCTCTCTCCAGCTTGCTCAGACGTTCGCGCCATGCCAATAAAAACTCTTCAAACTCATGAATCTTACTACTGTATAGGAAATACATAGATAAGCACAAACACAAAGTCATACCAAGTATGTGGTGTCCATACTATTGACCTGACTGTAGAGAGGGTACAGTATTATAACAGTACTGTGTAGTGTGAAACAAGTTTTATAGTGGTACTATGTAGAGTACAAGCATACAGCGCACACGTAGCACCTTGGACAAATTCAACATTCAGTACCACTGTGCACATGAGTCTACACAATTTGCCAGCATTTTCCAGTAGATTTTGTGCTCTTTGTCAGGGTGAACTGACAAAACCTTGTCTATGGATCATTCTAACCCGTGTAATATTTTGTGGTCACTTCCCCCACAGACTCTCTCAAGGAGAATGTTGATCAGAGCTTCCTCAATGGCCTCATTTGCATGCTTTGATCTTAAATCGATTAGCTATAAAGTGTGCGTTAACCTGAATGTGATCCAGTCTTCCTGTGCCATCACGTTGAGTCCGTGCTGAAACTCCTCATAAAGAGCCCACATCTTCGAGCTCTCCTCCAGCTCTTGCAGCGTATCAGATGATACAGACGCATCTGGACCTTTCAGCTCAAAGCGCTCACAGTCTTTCCTAATTCACACACATATGCACAAATGAATCAACAGATGGCATTCAGTAGAACGTACTTTTACGTATATGTAATATAAAAGGTTTTTGTCTGCATGAGTGTGCCAGAGTTCTGTTTAATCTACATGTGAAGTGTGAGTATATTTTAACCCCTTCATGGAGGGTTTCAATATGAGTCTTACCTTCAGTCTTACCTTAAATCTGAGATCAGATTCTAAGAGGGCACTTTGAAAACCAGGTGTCAATGTACACTTCTTAGAGTGTTTAGGGTCTATTTTACAAGCAGGCTTGAGTTTCTATATGGAAACTACCACTATGTTTGAAGAAATAAATTTACCACCTGTGTATTTTTCAGGCTAATTTACCAATCACTCAAACTGATTTTAGTATATACTGTATACCAACTCTAACATAAACTAATTAAAGAACCACTAATATTGCGCCTAAAAAACAATCAGCACTCAATTGTATAATACATGTTTACAGATATCTACTTAGATTTCAGTGTATTTGTATGTGTGGGTGGCATTGTCTTGATTATAAAATCCGCTCATATGTTGGTGTTTACAGTATGTGCTTGTGTGTACATACAGAAGCCTTTTTCGTTTAGCTTCAAGCTCATCAAACTCGGCTCTCTTCTTGCGAAAATTCTCCACACAGCGCTGCAGGGCCTCATGGTCCCCTGACTTGATGGCGTCATCGCTGGGTTTGACCTGCATCCAGCTTGAGCGGAATTTCTGCAAGTCCAGCAGGTAAACTTGCACACTGGACAAAACACTAGCCTTTACCGTCTCCACCTGTATTCAGTGTATATGTGTATGTGTGGTGGTGGGGGGGCAGACAGAAACAGAGACAATGTTTACAGAGGCAGAAAAAAAAACACAAAAAGAAATTTTAGCACCTGTGGTGGTGTGTGTGCATATACCTGATCTTTGATCATAAGCTTGTGACTCTCCATCATGAGTTCACACTTGTCCCATTTGGCTCTGAGAGAGCTGACAGAGGACACACCGTGTTTAGCCACAGATAACAGCAGTTTGTTTTTGTCCTCAGCCTGCTGGAAATGAAGCAAAACCTGCACAGAATATTATTATTAGCAATATTACAGCAACAGATCTATTCAAACACATAACCCACATTACAGAAACAATACTATAAAACAAACTACAATACAGACTTGCCAGTGTTAATTCAACGCTGTGGTAACTGTACTTGTAACATTTTCATGTATGAAATTCTCACTGCTCACTGCTTAAGTTTTCATTATTTCTGTTTACTGGCAGTAGTGTGATCTAATATTTTTCAAATGAAAAAACATGTTTTTATGTTTTGATTACATTTACACTCATGCACAAGAACATTACAGTGGCATAATAATACCAACATCAAAAAATTATTATAATTATACATTAAACTAACACAACAGACCATGTTTACAGCCACATTACAGTAACTCCACCACAGTGCTAGTGTAAGGAACAAGAGGTGTATGAGAGCCAGGAATAAACTGGCCAAAATTATTTGATTATTTTTGCAATAACATATTAACATAATTGCGCCTGCCCAGGGTTGTTCCCCGCCTTGCACCCATAAGTTTCCGGGATAGGCTCTGCTGCCCCCACAACCCCAGTTGGGATGACTTTAACACAGGGCCAGTTCGTGGCATAACAGTAGGCTGTTCACCCCGTGATCAGGTTCGAATCCAAGGCTGGTTAAGTTACCACTGAGGTACTCATGAGCAAGGTACCATCCCCAAGCACTGCTCCCTGGGCGTTGCCCTTGTTAGCTGCCCACTGCTCCTTCACAGATGGGTCAAATGCAGAGGACACATTTCGTTGTTGTGCACTGTGTGCTGTGCTGTGGTGTGTTCACAATGTCAAAATAATCACGTACTCAGTCATACACACAGAGCGCATCTTGAATCTACCTCAGATTTTTCTGTTTCTAGTTGGCCATGTTTGGCTGTGACCTCTCCAATCTCTTCTATGCTTTCTGGCTGTGCCGAAACAATTTCCATCACACTTTTAACAAACAGTTCAATGTGCTGAATGTGACCTGGAAAGAACCAAACAGACGTACAGGAATCTAGCTTATAACCTGCAGTGTATAGTGTAGCCAGCAGATGGCAACATCATTTCAAGTGAGTTGAAATCGTGGATCAGTACTGACTTATTGACCCATTTCACATTTTCAGCGACTGCTCACCCTGGACAGACTTCCTCAGCACTGACAGCAGAGTATCAAAGAGCTTCTGTATGAGCTCATCAATAGCTGCCTTCAACGGCTCACAATTCACCGTGATACAATCCACCTTCTGTGTGCTATGAAACATAAACACACTTGCACGTGGTCAGAATGATGACAAATTCCATTTTTTAAAAACTGCGTGATGGTACGCTCATGTTTACCTGGGCAGGCATACATACTGCTTCCTTTTAGCTTTGAGGGCTTTGAAGTTCCTTTCCCAGTCCTGAACACTGTGCAGGTGTTTCTCCACTAGAGCTTCCATATCAACCCGACCCAGTACCACCCATTCCTACACACAAACACACACACAATGGGCCTCAATCATCGACAGTGATTTAGTGTTTATGGGCGCTGACTGGCTGTAGAAGTCAGTTCTACCGAGTCGTGGGGTGGTGTGTTTTGGTATATAAGTTTATTATACACCACTGTGGGGTAATGTGTAGGCGGTGAGCCAAACACAGCTCTGCTGGGTAGTGTGTGTGAGAGGTTTTTTAAGTGAATGATTATTTGAACACACCACAGCACAGCACAGCACACCAAAATGTAATGTGTATCCTTCATGGATGGGTGCATATGATCCATCCATGAAGGAGCGGTGGGCAGCTTTTTGGCAGTGCCCATTGAGCAGTGCTTGGGGTTGGTACCTTGCTCATGAGTACCTCAATGGCGCCTTTACCAGTTCAGCAGCATTCTGATCATGGGGCCAACGTCCTAACCGTTACAGTACCAACTGACCTGTCTGTGTGTTTGTTTTTGTGTGTGAGTGAAGGCGCACTAGTCCTTACATTGAAGCTCTCCCGCACAGCCTGCAGTCTGCTGAAGAGCTGCTCAGCCTTGCTGTAGATGGTGAGGAGGCCCTGAGCATTTCGCTCGATCATCCTGCTGAAGATGGGCTCCTCCCCCACCTCACACACTCCCCTAAACTGGTTTGGGATGCAGATGAAGCGCTTCGTCTCACGGTAATACTTTGCCCGAATTTCCTCAAACGCCGGTCGGAACTGAAGGCGGTCCTGCCTGCATGTCAAAGTACACGGTAACACACACAATAACAACATACACATCACTACATTTCAACACTCTTTAAACTCACAGATCATAGTAACAAAATCAAACAGAATATTACACAACACCCACACTTCAGTTCAACAGACACACATCCAATACCAACCAACATTCGGCACACAACACTCTCAGTTCCTACACAATTCAAGACTGTATCACAAACTTATCAACATCCCTTCCAATACAAAAAATGCATACCAACAAGTACTCCGACATACTAACACACTCTCCACACAGGTATTTTGTGGGACTCACTCAAAGATGAGGTCCACATATATTTCTCGAAGGTTCTTGTTAAGGTTCTCCAGGCCCAACTGGTACTGAACTTCCAGAGCCTTGTACAACTGAAGATTCCAGTGCTGCCTCCATGCTCGCATGTCACTCTGACGGATCCCCTAGGGCAATTAAGCAAACACACAGAGATACTTACAGTAAGAAACACTCATTTAAACCTCACTGTCCCATCAGCCCATACAGACTACACTCACAGTTCACCGAGGAGGGTGGTTACTTCTTAAACAATTAGAAATTATGGGTTAAGGGTCAGTACCTGAGACTCAAGGGTAGCAAATGCTGTCCTGAGGTCCTGTAATCCATCTTTCCACAACTTCTGCTGTTGTATTAGATCCAAATTCATGAATACTATCACCTATATCATACACATACAGACAAAGAAAAACATTTAACCTAAATGTGAAAAAGGAATGATGAAATATGCATACTCATACACACACAACAAAGATTATATGGCCTAGGTACATTCTACAAACAGTATAAAGTACATGCAGCCTTAAAAACAGTGTGTGGTCATTTACATTTGATTAGATTTTCATTTTGGAATTTCTCTCCCTGGAGCAATTTGGGCTTGCTCAGTGACCAGTGGTGGCAGTGCCGTACGATTTGAAGCCACAATCTCTTCATCCAAACGGAGTATCCTACCACTAGACCACCATAAGCCCAAAGAAATAAGCTGACAGTCGTCTGGGTCTGAAGCCACAATGGCAGTTTTCTTTTCTTCTTTTCCATGTTGTTTTGTGCTCATTATCTGTCTAAATTTGTTTTTCAGCCATTGTTAAAACAGTAGTTACAACGTGATTTCACAATTGCACACCTTGTCGATGAAGTCAGTGTGCCACTTGCGGAGCTTCCTGTTTTGTGTTGAGAGCGTCTCGGCAGCTTTCTGCAACATGCTTATGTAAGACTCTAGCTCTTGGGGGTTCTTCCATGTTACAAGCAGTCTGCCATCACCGTCCTGAGGATCTGAACCAGGGCCCTGTTGCTAAACACAAGAACTAATTGCATTTTGTCTCCTAAAACTTTGGGTAAAAACATGAATGCAAATGACCACTTTAGGCACAATATGTGCACAAAATGATGCGCTATGTTCATTAAAGAAATTAACAATAAATCTCACTTTACAGGAGCTGCGGTGTTCAGTACCTTAATGATTTGTTCAAAAGCCAGAGCGTAGTTCAGCATCATGGGTTTTTGAGACGGGATCATCTGCTGGTCTATAGTGTTGTAGAAATAAGCCACCTAAAGTACGCACACAAAGTTTTGTCTACAAAGTTTGCTTTCAGTATGACAGTTGGTAAAATCTGAAACTGTCTTTAAGCAGTTTATACCTGTTTGAGTATGAGAGCTTGTCTATGAAACTTATCGGCCGTCTTGGCTGCTAGCTGGATCTTGGCAGGAACAGTGAAGCCCAAAGCAGAGAGCTGCCTTACCTCCCTCACCAAACTCACAAGCCTTTCGGAGTAATGAATTTTTAGCTTCCCATCAGTATGGTCCAGCTCCATCACACGGTCACTCTCCTGCAAACTGTGCACAAACATTCAGGCCCTTTCAAATCAGCGTGGCTTCATGGCAAACACTAACAATATATAGATGCGTGTTTGAATTTTGCACCTGATTCCTGATTTGGGGTCAGTGAGGTCAGACAGTAGCTCTCTGGACCACTTTTCAAACTTCTTCTGCTCATACAACCTCAGCTGATCCTGGATGTCACCAGAAAACCGTAGAATTGAACAAAACCCCTGCAAGTCTGACAACACAGCCTCTGCCATCTTTGTGGAGTCATCAACCTACAAACACACACACATCTGATATTGACTTCCATAACCAATGCACTGAAAGCTGAAATGCATTTTCATCAACAGAAATGCTCTTCTCCATTTTCATTACACACTGTACAATTGATGCCTGATTTGTGTGGATGTGATTTTATAAATGCGTGCCTATATGTGACCCTTCACGGCAAAACTAGTCGCTTGTCGCAAATTTTCAAAATTCAAAAAGAACAAAAATCAAGCCTCAAAACGATACCTATATCGAATGAATATCGACATATGACTGAGATATCAACATTCAAATGAGTCGGGTTTCTCCTGTCACACCAAGTGAGAAACGGAGAAATCTGCCTTTGAAGTTGACTATCGAAGTAGCACTCACAGACACTTTGTACGGTCGCGGCTACGTTTGTATTTACGGTAGCCAACGCTGCATTCACAGCCACACGGACAGCCTACCTGCATTAGGTTAACTGAACTCGGGAGACGAAGAGGGATTCCGGAGAAATATCTTCACGCTAGTTAACGAGTGGATTTACCGTAAACACTGAAGTAGAGCGGTCAAAACAGAAACTTTTAACATTCTGCTGGAATTGAATTCCTCACCTCAAGAAAGTCACGTTTTTAGGATGGAAAGGGTAAGTTTTTCAGTGAAATTTATTCACAACAGTACAGTATAGACCTTCCACTGTTTCAAAACACTAAAAACAAAAAATCCAAAATTTTACCCCACGCAACATAAACGCTCGTTTTTCTCGGAAACCTCTGTTGCAACAAGCGACTGGTTTTGCTGTGGAGGGTCACATATTTGTTCATTAGATTTACCTTCAGGAGAAGCTGTCTGACCCACACAATGCAGCTGACAATATCAGAAAGGTTCCTGCCCGCCAAAGGGCCACTTTTCTCTCCTGAAGCGCCTTGGCAGCGACTCTTAAATTCAGCAGACAGCCCTGCACACAAAGATTGAAAACACTCACAAATGAGTCTATGGAGGAAAACTGTGTTACAGAATGGTTGCAGCTTTTTGTAACTAAGAGTAAAAATATTTTGTTTTGGTTAATGAGATTAAGATTAGGAGTACATTAGGGTGTATTTAATCTAGTAATCATGTCTGTGTACCTTTGCAGTAGTCAAGCAGGCATGTGAGCAGTGTCTCTCTTTCTGGCTGAAGCTCTTTGCTCACTGTAGGCCGTTTGATGAGCTCTCTGTGGTTCTGAAACACCTGCAGTAACTGAACACACACATTAATTATTTAAATGTGTCTTCATGAGGAAACCCTGGTTTGAAAATACAGTCATCTGTACATGTGTATGTTTGTTTGAACCTGCTGGGGACTGTCCTGCACATCTCTAATGAATGTCTTGATCTTCCCTGCTGCTTCTTGTTCAGCAGGAGCAATTACCCTCTCAAACTGAGAAACGGCAGCTCTCCACAAAGGCTACAGATGGAAAACACACACCTATAAATGCCTCAATGCTGTGCATTCCCTTAATACCGCAGCATTAGAAGCGTACATTATCTCAGTGTCAAGGTCTCAATATATTTCATGAGGTTGAAAGGAATTTATAGACGCCTCTAATATTTCAACAATACAATGACTATATAATACAGGTCTGTAATGGTTTTAATTTATTTTTCTTGCACATTTTTTCTCCTCTTTTTCACGCACATCTAATAAACTCACTACTTCAAAAAGCCTATGTTTAGTAAGACAAGGTGAGGATTATGTAGTACCTCAGTATAAGGGTTGTACAGTAGAGGATTGAGTCCAGAGAAAGACTCAAATGCTGTTGACGCAGGAATCTGCTGCTGCCCATCCAACAAAAGTTGTAGTTTCTCATAAACTGTTCGTATTTCCAGTACCTAAAGAAACACAAACACCTTCCCAAAAGCTGAACAAACTTTATGGGATAAGTTGGTACAGAACTTATTTACGTCAGCCTGACAGGAGTTTGTTTTTTGATTCACCTCTTCAAGTCTATGGATGAGACTCTGTAGCCCCTGGGGCACGTGTTTGTCCCCTTTCCATGGATGAGTTGAGCAGTTCTTCCACACCTGATTTGTCAGATGCCCACAAGCCGCCACCCACTGCTCACACACAGCCACACCCCCTCTGATGTTCTCCCTGATGCTCATGTATGGATCCACCCACAACTGCAGTCCACTGAGCTTCGTCTGAACAAACCTCCCCAAACATGATCCTACATACACACATACAGAGTTACAGAATCATATGGACATGCACAGTAACACTACCAAACACACACACAAGTACCTATGACATCCATGAGTCTGCACATGCGTGTGTCAGGGTAAGGAGTGTGTTCATTTTGCCTCCATATGTCATCCAGCACGTCTCGAGTGTTCTCCAACACATCCTGTGCTTCCACTAAACCCACAATCTCCAGATTGCTGTAGTTCTGCAATTCCAGTACACACAAGGCACATTTCTTAGCTCTGTCAACAAGTTGCATTTTTGTATATGCACAATACGTTTATTTATATAGCAAGTTATCTAGATTGGCACGTTACTCTACGTGTACATCTTTGTGTGTGTGTATGTGGGAGTGGGTGCGTACCGTCTTTATGGTCCTCAAGAGCTGGCTAAAATATGCTGCTCGGTTCCTCTCATGGCTTCTCTTAGCTGACTCAGAGACCTCAATCCAGAACTGATACTCATCAACTGGACTTACAATACCTAAATTATCTCACAAAGACACATAAACGTTTTACCATTATCTGTTAATTATATGCAGTAGGATATAGTATAAGCTGAACTGAATTATAGTCAAATCATGTATTGATGCCTTGCAGTGACATCACAAAACTATAGCCGCCGTATTGAGTACTGGGAAATATCGAGTACTGCGTTTGTTTTCAAAGAAAATCAGTACAGAATCCGCTCCAGACTGACAGCTGGTTACCTGTAACCTAACGTTACCTGTAAAGCTTTCACTTCAGTTATCGATGTTACGGATATTTCTCATTTTGATGCCCAAGAACTTGAGAGATACAACGAAAAGACCACTATTATTGGAAGTGAGGCGGACGGAGTCCCTCCAGACGTTTTCCATCAACTGACATCCGCTGGCACACTACCTGAATTTTCCTTCCACGACATTTACATCTATCAGTTAACCTGACACGTTCCTTTGTGTAACTTTGTGTAAAGTTGCTAGCGCTATCTAGCTGTTGTTAGTGCAGGACAGGGGTAGGCTAGGGTAAGTTAAATCATCTGCCAAATTGTAGAGGAGGGTAAACTGAAGGATGAGTGATGTCAGAGTGATGTGAAGGCTGTTCAGTCTTGAGTGAACTATTTTTGGAAATACAAGAGGTGAAGAGGTACAAGAATTAGCCTCCATGCGAGCAAGCTCCTTAGTTGTTACAACAGTTTTGACGTGTGTGCCGTCAGTTGCAAAGCATCAATGACAGATAGTGCTCTGCAGGAATTTTTGTTCTGCATCGAGTTTGAGTGAAGACTGAAAGGAAATGTTTAAGAGACAATAAAACCCATGTGAGCACTCACCAAGAACATCTTCCTCAGAAACATCATTTTCCCCAAAATCCATAGGATTTGCATGTCGAAGCACAGAACCCAAACCTGCCTCTAGCTCACTGAGAAGAGACTGAAGATGTGGATCAAATAGCGGAGACCTCTTCTCATTCTGAACACACACACAAACCCGAATACTGTGGTGACTGCATTGAAGTTGAGAGCACTATATTGTTATCTTTATTTATTCTGTCTTACCTGTAAGAGCGCAGGGTTGAACACCTGTCGGAGGGCCTGGTACAGAGTGCTAATGGGGGACTCCAGCATTGAGGATATCAACACTGCACTGCGCATATTTTCCTCTGTAATTACACATGGACTCAGCTTAAAGAAAACCAGAACATGCTCCTCAACACCACCACCGTCCATCTGCAAAGATAAACACACACACACACACACCCAATAGAGAAGACAGAAGAAGGTCAAAACAAGGCAGATCATGAATCTGATTCTCAGCTCAATGGTGTGTATGATTTTTTTTTCCGCTGCATCATTCATCACCTTACTGGAAAACTTCAGCTCATCTCCTTGTCTGACAGTAGCCAGCATGAACTGGTTTGCATCATCCAGGAAGGTGTTAAGTTGTGTGTCGGAGGCCAGCGATGGTGACGGCTTCAGACCAAAGAAGCTCCCCGCTGTTGTGAGGAGGAAGAGCTTCCGAGGGTCCTCCAGATGAGGGGCCATAGCGTTCTATCCTCTAAAGCACCAACACACACCTTTTTAAATACTGTATATCAAATAAGACAAAAGGACAGAGGCCAAAGATCACTGTGTAAAACTCATTTTTAACGGATTTTTAAATGTACTTTTTGTAACCACACCGTTCTGTTTTAACCAACTACTACAAAAACATTCAGGTTGGTACAAAGTTGTTTTTTGATAACCCAAAGTTCTTTAGGTCCCTTGTAAATAAGACAATATTGCCCTCAGGAGCATCACCAGAGATTTATGCCTAGGAAAGATATGCTGTGTGGTGGTGGTGTGTATTAAAGAGATAATTAATAGCTGAACGAGTAAAAGTAAACGGCCAATTATATCAGTGAGGACAAAGGAATAAATTAGAGGTGAAAGGTGTCAATTAATCATTTACACCCAACCCAAAAACCACCCTAAATGGGTAAAGCTCTCAAAAATCCCAGTGGTTAGTACAAAGAAATTAACCACTTGTTTGCAGAGGGGAGTTTAAGACCATTCTAAGCATAACAGTGTCGTCAAAACGGAGGGAAAGCATATTTATTAAAAGCATTAAAAGTGAAAATTGACTAATATAGCCCTCCAAATACACCGCTGATCCCATAAAGACCACAACGCCTCAATATTAACCCCATCAAAATAGCTCCTATAGTCAGGTTCACATCTGCTTCGTCATGGTTCTACTTGGAGGCTCATGGCGTCGTTCAGCTTCACATCCGATAGCGACACTGCATTTCTTCATATTCCTCCGCGCGTTAAAACAAGACCCGCTGGAAGATAGAATACAATCTACACGCTGATTCAGTCACTCCTAACTAGAGCTACTCATATACTATTAATTTAGTCTACTTTTAGTTGCATTTCGTCCGTAGTTTGCCATTTGAGGCCAAGATATTTTTGCGAACTAGTTCTCTGGCTAACCAGTCAGGTTTTGGATTTGACGGAGGAGGAGGGTTGGAGGCACAAAGTTTGCCTCGCCCAAAAATACACAGCCAAGCAAATCAGGAAACTAAACACACAACCTGCCACTAACTATATTTGTAAGCGATTTCACAGGAAACAACCTAGACGTAACTTAGAATAAATGGACTGGGGACCGGTGATCAGAGGTTCCGCTTTGGCTTGTTTTACTGATGAGCATCCACAACAAATATATCTTCTACTCATTATAGACGTATTAAAATCTGCTGAGCTTAAGATTTTACGGCCTGCAGACAAAAGTGAAGCTACAGCCCCGCTTCCCACAGCCTTTAACACAGACGCGCCATGTCAACACGAAAGCCATTCATTGTCCGACCGCTCTGCACAAAAATGAGGCGTTTAGAGAGGTATAAAAGGACACTCGAAATATCAGTTGTTTCGCTGGCGGTAGTCAAATGGTTCATCACCGTAAAATGTACATAGGCACACACTGCAATTACGAAGACGCTACACAAATTCAGAAAACACTTTCATCAAAATTACAACACATGAGCCACATTTTACAAACACGTGACACATTCACAGACGCCCTGCTGCAAACTGACAACAGAAATGTTTCCAGGAGACTTTTCAGTGGAGCCACATAGGTTCTCTTCTGTTTAAATAGATTGATTTTTTAAATCAGCTTTATTGTTATTTTTCACTTACTGATTTTCGACGCTTTTGCGGCATGTGACCGCCTGAGGAAACACTTGTGACTTTTGACAGTTGTTGTAGCCGTTTACTTTTCCTAAGTTGTATGTGTTTTGCGTATTTGCAGCGCGTTTATAAAATGTGGCGTATGTGTCGTTTTAATGAAAGTGTTTTCTGAATTTGTGTAGTCTTCGTAATTGCAGTGTGTTTTGAATTCGCTTTTGTTGCTTTGCTGCGCGTTTTTTTTATTGCATTAGGCGAACGTACTATTTTCAGTGTAGTTTCTCTGGTGTATTTGGCCATTTTTAGGCCGGAAGTACTTTATGTAGTGGTGTTGCGCAGTTCTGCAACTAGACGTTATAGCTTGTGAGACCTAGACTCAGCTCGGAACCCCTAACGAAATCTGCGTTTTGGTTGTTTGTGGCAGGCGAAATAAAAGCATGTATAAGGTAATTTGGTCATAAACATTTAATATATTGTACCTTATTGTAGTATGTACCATGTAGTAGGAATTGGAGTTTTTTGGGACGTATAAGCATGTATAATAGCACAATGGTTTGCTCTGTTGCTTCGAGGTTCCCCAGAGCGAAAACAGTACGAGGATGTGTTCAAACTTTTTCCTGTTACTATTTCTATTTAAGACGGAATTTCATTAAAATCGTGGAAAATGTGACCTCATAGGAGGATGGTGTATGTAGAGGCTGCCAACAGAATGAAAAAATAGTGACGTCATTGTAACAATTCAAAATTTGTATGTGGCTTCGGTCAGATAAGGAGACGAGGCGGAGTTCTCAAATAAAGTGCGCAAGTTGCATACACATTAAAGACAATATACACAGAAAATAGTCAAGACTACACATTACAGTGTGACTTTTAGGCCAGTTGGATACCATCTTTGTTAATAAAATTATTATATATATTATTAACGTTAAATGATTGTTAATTTTGCTTTTTTGGGAGGAAACAACAAAATCCGATCCAAAGTATTAAAAAAATTAAATTTTAAAATATCCACATAAACATACAGATCACTTTAAACCTATTGTACGCACAATTTGTGGGTTTTTAATTCTAAAGTTCAGTTATTGCATGTAAGATCCTACAGCCTACAGCCACCACAAGCGGGAGCTACTTAAATACTAAACGTCAATTTCATATATAATTTCTCAGAAACGTCTACACTATTAATGTACTATACAGTAGTTATTAGGTGCCAGATGACATTTTCCAGTAAGACATAACATCTTAATTTAACATTTTCAATATTAAACACAAATGAATGTTTATTACACACAGACCACACTATAGTAGATGAACAATTTATTAGCATTTTCTGTAAATCTATATGAATACAAACAGTTTTCACATTCATTTTATTAACTGTAAACTTAGTTCTGGTATGTTTATACACCTTTTAAATATACTGAAAAAAGTCTCACTTTGGTAAAACAGTAAAACTGGAATACACACAGCAGTCCTGAACTAACTAAATGAGCGTGTGTGTGTGTCTGCGTTACTGCTGTTTGAGGAACAGCGCTGCACCACTCTGTATCCACTGGTCCTGGTTTCCTCCACAGGGCAACTCAATGTGTGTGACCACACGAGTTCTCTCTGCATTCATGTACACCGGCAGCCACACACACTCCTCTGGGGAGTAACTACCGGGACCACTCTGAAATACACACACAGTTAACCTGAGGTTGTACTTTGAATCTGTTGATCACATATCACCCTCTAACTTTACATATAAAATGTGTTTGGATATGAGTGTGACAGTACCTGTGGAATCCAGGCCATGTGACACACAGGTACATTACACACACTGGGTGAGTTGTGCTGGTTCTCACTTAGACGACTTCCATCAAATCTGCAGCCTTCTAACTGCAGCCCTCCAATCTACACACAATAACCCTCAATAACCCTGCGTATGCAACAACACAAACTGGGGCCAGTGGTAACATGTAGATGTGTGTGTATGTGTGTTACCTTCACTTGCAGTTTTGCCCCAGCTATTGCACTCTTCCACGATGCCACAAACTTCAGACTATCCATAGAGCAGCGCATAGACCTAGAACACACACAATTATAACACACTCGTACACTGCTAACACTCTCTGAGTAGTACAGGTCTGCAGAGGTGTATTACCTGGCGGTCTCCTGTCTCAGGGCATTGAGGAAGGTGTCTGGGTGGAAGAGTTCTGACAGATCCAAAGTGTCACTCAGAATTGTGTTCCTGTCTACCTTCTCTACCCAGCTCTGTGGCAAATACAAACAGTTCAAATGAGCAACGGCCAGTGCAGTTTTTACCACATAACATGACACCAAGAAGCAAATAATGTTCAAATTCTACACAAAAATCTCAAAAATAACACTGTCAGTATCCATCTGTACTTATGGGTCTAGTGTTTGTGTGTGTGTCAAAGCATAACATTGTGTACCTGGACAGCAAGTGCTCTGGTCACTACTGCTCTGAGGTACTGCATGGGATCTTCTGGACCCTCCCATTTATTCTGCCAGCTCAGAGGACACTGGAAGAGAGAGAATGAGAGAGGGATGGAAAAAACTAATTCTATGAATTTTAGGTGAAGGAACAGTTCCAGCAACCAGACTTTCAGGCTATAAAACTGTGTAAAATCTAACACTCTCCTTCACCCAGCAAGCAGTGCGTAATGGAACACAGCATGCGGACAGACACATAGATACAAACATAGAGACATGTGTACCTCCTGGTTGAGCAGAGCAGTTGCTAGTTTGTGGATGTCGGCTGTGAGCAAACAGGTGCCCCGTATCACCTTACTGAGAGAGGCCAGGGATTGGTGGATGCTCTGGACCAATCGAACTGCATTAAACTGCTCCAGCAGGACAAATGAAAGAACTGGAGAGCCAACTCCCTCTGTAGGTGGAGTTATTTTCTGTTGGATCAACGATGAACCCTGACAGAGACAGAGAGAGAGAGAGCGAGCTCATATATCACTGTCTTATGGAGAGTGTAAATGTAGGGGTGTGTGGGTGTACCTGGTTGAGTCTCTTCCACAGGTTTAGTACAGATGAAAGACCAGTGGACCAAACCTCTCGGTCAAACTTTGACCCTGCAGCCAGTGACCTTCTCAGAATTCTGAGCTGAGAGATCACCTGCATGAAAAGGATGGAAAAGGTGTACAGAGCAGTTTGTTGCAGTCAAGCAATCTGTTTGGTTAAAAAGTGTTTTAACCATGATCATCATCTCTGCATGTACACAATGAAGTTTCATAATTAACACTGCATGTCAAGTGTAAAACAACCCCTTGTTTTTTAGAAAAATAATACATACAACAATTGTAGACCCTGAGTCTGGCACTATTTTTTGCACAGTTCAATATGGACTCACCCTATATGTGTTTACATCATGTGCTGAAATGTTAAAGTGGAGCCCATATTGTATTACCTGTGTGCTGATTATACGTTGGGCAGAGCGCTCCATGTTGGCAGGAAGGCCAAAGAAACTGGGCTTGTCATCCTCAGGCAGACTTTCCACCATACTGCAATAATCCTACACACAAACCCACACGAATGCCCATACTTTGTGTTACTGTGACATATTAGCATTCTCTTCAGGTTGTGTGTGTGTGTTTGTGTGTGTATACTCACCACTATGCTGCAGGAGTTGGGGAGCATGATTGGTGGAGGGAAGGCAGCAGTTTTTCTGCTGTGTGACTGTGTGTGAGGGAGCGTTTGGGTGTTGAAGAACTGCTGCAGATGTGAGCGCAGGATCCTCAGGTCACACACGTTATCCACACGGCCTCCATAGATGGCATTCTCCAGTAAACCACGAACATACTCCCACTGAAATGCCTTACCACCTGCAACACACATACATTGTGTAATGAATGTCACTTAGTAAAGAAGACAGGTCTAAAAGTGAACATGTGTACAGACACAGATTAACCCATGGGTTGTAATGGGATATAATTCTAATTAGTAATTTTACACACACACAAACAGTTCACCTTCAAACAGTCGGTCAATTATATCAAACCCGGCTCTCAGGTCAGACAGGGAGAATTCATAAAACTTAGTCCAACCCTGCAAAAGAGAAAGAGAGAAAAGTCACTCCAAAAACATAGTGTCACTGTGGTTTGTAACTCTACACCCATGTGGAATCTATACCTGTGTTGCTGTGTTAGGTGCTCTACACCTTTCTTGACTAGTTGCAGTTGTTTACCTGTGGTATGTAGTTGCGTCTCTCCTGACACACAGCGTGGAACCAGGCTAAGCAGAAGAGTGACTGAGCTCGCGTGACTTGTCCTCCTTTACTGATCTGCTCCGAGCTCCACGACTCGTACGTCCTCATCAGGTTCTTCTTCAGACCAGGAGGAGCCTCATAAGTGATCTTGAGGCTGGACTGCAGCAGAATCGGGCTGAAGTTGGGATGAACCTCTGCAGTTAACCACAGCCGAAAGCCTGCTTTTGGCTGCATACTATTCAGCTCCTAAACCAGGGGTATTTGATTAAAAGATTCCCAGTTGGAGAATTTTTTCTCAAACAAAGGTCTGGAACATTATAAGGTCTACCATGCGTTATCAGGAATCGTTCAAGTAGGGTCATGTTACTCACCTTCTCCAGCAGCGGCAGCCAAGCTGTGACCAGGTGTAGATTCTTCAGACAGAGCCATTCTCCACTGCGAACACACTCCCTCAAAATCTGCAGAGCTACATCAGCCTGACCCTGTCCCATGGCCACCTACAAACAGACACACAAATGAATATACATTCTGTATAGTGTAAAACTGAGAGGGACAAAGACACAGACACATACCTCATGGTAGTTCTCCCGTCCTACAGTCTCTGTGGCAAGTTCAAGAAGCTCTTGGGATGGATCTGCTCCAGGGGAGATGATGATTAACACCGACTCTGTTTCCACAGTCTCCTCATACACACGCCGTAGATTCAGAGGAGGAAGAGATAGATCCCTCATTCCTTCAAAGTGCCGACAAAGGGCAGAGAAATGACAGAAAAATACGAAACACAATTCATTTTAGTTAGTGATGAAATCATTTGCTTATTCAATATGGACTGACAGAACACAGAGAAACATTTCTAACACACACAACATCTGTTTACATGGAACAAATGTTTGATATTATGCAGTTAAACATCTCAGTTAAACAGTGCTGTCACGCTGTGACTTAACATGGCTCCAATTCAAAATTTGGATCCACATTTTCTGAAGGACTTTCCTTTTCTGTTTACTTTCTTGTTTGGTGATTTGACAAGAATTGGATTTGTTTATTCCGTCTGGTTACTTCCCGCTCTGAGAACATCGCCATATTTCTTCCATGCCACAGTAACGTACAAATCTTCCTTACCCAGCGCATGTGAAGCAAACACGGCCATGGCACTCTGCAGCCGGTCTGGTCTCACTGCCTGCACCAACAGCACCTGCAGATAAGACAGAGGTCTGATCAAGACCCTGATTCACATCATTTACATTTATGATGATAACCTCTAGGTCCAGGGCCAAACATCCTACCACTAGACCACCACCACACCCCTTCATAATGACCCAGTGACAGGAGCTGGCTTCAGCTCATGCTTATATTCTCTCATCACTAGAATCTTCCCTTCATTCTTACAAACTTAGACTGACTAACAGGTGAGTCCATCAATGAAGAGAGATAAAGATAGGGAACACTCGCTGATGATGAGGTTGAGGTTGATGACACTGATTCTTCATTAGTGCAAGAGTAACGTGTTTGTGTGTGGATGCAGCAACAACATAAGTCTACAGGAAGCAGTTTCAGGCCAGTGGAAGGAGTTTCTGAGTGACAACCAACCTGTTGAAAGAGAGAGATCTTCTTTTTGATTGAGTGTGGGATTTCCTGTTCGCAGGTGGAGCTCTGGGAGAAGGACAGCCAGAGATCTGCATCGCTCAGACACAGAGACTGATAAAGGACAGGGAAGGTACTCTGTAGAGAGAGGCAGAACATCATATCAGTAATATTAATACTGAGAATGCGCAACTGTGAGTGACTGTGAGTGCATAAGTGTGTGTTACCTTGATTAAAGCTACAGCTGTAGCTCGTTCTTGATCAATCCAAGAAGGAAGTTGCTCTTGTACTGACTTCTGGGAATCCTACAGACAGGACAGAATCACACAGATAGATGAAAGTGAAAGATAGATAGAGGAGTAGACAGATACAAAGACGTCCAGAGGCATCTTCAGAGACACAGTTCCATACCGCTTTCCTGATCATGTCTCCTACAATTAGTCCAGTCAGTGCTTCCCACTCCTAAAATACACACAGGCACTGTAAGAACAAATTCTGGAAAAATATAAAAACATGATGAGCGTAAAAGTGAGAAAGTGCATACATTCTCCTGAAACAGTTCTGGATACATCCCCTTCACAAAGTGCAGAGCAAACATGAGCAGATCGGCCTGAGGAAAAACAGCCACAGTGTAATTGCACATTAAATTCAATTGTAACTAATTACCAAGCAAATTTATGTCTAGCAGAACTTCGTTATGACACTCCAATGTTCTTTCAAAAATGTCCAGTGCAAATTTCCAATCAGTCTAACATCAACAGCACATAGATATTCAGTTGCACGTGTTCATATTTTGTTTATAATTGTAAAGTTTATTCAGAATATATATTTTATCTGTATACTGTATTCTCTTAGTTTTAGCAAATGTCTCTAATGTAACGTATTAGTACACTTTAGTGCACTGTCTCATGGTTGATTCAAACTGTGTGTGACAGATAATGAATCTTGAAACAGATCTTGGCAAAATACTCAAGGATTTTTACAGACTTCTCTCTCATTTTCTGAGACACATAGATAAACAACAGCTGTCTCTTTGACATTTCCATTCCTCTTTTAGTTTCTAAAAGATTGTAGTCAGGCAGAAACCCTCCCCAACAAAATGATGACTGTGTGTAAACCTGCATTCAATCTCACCTTAAAAAGTGAGCGGCAGACGTACTCGTACACCATGTTCTTCAGGGACATCTCTAGTGCAGTAATCCTCACTTCTGTGCTGTCACTCTCCTAAATGACAGACAAAACACCATGAACGTATACACTGTATATACAATTATATAAACATAAGTGCACATGCTCTGTGCAGAACCAGCTTCAGAAAAGCGATGAGGCTTTGTACTTTAAACAAATGCATTCCACAAGCAGTAGGATATTACACATTTTGCTCAGGAGCTTGACCAAGATGCACTGTTACTCCTCCATCGCTAGCTCCAAGCTCAACTGAGACACAGTGAGGATATTTATCCTTGTGTTAAGGATTAGGGGATATATTTAGCATTAAGAGTTGAGATTTGGTAAATGCATATATGGTATATTAATTGTCTTGTTTTATTAAAAAATTTAATAAAAATCTATGTCTGCATGTACACAGTTGGGCAGTTGTTTACCTGTTTAGTCTGCAGTGCTTTATGGAAGATCCGGAGGAAGGAGGCCAGACTGAAGCGGTACATGTTGTTAATTCGGGACAGATCGGTAATTACAAAATACATCTTACTGGCCCTCTCAGCCAGAGGAAGATATGCATCCCTCTCCTACAAAGACAGAGACACGGACACAGACAGAGAGAGAGACAGTGACAGACTTCTACTGAATATCGAAAAATAACTGTGTTTTGGCAATAGTGTACACAATAGACTGTTTGATCAAGCAGTGTTACAAGGAATCAAACTGAACAAAGAAAGGAGAAAGTGATGAGTCTTGTTGTAGTCACACACATGTACGTAGATGGGGTGTTACCTGGTCAAGTGAAGTCTGTAGTCGGTGAGATTCTATAAGAGCATCGTGGATCAGAGCACTGCTGGCTTTGGTCTGATTCAGAGACTCAATCAGCTCTTTATTTTCTAGAATATTTCCCTGCGCTGTAGCCAGAGTCTACATACACACACATACAGAAGCACAAATCTTCAATTAAAACTGCAATTATTATAAAATCAAGCTGTCCAGTGCATGTAATGAGCATCTGGAAGCAGCAGAGCAAATCAGCAGAAAGGAGGATTTTATGGAATGATCATCTTTAGTATTATTATTATTATTATTATTATTATTATTATTATTATATTAGTTCTATACCAGTATGAGAGAGAGATTATACTTGTAAATTATTAGTAATTGTAATTCAGTACTAATAATAAAGAGACTGTGGGATACAATTAAGCACCTCTAGCAGTGAGTCCTCAAGCAGAGCAAGTTGAATTTTCTTCTCTTCTTCCTGCTGCAGTAATCTGGTCTTTTCTTTCTCCAGTTCTGGCCTCTCATGCTGTATAGTCAATGCCAGCAGCTACACACACACACACACACACAAATATATCAGAAACCCTGGAAGCCAGAATAACTTGTCTGTGTGTGGTGTGCCTTTTTATGACTGTCTTACCTGTCCTTGCAGACCTGCTCTGGTGGTGGTGAAGTTCACTTCAGTGATTACAGAAGCAGCATCGGGTGGAATGATGGGATTGGGATTCCGGGTGGCCAGAAATAGGCGGAAATCTTCATTATAATCCACAACTTTATCCCCAATCTGCACCACATACCGAGGACCTGCAAACAAGACAAGCATTGGTGTAAATCAGTTCAAATTCCCTCTCTCTAATAAAGAACACTACAAAACATGCTCTGAGAAACAAAGAGATTGACTCACCCTGGGCAATGAGGTCTCTGCGCAGTAGAGGGTAGAGCACTTGCTCAACTCCATCCACCTCCTGAATAATCAGAGTCTTCCCAAAGCGTACTGCCAACTCCAAGACTGTGACAAGGTTAGAGTCCTGGAAAAGATGTGAGAGAGCGAAAAAAAGAGAGGGACAGTGAGACTATTAGTAATCAGAAATTGTCGGGAGACTAGTAAAAGTAGTTTGACAAGCATTATCTTTGACTTGATTTAGCTGGTTAAATCATAGTGTGTGCCCTTACAAAAATGTTAGGCTTCAGGCAAACAGTTGCTGTTAGCCTCTGGCAATGTTGGCACAAATTTGCAGCAATGTCATATTTTCATATGCAAATTAGGTGGAAAACTTTGTGGAAAACTTTTGCATCTGGCAACTTTGTCCCCAAAAGTTCACTACAAGTTTACTGGCAAAATGTTTTGGCAAATCACTGGCAAATACACTTGCCACTAGTGGCAATTTGTCATTGTTGCCAGAACTTGTCACTAGTGGCTGACAATGGCAAACTTGTGGCAACATATTCTGGCAAACTCCACTGCTTGCCACAAATTAACCTCAAACACTTTATTTTTGTAAAGGTGTGTGTGCTTGTGTACCTGCTGGTTGATGACTTCCAATCGATGCTCCCTCAAGTGAGTGCGTAGCCACTCTGTTGCACGTGAAGAAGGGTCTATCAGGAATGGGCATGTAACACTCTAAACAGATAAATGCACACATGGAAAGGGGATAGAGAGAGAGAGAGAGAGACTGTTAAAATGGCTTAGGATAAAAAAAATCTCAAAATTGACAAATTTATCATTTTTTAAAGTTTCTAAAAAGAAAAGATTACTTTATAAACGCTCACACAGCTGAGAGTTAATACAATCAAATACAGTTGGATATTTCATTGCTGACATAAAAGCACCATTATTAAGTGAGGCCAGACACTGACTACTCAGTCCCACAATGCTCTACTCCAGATTCATCTCTGATTTCACCAAGCCTCTACACTTAGAGCAGCACAGACTAGAAACCACGTGATCCACTCTGATACAGCCCAAACTCCATATAAGTATGTGTGTTTCAGAGACCGAGAGGAGAAAATAATGAACTTCTGAGAAAGATATGAATGAAAAGAGAAACGAGAGATATGAATATATGTTAATGTATGTGAGAGAGACAGTGTGGCCTTACCCGCGTCTTTAGTGCAGTAATCTGTGTGCGGCATGAGAATGAGGAACAGGCAAGCAGACAAACATTCATGAACACAAACACACACATACACAGAAACTGAACACACTGTTTATGATTTATGAATTAATTCTATTTTTTGATTCAATTAAATAGTAGACATTTGGGGAAATGTGTTAGAAACTTGCATGCACACAAAACTTAAAACTGAATGCACAGGAGCAGACAGACCATTATATACAAAATTACATATAAGCAAATTAGTAAGACAGAGAAAATGATTCACTCAGTAAAAGTTTCTTTAGGTGGATGTGGTCATGATGGTGGTAGTAGTAGCAGCAGCAGAGTAGTGTGTGTGTGTGTGTGTGTGTGTTACCTGTAGGATAACAAGAGCGTTCTCCATGGAAAGTTCATCAGAAGGTAAACCTTCACCTTTCCAGATCAGCTGCTCACTCTCAGAGCACAGGAAGTGACGTAGGTCAAACTCTGCAAATCACAGCACAAATGAGCTTTCTGTTGATGTGTGAAGTCTGCCTCTCATCTTGTGTGTTCAAAGTGAGTGAGTGTGTGTGCAGTACTTTTAAGTCCTAAGCTGTTCATCCAGGAGAGCAGACTGGCTCTGCGTTGGTCCTCGGGTGCAGCAGACAGGTATGTGATAAAAGCAGCAGCCAACTGTACTCTCTTAGGTAGAGTCTCCAACTCCTCACGTATGTCATCAACCTGCACACACACACAGAGTAAACAAAATCTGAGTGATTATTTGTCATTGTAAACACACCCCAGCACAGCACAACGAAATGTGACCTCTGCATTTGACCCATCCATGAGGGAGCAGTGGGCAGCTGACATGGGCAGTCTCCCGGGGAGCAGTGCTTGGGGACAGTACCTTGCTCATGAGTACCTCAGTGGTACATTTACCAGCACCACTCACACATGAGCTGTGTCATGAGTCACGTACTGCTGCACTTAATAGTATGGTAGGTAAGGCGTTCTTATCATACATTTCTATGCGCTAGTATGCGTCTCCGGAAATAGCTGGGGTTGTAGCTTAACGCTTCTTTACACAGTGCACATGGAGCGTCACACGCGCCCTAATTGACTTGGTCCACCACATAGGGCAGGAAGTGACTTTTTCTTAAAACTAGAAATGCTACACCCTTGCTCGACTCTGCTTTCACACTCGCTTGACTTGGCACTGTGTTAGAAATGTCAGAGTAATGGCACTTGTTTTGTGCCAAAATTCTCAGCACGCAGTAGAACTTTGCCAAGCAAAATATCTTGTCTTTACACACGCATCTCTGCCTGTGCGTCCTCATTTATCGGTATTGGCATCGGCAGATGTAAGCAGATGTAATCATGCTGAATTATTTGAGCCTTGTGGTCTGGGAGCTCACTGCTTTGCACACACACAGACACACACACTCACACACATAGCAGAACTGACCTGTGCACTCCAGCGTGTGTGTTCTCCGTCTAACTGATGTACCAGTTTCTCGGCAGCACTGATCGTTTCCTGAGCTTTGCTCACCTCAGCCTCCAACTTTGCAGCTTCGGTTGTGCGACACTGAAACCTAGAACAGATAACACACACACAACTCAGAAAACATTCTGTATTAGAACAGTAAGATTTAGAAGGTGGAACCGCGTCTTACTTCTCTTTCAGCTCTACAACTTTCTCCCCAACAGAGTTGAGTTGAGCCTCAAGCTTATTCTTGCGGCTCTCAGTCTTGCGCAGGTTTCTAAAACAAACACGCAAAGTCAGATTCTGCATGTGCGTACATGAGAATGCATGTGTGTGTCTCTGTGTATGAGTGTGTACTAACTCCATGAGTCCTGCTTGTTCAGCCTCCAGTGGTTGAATTTTCTCCAGGACGTGTGAGTATTGGACATTGGCTTTCACCCACGCTGCTAAAGGAGCTGCAGCTGCACTTGCACGCTTTGCATTCTGAAACGCACAAACACACACATATTAATCTTCTTTGACTTGTAAAATAAAGAATGAAGAGAACTAATTTACATAGAAATGGTTGGTTTTTCGGGCTTTCCTTCAGTGTTGTGAAGGTGTGTCATCTCAAATTCTAGGTCTACACAAAGAACAGTGATTCTCCTCAATGTGTGTGTTGTGCGTCAGATAGAGAGAGAGAGAGAGAGAGAGAGAGAGAGTGGGACCTTTGGGTCAAAGGAAGCCCTGTTCTGGTGCAGAAGGTCCTCTACACTTTGACGGATCTCATGTGTGATGTTTCGGGCATCAAAGGTAGCGATGTCTTCTCTCACACCTCGTTTGGCCAGGAAACTGATTCAAAGAGGCACAATCAATATCGAGTTCTTTAGTGTTACATACGTCTTCATTTACTTCAAGCCCCGGTGCACAATATTTAATTACACCAGCTTATGAATAGACAGCGTCAAATATCTCCAACAGAGCAATAATGAAATTTTTTTTGAATGAACATAATGTATGGACACTTAGCAAATACCACTTAATTCAATTAGTTTGATCAGTATTGGCATATTATATCTCTATAAATGGCTATGTCCACTTCCACTTCAAGGTCTCCTCTGTGTTTATGTGTCTCACCTCTTCATGCTGACCCAGGAGGTGTCGAATATTCCCATGAGCCTCAGCACCCCCTCCAGGATGTCTCTGATCACATCAGGAGGCATGCGCAGGGAGCGGATCTCCGACAGAGACTCTGACTTAATGTTTCCAACAGCACGCTTCGCTTCTTCAACCAGAGGCTGCATACACACACACACGGCTGCTTTGGGAAATGTTTTTTCTTTGTTTCATAATTGTTTCTACTAATATATGTATACCATTGTCTCGGACCAGACAGTGCAAATAGAATAGAATAGTAACAGAATAAAAAGGCTTGCCATAAGAACAGCTTGTATTCAGCACCTTAATACCCAAGCAGAGTAATGCAAATTATTCAGACACTTTTTGTGTTTACAGGTTTGTTTGGCTTCATTGAAATGTACAGTAAGGGCCAAAGGAACTGCACATTCTTTAGAAGTGATTCAGTGATTCAGGTTTGAGTGGTTACATCCCATCTCGTTAATTAAAAAGTGTCATTTCAATGTGTCGTCACACACAGTTCCATCTTGTCTAATTAAGCTGTGTTCACCTGGACCTCCTTCAGTTCATCTTCAATCTTCTCTTTTCGCTCCTCAATCTTGGCCATCTCCTGAGCCATCCTGCCCTTCAGCTTCTCCATCTCCGTCTTTTGATCGCTCGCATTCTGCAACACGACATGGCAAAGGGTGATCAAAAATACCACACTTGCCGTTTAACACACATTATGACACCACTTTGAATAAAACAGTAACAACACACACACAAACACTCACACACCTGCATGGACTGGGTGATCTCCTGCAGGGCTGCGTCTGCCTCGGCCTGTTTGGTCTTGAGAAGGACGCTCTGCTCAGCAGCCTTCTTCTTCAACTCATCTACCAGTGACTTTGCCTCGTTCAGCTTAGCCACACCTGCCTGTACACACATCCACGAAAACAAAGACATACACACGAGCATGAGGTGGACAGGTGTGTGAAAGTACATGTGCTTACCTTCCCTATAGCATTTAGCACACATTATCATCAATACACTCTATCTTGTCTTTTCCCTATTGTTGAGACAGTCAACCCTGGAGGAACTTGAGGTTAAAGAGTCTTGCTCAGCAGCTCAACTGTTCAAACTTACAACCTCTACGTCCTTAAGCTATCACCCTCCCCAAAGTCATGTGGAGACCCTGGCCCCTAGAAACATAAAACATACAATCGTGAGTGCGTCTGTGTAAGTGTGAGTTAACCTGCAGGTGCTGTTGTCTCTGAGTGAGCGTTCTCTGCTTGTTGTTGTAGATGCTCTGATAAACTCTGAGGAAGTTCAGGTAATGTCCAGGCGTGGCTCCGTACTCTTTACACGACTCGTGGATCAGCAGGAAGGAATTATACAGCTCTGCATGTGCTGAGGACACAGAGAAATCAACACATAACCAATCACAGAGCTTTCACAACCTTAACAGGTCAATGGAAGCATCAATACCTGTTCTGTTCTTCTTTGATTTCTCTGAGCTCTTCTCCTCTTGTTCTCCCATTTCAAACAGAAATAGATCAGGAATCTATAACAACACAATTAGCAGTTACTGCCATAACCCTGAAGATGAAAAACCAAGCGCAGGGCAGGAGAGCTCAAACAAATATACACTGGAGACCACTGCAAGACTTGATTAACACTAAAGCTTAGTCTACATCTGTAAGCTCTCTCCATATCTCTCCATGTGAACCGTTTTCTGTTTCTGAGAGGCAAATTCATTTTAGGCCATGTCAATAAAGGCATTTTAATTCAATATCTCTGTATTCCTCTCTTTACCTTCTTCATGCTGCTGTCTGACCATCTGTCCATCCACTGGATAGAGCACCTCCTGTATAGTGCAGGGTTGCTCTCACAGTTGATGGTGAAGTGTTCATTAGTGTAGTCCATGATCAGCACCACATGGAGGTTCTGCTGGACACCTGCACACGCACAAACACACACACATTTTTTAGAAGACTGGTCTAGCTAAGTATGTTGTGTGTGTGTGGTTGTACTAACGGTGTGAGAAGTAGTTAAAGAGTGGTCCTGTAAATCCGTCTTGAGATGCCTGATCTTTTAGAGGTAAGAGTATCGGCTCCAGCTCCTCTGTAGTGTACAGCCCAGGAACCTCCCCTGTGACACAGAAACATATACGGTAAACACACATTGCAACCCTGGAGAACAGTCTGTAAAAGTTTGAGCAATTTGAATCCCAGGTTTGAATTCCGGACCGGTAAAGGTACCACTGAGGTACTCATGAGCAAGGTAACGTCCCCAAGCACTGCTCTCTGGGCGCCGATCGTCAACTGCCCATTGCTACCTTCAAAGGTGGGTCAAATGCAGAGGTCACATTTGGTTGTGGTGCACTGTGTGCTGTGTTCACAATGCAAATCAATCCCTCACTTTCACTTACTTTTGAAATATCAAGTGGATAACATGCAAATGAAGAAAATCTCAGTTTGTCCAAATGAACTGATACTGGACTGAAGTACAGGAAACAAAGATGGACAAAAGTCACAGAATTTAGCAGAGCATCGCTGACCTGAGGACAGGAGACTGTTCACCATCTCTAGGAAGGAGGGATGAACAAACTGATAATCCTCCAACAGCAACACTGTCTGCTGGCCTTCTATGCCAGCCAACTGCATCACCTATGGGCAAAGAGAGTAAGGAACAGACGAAGACGAAGAAAGACTTGAGGATGAAAGACGACCAGAGACTCGATAGTTTAGCTGAAGGGGTTCTTACATTTTTGAGGTCTGTTTTGAAGTGTTTGAGACCGTAGGTGCGGGAGATTTTGGGAGTGTAGAGTGTGGCTCCATGCATGTGGCTGACCACACACACGGCCGTGCGACGTCCAACACCACTCCGACCAGCCAGGAGCAGAGAGCCGCCCGGACAGCTGAGAACTCGATCAACACGCGACATGTAGTCCAGAACCTCAGGGAAGAAAAGAAGGTCCAGCTCTCGGTTCTCCCGGCCATATAACACTACACCCTGAGGAAGAGGCATAAATTCAGATAAAAAGCGAGACATGCAATCAAATTTTTGTACATGCTGTAAGTGTTTCATTTCTAAAACCACCAAGTAACTGTTGTTCCAGGAGGTTCACTGATTTATCAGAACATTGGCAAACATACATGTGATTTCTATATATCAAAACTACAGTATATTTAAAATCACACCAAAGTCTGGCTATTTGAAGGAGGAGTGGCTCAAGGCTCTTGCAGAGTACTACACACAGACGCACTATTTCTTGTTTGATCATTTAGATTTTGTCACACCCTGTTCCATGTCTAACCTTGCGGATCACATCAGTAAGATCGCTGGAGTTGAGGCGCCCGAGTTGTCTGCCGTAAGGAGGGAGTGGCTGACTGGGAGTCCGCCCCTCATGACTCGCACCCCATGTCACAAAGAATGTGTCTGAAAAACAACAAAAGGGAACATCTCAGACACTCCGATTGCTCAGAACCATAAGAAACAACGTCTGCAAGCCGTGTGTACTTGAGGTGCATGCTACCTGACATGTCGTCCAGCACGTCTGAGCCCCAGTCTCCTCTGATGACAGAGCTGAGGATGTTGTCAAACGTGTTGAGATCTTTATTAGAAACGATTCTGTCTCTGAACAGCCGACAGCCTTCGTAAGCGATGACCTCCAACACTGAGTCTGCAGGAGCACTGGATTTGCCTACACAGAAATATAAAAAAATATTGGTAATGACACAACTTCATGTTGCCAACTTACAGAGCGCTCAGTTTCAGTGACTCACCGGCAGTCAGGTCATATCTAAGCAGGCTCAGAACCCAATGAGTGAGTATACAGGGAGTGAAGAGGTAATGGCTGTGGTCATCTACAGTGAATTTAGCCTTCACCTGTAGATAAGAACAAGTAGTAGTAATCAAGAGAGCAAGATGATTAGCATTACACAGCAATCACAAAGAAATACAAGGCCAAAACGCAGCGAACCTGCTCATAAATCTGCACCATTGAGCCGGCCAGTTGGTGGATTCTGCCCGTTGCGCTCCAGGTGGGGTGATTACCCAGAGTTCTTTGCAGCACAGGTGCCAAATAAGCACTATAGATTGTTTGGAGCTGTTCCCTGTCAGGATAACTGAGCACAAATAGCAGTGTTATTGGCTGTGTATGTGTTTAAAGTGTGAATATGTGTGTGTGTGTTACTCACTCAATGGCGCAGATGCGCACTATAGAGGTAAAGCGAGGAGTGAGTGTGTGTCGTCCCAAAGTGCCCCCTGCTGACATGGAGGCCACAATCTGAATGTTCTCTAGTCCGACCCACTCCAGGTTGTCATCATAGAATCCATGATACGTCAACACCTAAAAGAGAGAGGGAGAAAGATTTACTGGTTTAAGAAGGATTGATGTTTAGCCGATCTGAGCTGTGTGTGTGCACACTGACGACGTGTAATGTGAGACCTGCTGCAGGAAGGCGATGATGTTGCTGGTTCCCCATTTGTCTGCTTTAGGAAGGTTGATGTCTTTTAGGTAGAGGATGAGACGTTCACAGTCTCTGGGCCGGAAGACACGTCCCATAGTGGAGCTGATGCTCACACATGCCTGGGAGAGTTTCTGCAGCACATGTCGAGACGACGTCTGAGCACTGCAGTGCACCACCGCTACCTGTGTAGAGCGCAGCCTGGAGAATGCATAGCGCAGCAACATTCTGGAACACACACACACAGTGCGCACAATTACTTAGCAATATAAAAAATTGCATCAAGTCAAGGATAGATGCAAATAATATTCCTCAAGACTACAATGAAAACAGTCTGGATGTAAGCATGCAAGTTGCATACAGACGTCTCCTTCCTGTGTGTAGGTTTGTCTGAAAAAGGTGTGTGTGTGTGTGTGTGTTTTACCCCTTGCCACACCCCTCTGGTCCAACCATCAGAAAGGGCTGTGTGTGCCCAGAGCTGAGCCAGTGTGTGAATATGTGTAGCATGCGCTGCATATCTGGAGTGTGTATGACGGGGAGAGCATTTGGATTGTTGAAGTCCTCCACACACACTCCGTCCCCAGACTGTAGCTCATACGCACGCAGTCGGCCGCACTCTGCGTCATAGTATGTATCTAGTGGCTTCCTGGGGTCTGGAGGAGTCTCTCTCGCCCAGTTCAGAACCTACACACACATACACACAAACCTGTAAACACACATGCTTGAATACGACAAGAACACAGACAAGCGAGTGGTGTTCTTACCTCTTTAGCGAACTCTTGCCGAGACTTCAGGTGAAGGTTTCCTCCCAAGCCACGGATCAAACCAACCACAAACTGTCCCCTGTCTTTCACCCCTCGCAGATGAGACAGACCATTCAGTACTGTTCCAACCAGACTAGTTTCTACCACAAAATCATTCTGCAGAGAGAGAGAGTGGATTAGTTTTTATTTATTGATAATAATTAACAATGATAAATTAAGGCAACATCCTAAAATTTTAATAACATGCCTTAAAATTAAATCTCCTTGCAGTGTCCTTCCGCTTATTTTAGTGTGTTTTGCTGCTACTTAGTGGCTGAATGTTTCTTTTAGTTATTTTTTGCCTTACTCCATGGTTTAATCAATGGTCTAAGTGTTACAATGGTAAGAAAAGTTGTGTATGTGTATATGAACCTGTTTGAAGACCCAGTCTAGAGCTCTGTTGAAATAATCACTGAGCCAGTTCTCCAGATTCCCCCTGTTCTCCTGCTCCTCTCTCCTCAACCAAGCCTTAAGTAGAGATCCCACATCTGTGTCCTCATCACTACAACACACAAATACACACAGGCAGTGTGTACAACACATGACAGGATATTAAAAAGAACCTGCCAGAGGAACTAGGTCAGAATATAATCACAATATTTTTCTATGTTGATCAATCGGGACATTTATCACAATACAGAACTTAACACTCATTGCAGCTTCAGTACTTGTAAGGTGTAAGTGTATAATCATTACTGGAAAAACAGTTCTCATGCAAATGATCAAGATCATTTTATCACCCAGCACTAGTTTGGCTGTTCATGAAAACATCCTGATTTGTTACCTGAGGAAGATCATGCCCATGCGGGAAATGGTGGCAGGTGAAGCACAGCTTAGGTCATGTGTCTCAAACAGGAAGTTGACGTTAGGGCCAAACTGAATGCGTTCACCACTGGGCATCGTTAACAAGCGATTATCATCCAACACTGAGTTTAAAGACTCCACCCACTCAGGATCAATATCGCCATCACACACAATCCAGGATATGACCTCTGTAGCAGAAAGAGAAAGAAGATCACATTCTCTGTCTTGCTTTTAAAGTGTGTGTCTACCTCTAAACAGAGTGGAGCCTCTTACCCTGTGGTTCCCGTACAACCTGCCGTGCCGAGGAGGTGAGAACACCGTCCGTCCACTCGCGTGTGTCCATGTCGATGTGTCCCAGCAGCTGCTGTCGTGGCATGGCTTTGGGGTTTACAGTGTATTGCTTCACCTGAACTCCAATACGGTCCAGTGCTGCCCTCAATAACCTCCACAGAGTGGATTTACCTGCACCACTGGGACCCACAACCACCACCCCCATGCGCTGTTTCAGCTGCTCATACAGCTCCATAGCCTTTTTCATCTAGAACACACACATCAGCATGTTTACTACCAGAATTTAGAGAAACAAATGCAATCTGTATTTCAGTCTGTAGTGTACACTAGATTTGTGTGCTGTACCTGACTGGGTATGACCTCCAGATGAGCCTCCTCGTAGGCAGCCAGCAGGGCGGCGCTCAAGGTCTCATATTCAACATCTTTAAAGTCCACCCCAGGAAATACATCTCGGACCAGAGCATCGAACCGTGAGCTGTCTGTAAACGTCAGCTTAGACAGAGTGTTCAGTCTCAGAGCTTGCACCACCAACCCACTTTCATTTACTACAAAGAGAGAGAGCGAGAGTGAAACCTTTTACTCTCATAGTTCACTGACAAGGTGAACTACACATGACTTGGTGATTTTAACCTGAATAAAACACAAAATGTAGTTACAGGTTGGAAGGGGCAGACAATACACATATAGTATGTTTTTCAGGGGAGAGTACACACACTAACAGAATGTAACAGATTTTTAAAAACCATATTATCAGAATTTCAAAAATGATCCAAATAATTGAGATGAGCAGGATTACAAAAACTACAAGTTCTGAAGTTCTGTCAGTTTTTATTAATTTTCAGATTAATTTTGAGGTGTAGCAGATGACTCCTACTCTGTGTCTGGCTTTGCTGTTTTCTCTGCAGCTGTAACAAACTTCCACATCCTCTCAGAACTGTCTTCAGTGCACGCAGTCCCCAATCATAGTGCTGCTGAGGGGTCAACAGTTCCCTACACACATGAATAAAAAGAAAACACCTCAAGACGTGCATAAATTCTTACAGCAATACCCAGGAAAGTTCAGCTGTGTAGAATACCTGGCAAGATTGAAGATGGCAACAAGTTTGCGTCCCAGTTCCTTGCCCTCCTTAAACCCCTCTGAATACAGGATGACTTCAGCGATCAGCTCATTATCAGGGCTGGTCATGGCAACTGGACGGAAAAGCTGCTTCAAGTTATCTGGAAGCTTTTGTCTCCCACCGTAACCCTTACCAGCAGGGTTCAGAGTGATAAACACTCCAGAGTTTGGGTCCAACTCCACCTACACACAATAGCACAAGTTTTTACTACCATGAAAGAGCTGTCTGATGGACTTGGTCCCAATTCACAATAATATATGGTCTTTTTAAGAGGCAAGACAATAAATCATATTACAAAATTAACAACACATATAATAAATGATAAGAATCCTACACAGGTCAACATTATCCTGAAAATCATTTCTGTCCTGAAGGTTGTCAATTCAGTAGAAATTACCATGTCATGTGCAGCACACACTGTACTCACATGACATTTAAGAACCTAGAGAGATTTTTGTCTCACCTAAAAGTGAGTTGAACAATAGTCACCAAATTACATTTCACAAAATAGCAGATATACAGACTGCAGTTTCTTTACTTGCCAGGGTCTAAGGTTGTTCTCCTCAAACTAGCCGTTCCATTGGAATGATATGAATCCCAATTCCCATGAAAACTCTGTAATATAATGGCCTTCACGCTGAGCTCTAACCTGCAGCTAGTGTACCATAAAGTATTGTCACAGAAGGCTTCACAAACTTTTCCTCCTCTTGAAGGAACACAATACCTGCTTCACATGAGTAGTTCGTTCAGTTAACCAGACAGAATTATGAGACTGTACGTGTGTGTTTGTGGTACCTCTTTGTTCAGAAGCTGGCAGGTGGTTCTGTGGTTTTTCAGTGAGTTTTGGATGGCCTGAATCTGCATGGAGACAGCAGACAGCACGGCCTCCTCCAGACGATTAAACTCATCAAAGCATCCCCAGGCCCCACACTTTATCAGTCCCACAAAGATACGGCCCATTGACTTTACATCAATTCCCTACAACACAAACACATGAACAGTGATTATCAATTAAAACAATCCAATATCACATTGGTAATAAACTTAAAACTTACAAATAATTTTTATGGATAGCGTCACACTTAGAGGGTCACTCAAAATGAACAGGTGGAGAAATGATTTTTAGAATACTATGTGTATATGTATTTTCGTAAATACAGTATGTGCCCACCTCATCACAGTTAAAGACGAGCACTTGTCTCCCAAACAAGCCTCCCAGGGCTTTGACAGACTCGGTCTTCCCGGTTCCTGCAGGTCCATAAGGGTTTCCACCCAGCCCCATCCTCATGGCCTGAGTAAGTGTGAGGTAGCACTTATCCGTCAGAGGAGTGTGCACAAGCTTAGGAGCGTTACCCTGGCACAAAAAAGAGAGAGAGTCATTATTTATCCTTATTGATTATTAATCATACCAGGTCAACATGAGATCCAACAAATTTCACATGGTAGAAATACCCTAAGCTTAAGAATCTCAGCATTGCTCTAACTCAGCAAAATGCATTGAAATATGTTTGTAATAGATTACGATAAAAATCTATTCAAGGTTTCTAGAGGTGCAGCACTTCAGCAGTGGAGTTATCAAGTAGGGTTTTCTGAATATGTTTGTGGGATGAAGTGCATGTGTGTACCTGGTACTCATAGGTATAATCGAATATTGCATCCACCATGTGTATGGTGCAGTGCTGTTCTTTATTCAGGTAGAATCTGAGCTGTTTCTTCCAGATCCAGTCGTCTATGCTGCGAACATGAGCCTCCAGCAGCTCACGCACCACTGAGAGATTGTGGATCACGTCGAGAACCAGAGCCTTGAGTTTCAGCTGCAGAACACTGGATTCTGGACCTACACAACACATGAGCAGACGCTGAGCCCTACACATGAGCTCTACCTATTAGCATATATGTGTATCATCTCCACATATACATTTCCACACACAGATACACACACAGAACATGCTGTACCTCCTGCCTCAATGTTTGTGTCTGTGCTGGTGTAGTGCTCCATTTTAGCCATGAGCTCCAGCTCCAGCTGGTGCAGGTTCTGATGTAGAATGGCATCTTCCACCTCCTCAGTAAACTGAATCTGCTCAGCCAAGCAAAGGATCTAGAAACACACACGAGAAATGTACAGTTAGCCAAAGTAATAAAATGTTAAGACGCAGGCTGGACTGTGTTGGATGTGTAATGAAGTGTTGTGTTACCTACCTGAGAAGGGTATCGATTGGGGTCAACTCCTCCTTTCTTCACTGTATTGACACATTGGCTAAGCAGGAATTTCAGTGTCTCCTTCATTTCTGAAGAGAGCTGACCGAGCCAAACCTAAGACATATACACACACAGACCTTGTTTAGTCTTGGGGTATGTGAAATGCTCTCTTTTTGATGTACTGTGCAATATCACGGTGTGTTTTTAAGTGTAATTTTAGTGTAGTTTCAAACCTCTACATCATTGGAGATGGTGATGCTGTTCCTCAAAGGCACCACCTCCCCCTCTAATGACCTCATCGCAGTTATCCTGCTGCAGCTGGAGTCAAACTCCACACTGTGGATTCCTACACACACAGCCGGCAGTTGCATAATTCATCAGTAATAAATACCAAGTTACAACTCAGAGAGATTGAGTGTGTTTGCATGTAACCTGCAAACAGCTTCTTCAGGTGAGTCTGGATGATGGTGGGGTTGGTGGCTTGACCCAGAATCTCCAGCAGGTCATCATCACCAATGAAATAAAAGCGAGGGAATGCAGAGCGCTTCTCCTGTAGAGGTCACACAGGGGTCAGAATGTTACCGCACACCTGCAACCTGACTTCAGATGTATTTACTAGAGTGACTCCTAGGAAGACAGCTCTTTGTGCCAGATAGTTCTACTTTATATGTATGTTATAATCTGAAAATGCACTATGGCAGTGATTTTCCGTCATGATTTTAGAGTTAATTAAATGAGTCATAAAGGTGTTCTCCCCTTTATGCAAATAGCCAGAGCCAGCATGGTGAGTTCTACAGCTTGACAAATTTTAAAAATGCAATGAGGGCTCAGGAAAAGACTAAAATGTGGAACTAGACATTAATAGATCATGCCCTAAAAAGGAATTTAAAAATATTTGGAGTGAAAAAATACATAAGAAAAAATAATATTATGCAAATGAAATCATATTAGCAGAGGTAAATCAGGCTCCTGGGCAAACAAAACCTAGAAGAGCACAGCCATTCTTAAAGTTTGCTTCAAAGACTCTGAATACTAAGGCTACTATAATGAAACTAACCTGGAATTATGCAAAAAGACACAGTGATACGGTATATTGTGATACAAAAACAAACATTTTTAAAAGGTGTGTTTTAAAGATAATGCATGTCTAACAGCACCTCGAGAAAGTCATTGAGGGATTTCTGGCAGCGCTGGAGTTGGTCCTGCAGGGTGACTAGAGAGTTCCTCATTCCTGATCGAGTGGTAAGAGATGTCACTCTGCTGTCTCTCTGCACGTCAGACATTATAGCCCTAAACACAGCAACACACACCAAACACAATTACACACATGCATAAAGTATGAACTGCAATTACTGTAATTCTGTCCTTGAAGGTTTTTCCTCAAATGATATTTTCAACTACAATTATTAATATTTGAAATAAAATACACAAAATACAACAAACAAAATTCTACCAGTCAAAGATATATCACAGACACAAAGTTTCCAGACCTGAAGTCCTGGTCCACTCTCTGAAAGCGAGCCTGTTCCCTTGGCAGCGCCCCACGGCCAAATATGGGCTCGAGGTAAACCCACTTCCTCTGGATGGCATTGAGGTTGTGGAGATACTCGTCCAGATCCGTCAGCCGAGTTTCCCACAGTGAGACTTTGTCCTGGAAGCGCTGGTAGTAGGGTGAGTCCTTCAGCGACTGCAGCAGGCAGCGGTTGTCTCCCACTTGGTTGATCACATCCCTCCAGTCACGAATGAGACTTAGCTGGGCTCCGGTACTGTCCCGGTACTCTGTCAATGAAAAGGAGGCTCCCACACCCCAAAGCTCCAGCTCACGCAGAGCCTCACGAATGCTGACTTCTGCATGTGCACGACTGTTCAGATCCTAGACAGAAATAAAAAAATTGAGATTTTTTTCTCAGATTATACCTTAGGTAGTAAAGCAGCACTTCAGGAACTGATTGGAGCACACATCTATTAAAAGTTTTAAGTATTTCAGGAGGGTGTTAAATAAGCCTTTATCTTGTATTATTGTCAGGATCTTTCTTATTATTTATTTGGGAATGTGTGCATGTGTGTGTGCCTACCTTTAGCTCCAGCGCTTTTTCTATAATAGCGTGTGCAACTTGCAGCAAGTCCCTGAACAGTAATTTCTCCAACGTGGTTCCTCTGGGCAGCCCAAGCAAGCGGAACAGATCCAGCCAATGATCCTGTGAGAGATGCTCACCCCGGACATATTTCAGAACTGGTACTACATTCTACACAAACACACAAACACATGCGTTAGGGTCAATTAATGCATTTTCAGGTCACTGCAATGACCATTATGCCTAATTATACACTGTAGACCCAAACAAATTTACGGGTACAGACTTTTGACATTTTTATGAAGGTATACAGTACTGTGCAAATGTCTCAACCACCCTTTATTTCCTAATATTTTCTTCTAAAATATTAGCCAAACTTTGGCTAAACAGTGTAATAGTATTTACATGTATGTTTGCACATGCTGCAATAAATCACTATACATACTGTCTCTTTTTTCCAGAAAAATATTCAATATGAAGGGTGACTCAAGACTATACGTTAAACTTCAAACAGTGAGATACTTGGTTTGATTTGGATACAAATGCTTGGTTTGAGCATTTTGTAACTACACTGTGCTCTCCAGCAAAGACCATTCAGTGCTGAAAATTTCAGCATCTTTTATATTCCCAAATGGTATCAGATGCCCAAAAGATGCTATACATATGTAAAGGAGCAGCACCTTGTATCTGTCCACTTCCTTCTGCAGCATCACTGACATGGTGGTGTGGTCCTCCAACTTTCTCAGACGGTCGTGCCACGAAAATAAAAACTCCTCAAACTCATGGGTCTTGCTCCTGTGTAGAAAACAAACTCATATGCATGACAGACAGTACAGTACAGTAGTACGTTGATTAATATAGCTGATGCTGAGTATTTTACAGTGGCAATACTTGAATGTGTTTAGCACGCCTGTCCCCTCAATTAAATGTTAAACACTGTTGGGCCTCAATGTAGGTGATGTAAGGAGTCTTAACTGTATGACTTATGAAACAGAAACACGTGACATCCCTTATTTAGTGTCATTACACAAGCCTAATTTACTCATCCCCTGTCACAAATGTCTTTGTTGAGACACTGCATGAGCGACCTACAGTTCATACAGTATTGATTCACAACTTTTTCCTTCCCTTAAATAATAACTGTTAAGTTCTTTCTGCTATGCTGAGACCACCTACTTGTAAATCCAAGTTCCAGCATGTAAGTGTGTGCGTTAGTGACCTGAATATGATCCAGTCCTGCTGTGCCATGACTTCAAGTCCATTCTGGAACTCCTCATAGAGAGCCCACATGTTTGAGCTCTCCTGCAGGTCCCTCAACGTGTCAAGTGCTACAGACACATCCGGAGGACTCAGCTCGAAGTGCTCGCTGTCCTCCCTATAACACAACAAGTCACAAAACCACAGTGAATAGTTGTAATCTATACTATCAAGGAGTTTTGATAAGAAAAGAACTTGGACATTTTGTGTAAATAGGAATATTTTGGCCAGGTTTTTGGTTGTAGTGTGTGTACATGCAGACAGACATACAGGAGTTTTTTGCGCGTAGTCTCGAGCTCGTCAAACTCGGCTCTCTTCTCCCGAATGCTCGCCACACAGCGCTGCATGGCCTCGTGATCACCCGACTCAATGATGTCATGACTTGGTCTGAGCTGCTCCCAGCGCACACGGAACTTCTCCAGGTCCTGCAAGTAACCCTGAACCCGTGCCAACACACTCGCCTTCATCACCTCCACCTGCGGCGAAGACGAAACGGATGAGGAAATTAGTTCCTATTTTGTTGTTATCTGCTTATTCGTGTGTATGTGTGTTGATGTATACCTGATCTTTAATCATGAGCTGGTGGCTCTCCATCATGAGTTCAAACTTGTCCCATTTGGCTCTAAGTGTGCTGAGGGTGGACACACCGCCACCAGCCACAGAACGCAGCAGTCTGTTCTTCTCCTCTGCCTGCTGGAACTGAGGTAAAACCTGCACAGCAATGGTGCAGCAAGTTAGTCTATTAGTCTTCCATTGCACAAATTACATTTGGTGCCTTGATTTTAGGCCTCTAACCCCAAGTTGTTTCTTTGAGATTGTCTCTGTACTTAGGTAATATTATTTCTGAAATCAAGCATTTAAAAGTTACGTATTTAAACTATAGTATGTGATTTAATGAAGTTTTCTGACTTTCTGAATTTGTTGTGCTGAGAAAACGGAACAAGTAGACCTTTGTAGACATTGACTTTGACTTACAGTATTTAGTTAAAATATCGTAGTTCCAAAAGACATATGTTTAATGTTACAGGGTGTGACATAGAGATCAGAGTTAACACCACAATTATTAAAATAAATAAATAAAAACATAAAATGTACAAAATCTTACAATAATCTTAAAGAGAAATAGACTGTGATTTATCTAATGATAACCACACACAAGTGAAAGCAGTGTGTTAGCTGTTCAGGTTCCTACTTCAGGTTTCTTTGCTTGTAGCTGGCTGTGTTTGGCATTTGCCTCTCCAATTTCTTCTATACTTTCGGGCCGGGTAGATAAGATCTCCATCGCACTATTAACAAATGTTTCTATGCCCTGAACATGACCTAAAAGAGAAAGAGAGAGAGAAAGCGAAATAAATGTGTATTATATAAAATATCCAGCAGATGGCAACATTGCACTTGTTGAATATTTATTGGCACTGATTTATTTGCTAAGTCCTTCCTGCAGAACTAATCTGGGGTAATATGACTTTGTCCAGCAGGTTTCTGAGCTGTAGGACCTGATAGATTCTCACCCTGGATGGATTTCCTCAGAGCTGACAGCAGAGTGTCAAAGAGCTTCTGAATCAGGTCATCAATTGCTGCCTTCAAAGGCTCACAGTTCACAGTGATACAGTCCACTTTCTCCAAGCTGTTGAGACACAGATATGCACATTTAAATGTAGTGCAAATTCACAGAAAGGCCACTGGAAAGTGTGTGCTTGTGTTTTTTTTTTACCTTGAAAGCCGTTCAGACTCCTTCCCTTTGGCTTTGAGGGCTTTGAAGTTTCTCTCCCAGTCCTGAACGCTGTGCAGGTGTTTCTCCACTAGAGCGTCCATATCAACCTGCCCCAACACCACCCATTCCTACACACGCACTCACAAAAAGAATTTTCAGAGGTTAGAAGTTTTTGGATATAAAATGACTTACAAAATTGATAGGTGTGTTATTTTTCTGCATGGATTTGTCAGGGGTATTGAGACCGTCAGCAAGCCTATTCCTGTTATAACCTAATTTTACTGCCATACCTCAGCCTCCTTACAGGACACACCTGCTTTAGTGCTAAAGCACCTCCAAAAATAAGGGTTCTAAACACAGTGTAGTGTAGTCTAGACAGCGTAGTCAACCTACACTGTCAGCTTCCATCTTCTTTCATCTGTTAAAAAGCATGTCAGCAGATCTTTTATGCAAGCACCCTGCTAGAATGTGCTGGAAAATTGTTCAGAACCTTTATTTATATTTCCTCATCGAAATGTCATTCCCTTTGTAAGCGTCTAAATGTTTTCGACAGCCACATTTACAGGAAAAAGATGAGTGTTTGACTTTATGATTCTCCAACACAACATCAGTCACAAATTACTCATCTGGACTAATCTGTAATCATTTTGTGAAGCAACAACCCTATGAAGCAACAACCCTCACACTTCTATTCCACAGTTTAACAAATATATCTGTGATCCTTTAAAAGACCTTGAAAGAAGGCTTTCAACAATTTTGTCAATAATTTCATAAGCTCCTTGTATCAGTAACAACTCTGAACTTTAGGCAAAGGAACTACAGTGAAACACAGAAAGCCTAAATGTAGGTGCAACAGTGCGCATAAGACCATAGCAAAGTCTCCATATATACATGAGCAAACACCATAGCAAGGGGGATCTTGTGAAACGGAACCGTCGTCAGATGTGGCATATTCAATGGTACGAGACAAGCGCGTGTGTGTGTGACTGTGACAGAAGGAAAGCAGAAAGAGACATTTCACCCTTAACCACAACACAGAAAGCAAGAACTTTTGAGGAAGTGAAATCAACACACACAGACACAAACACACACACACACACACACACAAAAAAACTCAAGCGGGACTCCACCTCTGCACTCCCCAGCACTCCTGACTTTGCTTTGTCTAATATCTATTGACTCAGATGGGAGAGCCCCAGAGTTGGACATGAGTTCAACAGAATTTCACCTCTAATTTTGTACACAGAAACTGAAACTCCAGGACACACTACAAAGATCACAAGTTTTTGCAGAGCCTAAATCTGAATCTGTCTGGGGCGTGGTAGTGGGGGTGCTTTATGGAGTGGTGTGATTGTGTTTTTCTGGGTAGCGTGTGTGGAGGTAGTGCAGTAGTCCTCACCCGGAAACTCTCCCGCACAGCCTGCAGCCTGCTGAAGAGCTGCTCAGCCTTGCTGTAGATGGTGAGGAGGCCCTGAGCATTTCGCTCGATCATCCTGCTGAAGATGGGCTCCTCCCCCACCTCACACACTCCTCTAAACTGGTTTGGGATGCAGATGAAGCGCTTCATCTCCCGGTAATACTTCGCACGAATTTCCTCAAACGCTGGCCGGAACTGCAGACGGCCCTGCCTACACGTCAGAGCACATGGTGCCACGCACTCAGTACAAACACTTACATAACATGTACAAAATATTATACCAAAATAGTAACACACACCTCATTCTAACACAGTCCATTCCAACATACACACACGCACTAACCACTTACACTCCAAAAACAGACAAACCCCAAAGAACCTCTTTTTAAGAGTCTCACTTGAAGATGAGGTCCACATGTATTTCTGGAAGGTTCTTGTTAAGGTTCTCCAGGCCCAGTTGGTACTGAACTTCCAGAGCCTTGTACAGCTGATGATTCCAGTGCTGTCTCCATGCTCTCATGTCACTCAGACGGATCCCCTGATATAAACGAGCACACACACTCTTAAAACCCCAATAATAAGAACTATTTATTTATGAACTGGTCATTTTATGAGTGCATAGTGACAAAAATCATTACATTGCTATAAATAAAGCATGTGGGTACTACAGGAGAAGTGTGTGTTTAAATTGACAGTAATTCCTAAAAGTAACTAATAATGAACACTGTCTGAACTGCGTCTGAACTATGTTTATAAATCAGAGGTCAATGCCTGAGACTCTAGGGTGGCAAATCCAGATCTGAGGTCCTGTAATGCATCTTTCCATCGTTGCTGGTGTCGCAGTAGATCTACCTCCATTAATACTGCCACCTACAACACACACAAATATAAACACATGCAATAATTTGCAGATGTTAAAAGCAGGTAAAGTCAGTAGCAAAGCTAAATGTGTGCTCCAAAAAGGTGGATAGTACTTACTCCAAGACTTTGCACATTTAACAGAAGCTATTACACTTATTTCTACGTCCTTTAATTCCTCACTATGCACACAACTGTATTATTCAAATTAAAGACGTGGACTAGATGCGTGAAGGTGCAGTAAAATGTCACGACCTTGTCAGTGAAGTCAGTGTGCCATTTGCGGAGCTTCCTGTTCTGTGTGGAAAGCTTTTCGGCAGCGTTCTGCAAACGGCCGATATAGAGCTCCAGCTCACGGGGGTTCTCCCACGTAGTGTGCAGCTTCTCACCGCCATCCCGGAACTCTGAACGAAGGTTCTGCTGCTAAACACCAAAACCAATGACACAGCCTCTTAAGCCAAAAGCAAACTTTATGTAAATACACTAGTCTACAATGTCTTTTCATGTTCCTGAGTTAGCATTAAACATTTCCTGAGGTCCACATGAGTGCAAGACAACAAAACACTCCAACTGCATTAGTGAGTAATATTTAAGTCAGAGCAGTACCTTAATGATTTGCTCAAAGGCCAGAGCGTAGTTCAGCATCATGGGTCTCTGAGATGGGATCATCTGCTGGTCTATAGTATTGTAGAAGTATGCAACCTAGAGTGCACAAAAAAATAGGTGGTTTGTTTAAAAAGAAACTAATACGATATTTGCGAAATTGTGTGTATAGCAGTTTATACCTGTTTGAGTACAAGAGCTTGTCTATGAAACTTCTCGGCTGTGCTGGCTGCAAGTTGGATCTTGGCAGGAACAGTGAAGCCCAAAGCAGAGAGCTGCCTCACCTCCCTCACCAAACTCACAAGTCTTTCAGAGTAATGAATTTTTAGCTTCCCATCAGTATGGTCCAGCTCCATCACACGGTCACTTGCTTGCAAACTGTACACACAACAATTTTAGATAAGCATACAAACTCATTAACACCCTCAGAAATATTCAGACCTTGACCATTGTTGTGTGTTAACCTGGTTCCTGATTTGGGATCTGCAAGGTCAGACAGCAGCTCTCTGGACCATTCCTCAAATCTCTCCTGCTCATACAACCTCAGCTGCTCCTGAAGGTCATCGGAAAACCGTAGAAATGAACGAAAGCCCTGCAGGTCTGACAACACAGCCTCCGCCATCTTTGTGGCGTCCTCCACCTAGACACAGAAATATACGTCATTTTTTCTCTACACAAAATAGACAGACACTGTATTCAAACCTTTCATTATTTGAAAGTAACTAACAATGGGCCTCATTCCCATTCTTAAGAAGACATGTGATCTTAATAACAATCTACTTATGCATTTTTCAGATTCAGATGTTCACCAATGTTTTCTTAGGAACAGATGTAAATGCAATTGTATGTGCTTCTGTGAGTGAGAAAGAGATGTACCTTCAGGAGTATCTGTCTGACCCACACTATGTTGTTGACAACCTCAGGAAGGTTCCTGCCTGCCAAAGGTCCACTTTTCTCTCCTGAAGTACCATGGCAGCGGTTCTCAAATTCAGAAGACAGCCCTGAACACAAACACAGACACACCTATGACTTCATGGAGAGGCACTATTTAAGCATACATGAGTGCATATGTGGGAGAATGTGTGTGTCCCAACCTTTGCAGTAGTCAAGCAGGCACGTGAGCAGTGTCTCTCTTTCTGGCTGAAGCTCTTTGCTCACTGTTGGCCGCTTGATGAGCTCTCTGTGCTTCTGAAACACCTGCAGTAACTAACAGTAACACACAAGCACAGACTTGTATTATTCAAAATACTCAATATTATTTAACCTTACAATAAGGATTGGTTTGCATTAGTATGTACATGTCAGTTCATATATATATATATATATATATATATATACACATGTGTTTGTGCAAACCTGCTGAGGACTGTCCTGCACATCCCTAATGAAGGTCTTCAGCTTCCCAGCTACTTCCTGTTCAGCTGGAGCAATCACCCTCTCAAACTGAGACACAGCAGCTCTCCACAAAGGCTACAGACAAACAAAACAAAGGTGTCAAGAGATTTCTGGATTCATTTCAATCTGCTATTGGTTTACACAACTGTTTGATACTGAAACAACGCTGCAAACGTTTTAAAAGCTACCAGAAAAAAGAGCATTGGGGTTGTTATCTTATTCAAGCACAACTGAAAAGCTATACAAAAATAGTAAGTCAAGGTAAGGATTGTGTAGTACCTCAGTATAAGGGTTGTACAGTAGAGGATTTAGGCCAGAGAAAGGCTCAAATGCTCTGGATGCAGGAATCTGCTGCTGCCCATCTAACAAACGTTGCATTTTCTCATGAACTGTTCGTATTTCTAGAACCTACACATTCACACACCGAATAATTAGCCACCATAATTAAAGCATTAAACCGTATGGGGTAATTTGGTGTAAAACTCATCACTGCTTTTTCCTTACCTCCTTCAGACGATGGATGAGACTCTGTAGCCCCTGGGGAATGTGTCTGTCCCCTTTCCATGGGTGGGGTGAGTAGCGCTTCCACACCTGACTGGTCAAATGCTCACAAGCCGCCGCCCACTGCTCACACACAGCCACACCCCCTCTGATGTTCTCCCTGATGCTCATGTATGGATCCACCCACAATCGCAGTCCACTGAGCTTCGTCTGAACAAACCTCCCCAAACATGATCCTACATACACACAAACAGAGTTATATATGGAGTCATATGGAGATGCACAGTAACACTACCAAACACACACACAGGTACCTATGACATCCATGAGTCTGCACATGCGTGTCTCAGGGTAAGGGGTGTGCTCATTTTGCCTCCAGATGTCATCCAGCACGTCTCGAGTGTTTTCTGCCACTTCCAGCGCTTCCATAAGACCCAAACTGTCCAGATTACTGTAGTCCTATAAAATACATACACACATAAACAAAATCGGGTAAAAGCGTATCATGCAAATTATAACCTGCTCGTGCTTGCTATGTGTGAGAATGTGCATCTTTGTGCCTTGTGTGTTTGCATTTATCTATTTGTGGGTACATATATATTAGAGATTGAATGGTATGCTTTTATTATGGCTGAAAGAATATTATTAATCAAGGAGGCCATTAACTGATAAAAGTCAAAGTCAAAGTCAAAGTAAACTTTGTCATCTCTTCTATATATTGTACAGATATACAGAGAGATGAGAAGACGTGGCTCCAGTTTACACAGTAAATACAAATATATGATTGCTGCAAGAAGGTACAGTGTTGATCGACTCATAGCATCTAACAAATCAGTTTAAGGTGGGACATTTCCTTAGACCATAGAATAATGACTTCAGACAGAGTGAGGCAGTTGCATCAGAGCCAATGTAGTATGTTTTTAAATCAGCATATTGATTTAATACAGGTGTATTCAATTCCGGTTATGGAGGGCAGGTGTCCTGCAGGTTTTCCATCCTACTTGATCAGTCTCCTCTGGTGGTTATCTACCTAAGAACAGGTGTGAATGTTCTGAAATCCAGCAGTTTGGAAAACCAGCAGGATACAGGCCCTCCAGGACCGGAATTGAACCCTCAAAATGCTAAAAATCGTTGCCAATCTCCCAGGTCAAAAAACAGTCAACTTCTAATTTACAAGTCTGTGAATTGTGGCATTTGTGTCTTGAGTTCCCCTATCCATGAGTGTGACCTCGAAGGAAATAGTGTGCTGTTTCCTATTATTGATATGATTTTTTTGGTCTGTACATGTCTCATGTCTTGTTTAATGTATCATGTGATCTGCTGTGTATTTATTCCTGGGTATTTCATTCTACTGTTTCTGGGTAACATTTTCTGACGTGTTGCTTTGTTTATCACCACATATTTTACTTAAATTATCCCCACCTCAAAAACATGAAACATGGAATTGCCCTTTTACTAAATGTCTACCCTATTTTACACTCTTGTTACTGGCACTGTACGTTGCAGTGAAGACATTCAAAAAATATACAGAGAATTGACAGGACAGTGGTTTGTGGAAATTTTTGCATAAAAGATTTTTTGTTCCTTCACTGCGTTTGGACAATCCAAGCCTTACCTACCATGTTAATACCAATCAAATGTTAACTCATAACAAAAGTGGAATTTAGTTTCACTTTCTCAGCCACGGCTTAATTTGGAAAAATCCTGAATTCTATTCTGATAAACAGCGTCTTATCGTTCATTTTTTAAAAATCTGTTGTTACAGTAAAAATAAAAGGTGACTTGTTAAATACTCTATGTACTCTAAATACTCTATCAACATGTTAATTACTTTGACTGAAGTTGCCGCTCATGATAAACAATGAAGAATTTGCAGCTTTAATATATACTAATATATCTGCTCTTTTCAGTTTGCTGTCGGTACAATGAGTTGTTGAAAAGAACCAATTCTAAAAGTCCTATAAACCATGTGGTCTGGTTTACATGACTGCCCCACTACTTCGGCCAAAGATTAGTGGTCATGTTAGAACAATACATAAAGTACTTTCATTCTGTAAGTTTTACCTCATTTTAAAAGATTTTATGTGATCTGTGAATGATTTTACCAGTTTTGTCATGAATTACAACTGTGTGTATTCGCCTTTATCTATTTGTGTGTTGTTTCACTGCGGAAATAATAACTTTAAATAGAATTTCAACTTCCCTCTTTAAAGTGAGTGTGCATAAAACAGTTTGTATGGTGTTGTACAGTTGTGTAAACTGTTTGAAGAGTAAAACGTGTGTGTATGTACACACCTTCTCTATAGTCTTAAAAAGCTGGTTAAAATGTGCCGCTCTCTCCCTCTCATTGCTTCTCTCTGCAGACTGAGATACTTCAGCCCAGTACTGGAACTCATCACATGGACTCATGACACCTATATACACACAGGAATTTTTCAGAGTAAAACCAGGCAAGGCTTGGAGATATTATTAAACATTTTAATCCTGCAATGGCTCACTCGACAGTTCACACTTCAGTCTATATGGAGACATTTTAAAAATTCAAATTTTCACATATTACAGTTAAAGGTTCCCCTAAAACATGAATCCTGATATTCCCCCTCTATTAAAAAGTATAATATATTTTAATTTCTTTTCACTGACAATCTAAACAAAGCAGTGCAGAAATATGTAAGAAAGAAAAAAATTAAAAGAAATTACAGAAATTACCTTTTACATGTGTAGTTTTAATGATTAAGCATTAAAACTACACATGTAAAAGGGGGTGAATGAGTAACACTCACCAATAACATCATCTTCAGAAAGCCTCTTCTTTCCAGAAGTCTTTGGCTGAGTGTGGCGAAGCACAGAACCCAAACCTGTCTCCAATTCACTAAGCAGAGACTGCAGATGGGGATCAAACACCTTACTCCAGTTCTCATCCTGCATATGTGAACAAACGTGAACAGATGATAGGGCTGGGCAACATGACGATTAATTGATCGTCTTACCTCGATTACAACCTCGTTTTCGTGTTTTTTAGAAGTTCTTAGCAGCATATATTTATGTTGAAAGTGAGTGATTATTTTGTCATTGTGAACACACCACAGCACAGCACACAGTGCACCACAACGAAATGTGACCCATTTAACCCATCCGTGAAGGAGCAGTGGGCAGCTAACAAGCGTCCGGGGAGCAGTGCTTGGGGATGGTACCTTGCTCATGAGTACCTCAGTGGTAAGTTTACTGGATTCGAACCTGCAACCTTATGATCACGGGTTTGTTTGTTAGTTTGTGTGTGTGTGTGTGTGTGTGTGTGTCTTACCTGTAAGAGTGCAGGGTTGAACACTTGTCTGAGGGCCTGGTAAAGAGTGCTAATGGGGGACTCCAACATGGACGACATCAGCACTGCACTGTGCACATTTTTCTCTGTAATTACACATGGACTGAGCTTAAAGAAAACCAGAACACGCTCCTCAACACCACCAGCACTGTCCATCTGCAAGGCAAAACATACACAATGGACATACACAGTACAAGGTAAAAACACACAATGGAGGAGACAGCAGAATGTCGAAACATTGGTGCTTTCATTGCAGATCTGACTACGAGCTCCATAAGCACTCTGTGTATGATGTGTATTATGAGTCTTTCATCACCTTTTTGGAAAACTTCAGCTCATCTCCCTGTCTGACAGCAGCCAGCATGAACTGATTTGCATCATCTAGAAAGCTGTTAAGTTGTGTGTCAGTGGCCAGCGATGGTGACGGCTTCAGATCGAAGAAGCTCCCCGCTGTGGTAAGGAAGAAGAGCTTCCGAGGGTCCTCCAGATGAGGGGCCATATCTCTCTTCTATCAACCATAGCACAAACACACAAATAGATAAGAAAAAAAATCTTCTTTTGCATGTATACACAGAACAAGTGGGGCTGCACAATGATATCATACTTCATGTGCACATATACAGTAATCACACTGCAAGCTGTCCAGTGTCATGTTGGATAAATTCAAACACATTATGCTACAATGAGCGAAACTCACTAAATTTTCATCTTCCACTAATGTAATAGAAGAATGTCTGATATCATTTCAAGATTTAAAGATTCTTGATTATAGTTTAACAGGACAAGACAAGTTTTTACATTTATAATATTTTATTTTCTATGCAAAAATATTCCCCTACAAAACAAGGATAATTCTTAAATCATTTCGAAATACAGTTTTAAGCCAAACTCCTGTATTTTTAATTATATATTGCAAGGTCATTTTTTTTAGCATGGCATGCTAACATAGCACACAGTCCCAACTACTTTAATGTAAATTATAGACTGCATTATGTTCTAGCGTTACAACAGCTGCTAATTGCGCGTTAGAAAATCTATAAGAGATTATAGTTTTGCTAATTTTGTCTCAAATTAAACTATTTAACAGTTCATTCAACTATTTCGCGACATTGCAGTCTGATGCATTGCAATCCTTGCTGCTAACTCGCGTTCACATATATTTACGGCGTTTATCATCAGTCAGTTAGCTTTCACAGCTAGCCAGCGTTAACTGTATATACTCCCATACTAAACAGCATTCTTAGCACATGTATCTATGTACACAGATATACTATGTGGTACGCAAGGACGTTTTGGGGTAGCTTCTGGGCTTAGCCATAATATGCTAAAGCGCAGATCTGCTCTTTTTCACATACTCACCAAATAATCCTGAGATTTCAGGCGAAGATGGCAAAAGTATATTTTAATTCCTACATGATTATATATTCACAGCGAGACGAAAAAACATTACTAAAATGTGAATTTGGTGGCATTAGAAGAAAACCTCAGGCTCCCCAGAACTGTTTTGCGGCGCGAGCAACGAAGCTGGCGTGATTGCCATGGTGACTACGTAACTAGCGTTACGCACAGCTGATGCTGAATACGCAGTCTGTTCGTTGTGTAGTCCATGGTGCTCTGACTTGTTCTAAGACTACGTGTAATAAAATAAGAGAAATAGATGGGTGGAAGACATATAAATATAAAGAGTATATAAGTAAGTAAATAAAAAAGTTAATAAATAAGTCCATTTTCTGCAGGAGTTGTTTTGTTTGTCCACAGTTGTTGAATGACCATTTAAATTTGCGTAATTTCCTTTCTTCTTGTCTATATCTGAGCTGCAAAAAAAAAAAAAAAAAAAACCCATCTCGAGTTGAATCTTGAATCTCAAATCTTGAATCAAGGAAGGTGTCCTCAAAAAGGATTTTTTATTAAGTATTATTCATTATTCCGCCGTCTACAGAAGCATTATGTCTATGCTTAATGTCTATATTTCAGGTGTTACAGAAACATTATCTCTATACTCCTTTCTTTCATTCATTTTACTGCCTTAAAGGGTTTATCTTGTTTTTTACTTTCTTTGACATTTCATGTTTGTTTGTTAATTGATTTGTGAAATACATTACATAAACCAATAATTGAATATTAAATGTTTAATAAAATATATTTGCAGTTTTGAACCCTAAAATAGGATGGAGGGAGTTAAGCGTTCAGTAATATGTAGTTTGTCTTGGTTTGTTGATATGAGGATTTAAGATGGATATGAGAGGCCTCGTTCAGTTCGTCTTTGTTGAGGTTTGTTTCCGGTAGGGTCATGAGGGGTCATTTGGATCCATTTTGTTAAAATACAGCATTAATAGAGTCTTTGTGGTTTTGTAATGTGGGAAAATACCTCAGAGGCACACTAACCCAGAGAACAGCTGCAACACTGCATTAACTGTGTGTGTATGTGTGTGTTTGGGGGTGGGGTGCAGTAATTCCCAGTATAATGGTCTTTTTTGACTTGACAAGGCCTCCATACTAATGCGAGAATGCTGAACAGTGATGATGATGATGGTGTATATGCGTGTATTTTTTTTCACTGTGCAGCTGCAGAGCGGATGACCTTTGTCTTGACATAGGAATTACACTACAAATTCAAGCCAAATGGACATAAAGCAGAACAGGATCAACAAGGGAAACACACACACCAATACCCGGAGAGCTATATATTCGATGAGCTGTATTTCAGGCATTTTCACAGCAGCAGGGAGACTGAAACGTCAGCCATGTTTCAATTTTAACAAATAGGGTAAAACTAGTGGTTCACAGACACACTTTCTGGTTTCAACATTCTGTCATCTCTTGGGTGCATTTGCATGGTTACGAGTGCTGGGACCCAGCCCAGACGTCAGTGCCATAAAACCTTATCCAATGAAAGGTTTCTTTGTGTTAACATTTGAATGTTTGAGTGAAATTTAATGCACTTAATAATCATCTGATGGTAACCACAACCTGTCAGAGGAAATGAAAGTACTCTGGGTAAGAATGTCTGATCAAAAACATAAATTCAACCAATAGCATTTCTTCAACACATTTACTACTAACCACTTGGAGGCAGCATTGTATCAGAAAAAAGTCTGAGAGAGAGCGAGAGAGAGAAAGGACAGAAAGCCTTTGTTAGTATACGTGTTAGTCAGGAGTGCAATGGGTGTTAAACTGTGTTTTAGAAGTCTTTCACAATCTTTTACTATAAAAGTTCTCTCAGGCTGAACCTCTCATTCCAGAGCGCTATTAAGAGGTACTTTAAGGGTTAACTGGGTTCATACTGTGCAAACTGTGTGTGTGTGTGTGTGTGTGTGAGGGGCCTTGCAGTTTTCCCATCATTTTATCCACTTCGGTACTGAGAAAAAAGACCTACAGTCAGTGATTAGCAACACAGCTCAAAGCCAAGAACTTAATACCGTCTCCCTCCCCCTCTTTCTGTCAGACTCTCTCTGCATGATGGATGGTGTGAGTGTGCTGGTGTGTGTGTGAGAGAGAGACAGAAGGAGAGAGGGAGATCTTCTGGGAGGAAGTGAGATCAGACTCTCTGGGTTGAGCCCCAGAACCACATTAAATCTTGTACGGAATTGTGAACTCAGAACTCCTGCGAGTCTATAACTCTCTCACTTTCTCTCCCTCTCTCTTTCTCTCACACACACTCACACACAAGCGTTATTTCCTCCATATCATCGTCCCTTTCTCTGTCATCTCTCCACCTCTCTCATCCATCACTCTGTCACTGCTTTCACCATAGTGTGTTTACATTAAACAGTGCTATCATTCCTGCACGCACACACACACACACACACACACACAAATGACCAAGCAGGGACCATAGCTCTTTAGGTTGGTGTCGATTACAGAGCCACATTCTTTACCTATGGCCTCATATTTAGTTCATATTATAGCTCAAGCGTTTATGTGCACGTTTGGTTCTCTGCCTGTTGATTTTCATCAGACACAAAGCAGCACAACAGGGAAGGGACGATGTCCCTACAGTTTGATGGGAACAACTTCAGGAAATTTTATTTTATATTGCTGTTTTATTTTATATTACTGTTTTATTCTTTGTAATCATTTCTTGCCATCATTTAGTATTAAATGTCTCTAAATGCACTCATTCTTAATTATCATTCGGAGTTCAATCTTCTGCTGGATTAGCCATGTATGTCTGCATCTACTCACATTGGTAGTCAGCATTTTCACACAATGAATATAATTTGGCCAATAAATCTACGAAAAAAGTGAATCGGCTCAATTGCTTGGGTGAAATGTTGCCTAAAAAGCAAGTTTGCTGAGTCTAAGTACAGTTCCTATGTGCCTACAGGAAGGTAACATTACTAATCAAAATGTTATCTCTGTGTTAAAGCTTTAATATGTTTTAAGCTGCGCACCACAGAAGTGTCACCAACACTGTGGGGTGGACACCACTCATGCTGTTAATGTTTGTGTTGGTGTGTTTTAGGTCAGCAGTGCTGCTGTAGAATGAAAAAGCATTCCAGACAGAATACATACCACAACACACATACTGTCGCATAACACACAGTATCCATACATTGGGCCTCGTTTCCCAACCGTTTTTAAGAAGAAATTTTTAAAGAGGAAACCCACTTAGCACGGTTTTCATGAAGATCCTTACATTCATAAATGTTTTCTTATTTAAGATTTGTTTCTAGATTAGAACTGAATCCATCAGTGATGAGGGGGCACTCTTTCCCCAGGCGCTGCCCTTGTTAGCTTCCCACTGCTCCTTCACGGATGGGTCAAATGCAGAGGTCACATTTCGTTGTGCTGCACTGTGTGCTGTGCTGTGGTGGGTTCACAATGACAAATAATCACTCACAACACACATTATATTGCATGCCTTTTGGGCAAAACCTTGGCTTACTGGGATTTCTTCAATTTTGCAGTTGCATAATGGTCTAACTTTTAAGAAAAAAGGTAAGAAAATATTGTTGCATGAGGCAACTTTAAGTCTCCTTTGTATGCCTACATTGCCATTAAAGACTAAAATAAACTACAGGATTAATCAACAGGCTGTATCTGATGCCAGGCTCTGTGTTTGTGTCCTAGTACATAGATTTGCGTGTTTGTATATGTTTGATTATATTTGTGTGAAAGTTAATGAGTCTCCCTGGTGTACTATGTCAGCCAACTGTTTTAGTAAACTGAGGAGCTTCTCTCACTCTTTAATGTGTGTGTGTGTGTGTGTGCGCTGATATATTAATAGAAGTGCTTAAGACTTGACCTTTCCTTTCAGAAGTCACACTAACCCCACACACCTAACTTGAGATGCTGCCTGCTGCTCCTTAACTCCCTAGTTCTTACTCCTTAATCTTCTGCCTTTAGTTCTTGATTCCAGGTTCTGTAGATCTCAGTCTTTACATCTTAGTCCTAGTCTTAGTCCTTACAATTCGGTCCAAAGTCTTAACAGTTTGATTCTTATTCCTTGTTCACACTACACAATTCTGAAAGTCGTAAGATGGTTATACAGTTCACACTACACAACCTCAAGATCCTGACCACACATCAGACAGTTGTGTAGTGTGAACAGAGCTCACAACTATACAATCTTTCAGAATGACAGGTTCCAAAACAGTGGGTCTCATTCACCAAGATTTTCTTTTTTTTCCCTTAAATTTGTTGTTTAAAAAGTCTTAGAAATATCTACTCAGAATTAGAGACTAGTTAGCCAGCTTGTGTGATCATGTCTTTGTAGTGTTCAGACAGAGCAAGTGTTGACCGTTGATCAAATATGGAGATGCCCTCAACTGGAAATCTTTGCAGGCAACTTGCTGAAGACTTTGTAAAAATTAAGTAGTGTGAGGCTTAGCCTTCAGTTCTTGCCCATTACTTCTTTGATTGCCTCATTAGTCTCTTATTGTCACTCGTAACGTCTTCTGAGCAAGCCCATTAACCCCAAACTACTCCAGGGAGACTGATCATGTCATTGTGAAATAGAAGTCTCTCTGGATAAGAGCATCCAACAGACACTGTAAATGCAAATCCAAAGCTGGTATTTGATGATGCATATTTATACACATACATGCAACAGTCGAGAACTCAGCACAGAAGTATCAATCAGGCTTTCATTTATATTGTGATACTTTATTAGAGTCAAGTGTACAGAGTCTGTGTAAACAGATGTGACAAAATATTAAAATCATCTGTGTAATATGCCATTGCTCCTCCATGTTGTAGTGAAACAACTCTGAATCAAAGAGGCCTCAACTTTAGCTGGTCCAGATGTGACTTTGTCCGGTCACATTATAAGATGTTGGACTGGATTGAGATCTGGGATTCTGAAGGCTGGAGAAACATTTACATTTACATTTTACATTTACAGTATTTAGCAGACGCTCTTATCCAGAGCGACTTACAACAGTGCTTTGTAGTCCACAACTGTTCCTAGATCCATAAGCTATGTCGACATCTGTAGTTAAACCAAATTACCACAGACTAAGTTTTATACTTTAACGAAAAAGAATGGGTTAGAGGAAAGAAGTTCAGACAGACACACGTTAGTGGGTTTTTTTTTTTTTTTTTTTTAGGGGTTGACATAAAAGGTAAATTAGTCCCTAGATACTCTTTGAAGAGAATTGTCTTCAGGCAGCGTTTGAAGACAGCGAGGACTCTTCTAACGGCAAGCGGAAGTTGATTCCACCACTGAGGAGCCAGCACTGCAAAGAGTTTCGATGCATGTTTTCCTCTTCTCTTAAGTAGAGGTGGTTCCAAACGAGCAGCAGTTGATGCTCTCAGAGGACGAGAAGTGACACGTTGTTTAATAAGTGCTGATAGGTAGGGAGGTGCAGATCCATCCTTGGCCTTGAAGGCAAGTGTTAGGGTTTTGAACCTGATGCGAGCAGCCACAGGGAGCCAGTGCAGGTTCCGCAGCAGAGGTGTGGTGTGTGTGAATTTAGAAACGCTGTAAACCTGTTCTTACTGAGAGTGGTCCATGGATTAAAAAAGAACTAGCCATTGATTGATGGGGGGGGTCTTACTAATCAAAGAGACTGATGACCAATATTTTGAACAATGTGTGTTTGTGCTGTGATAAAGAAAACTGGTGACAAAATGTAGAAAAATAAATATTCCAACCCAAAACTTAATGCTTTTCAGTATATGTTTAATTCTGAGGGAAAGTCGTATTGTCTGTGGCAGAATGTTTTAGCCTTCAGTGTTGTTTTGCTAAACTCGTGATATCTAATAAATCAGGTAGCACTGTGGTTAACTGTTGTTGGATGTGGTTTAATGAATGCAAGGTATTTTTGCATTTTGCATGTTATTTGTTATTCGAAGGAGATTCGAATGTGTAGTACCCAGTGTTGGAGAGGAACGGAATACATGTACCGGCGTTACGTATTTAGAATACAAAATATGAGTAACTGTATTCCGTTACAGTTACCGTTCAAATAGGTGATAATTAGAATACAGTTACTTTGTTGAAATAAATGGATTACACAGCAGTCTTTTCCTGTTTCACATGTGAGGCTATCCCCTCTCTATCCCCTCTCTAATTTTGGTAATTCCACGCATTGCCGGAAACCCAAACAAAACACGCAATAAGAGGCTCTAATGTAAGTGTCCTGTTAATGTTGGTGGCATCAGTTACACAATGGACCCGGAGCCAGCACAACGGAGCCAGCAGTGCCCGGGCAGGAATGCATTTCTTACTTGGAAATTTCGTGTTTGCTCCTTTAGAGTAAATATATTTTCTATTCAGGGAGATTTGGGCTTAACAGCCAATTGGTAGAGAAAAACAAACAAGAATTTGCAGGATGTGATTGCTACATTCATGTAGTTGTAAAAAGCATGACAGTATATTAAGTAATCCAAAGCATTCAGAATACGTTACTCACATTGAGTAACTTAACGGAATACGTTACAAACTACATTTTGGGTCATGTATTCTGTAACCTGTAGTGGAATACATTTTAAAAGTAACCTTCCCAACACTGGTAGTACCTTTGCGTACTTTGAGAGAAGGAAAAGTAAAGGTGTTTACTGATAACTTGAATTTCTGTCTCTTAGATTTAAAAGCTATATGTCCTTAATCTTTTACAAAATGCTCTGATGTTTTTCAAGAAATCTTACAGATTAATGAAGCCTAGGGTAAATGTGAAATAGACCCTCAGCAACTGTCTGACACTCAATGGCTAAGCAATCGACCGAGTTCTGCTCTTGCACACAAGCATGTATCATTTGTGGCCTGAAAGTTGGTACAGCAAAGGTTAAGGCGTTCGCCATGTGATCGGAAAGTCGCGGTTCCAATCCTGGAAGGGTAAAGGTACCACTGAGGTAGTCATGAGCAAGGTACTGAGCACTGGCCAAGTTAACTGCCCACTGCTCCTTCACAGATGGATCAAATGCAGAGGTCACCTTTCATTGTGGTGCACTGTGTGCTGTGGTGTGTTCAAAAAAAAATTACACTTTAAAGACACACTGAATTTGGGGAAGTCATCTAGGGAGAGGGAATCAGAAGGCCCCCGAAACACAGAAACCTGTAACATATGCATCAAAGTTTTCTTCTTCAAGCAAACACACTAAAATAGTCACTTGCATCTCAACAACAACAATACAACATTGTTGTGGCTCTCTGTTGCCACTGGCAACCCAGTAACAGCTCAATGTGTAAGAGCCAAGCAGCTGCCTTAAGACCTTCAGGAGAACTTCACTATGCTCTCTCTCCCTCACACACACACACACACTCCTTAATGTGCCGCTTTTTCGCTCCCACCGCAACATGAAACCTCTACACAGGGCTGATACACTGCCCACAGCTAAATATATATATACACACACACGCACACACACACATTTTAATACTATCTACGTGTGATATTTCCAGTCTGCATTTGTGCAGCTTAGTGCCACTATATGTAACTTTAACCGTAACCTCAGTATAAAATTGTCATGTTTGGGCTCATGTCAGAATGTTTTATGCCATCATAAAGGGTTTTAATGCAGCACACGCACACACACACACACACACACACACACACACACACACGAACATACACAAAACAGCTACTTAACCAGAGCAGGTGTGAGGGGAGGGCAGAGAATTAGTGTGCTCCATTTAACCTAAAGAGAAGGCCCCACATTGCAAGGAGATTTGTGGTGTGTTTGTGTTTGTGTGTGTGTGTGTGTGTATGTATGTATGTGAATAGTGTTCCGTTCCACACAGTGTGCAAAACGAGTCACCTGAAGCGGTGAGAAGGTCAGGATGGGAAAGTGATCAGAGAGCGATGTGCTTTGATCTTCACTCTCACTCTCTCTCACTCTCACACACTCACACACACACACACAGAAATCAGAGACAGCTTTAGGGTGCTACTGGCTACATCAACAGTAATACTGAGAAATGTGTGTATATGTGTGATTTATGAACATCTTCAGATTTAACTGTCATGGTTACTCAGTAAGTTGACATCTACACACATACACACACACACACAGCGTTTTTATAGATGTTCTGTTTAGGCAGTAAATCACTGTGAAATCTACACAACCTTATGAAACCTGGTAAAGTTTCTCTCCCGCACAGGTTTGCAGATTACACAGAAATAAAGAAACAGAGAGAGAGGGAACATTAGCAGAATTACAGGTTCTCATAAATTAGACTCTTGTTACAAGAGCTGCAGTTCATCTGTCCGTGTGTGTGTGTGGGGTGATTTGTTCAGTGTGTTGTGGTCTGGCTGAGATTGGTTGCATATGTCCTGTTTGTGTGTGGTTGTGTGTGAGTGTGTGTGTGTGCGTGTGTGAGGGAGCAGAGAGAGAGAGAGAGGGAGTCAGTTTGCAGCTGTAAGATGTCCATGTTTAAAGTAGACTGACTCTGGCATTCTGCCATTTAGAGCAGTAATGCCAGGCTTACTGAGTGTGTGTGTGTGTGTGTGTGTGTTGATTGACAGTTAGTTCTGTTGAACATTACGATGAGGAAACAGATAGCAGAGTAGAAGAATGTTCAAATGTTTAAATTTGTTTTCACAGAGAGGGAGGGAGAGGTGGGGATGAAAATAATCTGTGAAGGAAGCTGCTGACTGATTTCTACACAGTCTGACAAGAGAGACATGGAGTCACACACACACACACACACACATTTAACTGACCCTTTGCCTCAACAGCACAAAAAGAAGAGATAAAATGAGAGGGAGAAGGAGGACGATCAGATCTAATCTTTGTTGAATGTAAACTGTCAGCCGGCGTCTACATAAAAGCAATGCGTTGGCAGCTGTTTTGCATTTGTTTTTGCTGCCTGTATTACAGAACCAAACACACACACACACACACACACACAAATTGCTACTGTGCGATATTGCAATCTGTCTTGAACACCTGTACAGCTTAATGACAGAAGTAAACATACTTCAGCATGTCATAAGGTATTAATAAGTGAAGTTTCATGAACATTACAGTGGAAACTGCATATTTGTATTAATGTTAAATAATATCACTTACAACATTATAAAATATAAACTGTTTTAGAAAGGTTATAGAGCATCCAAAGTTGTGTTACAATGGCATGATCTGTGGTGAAATCTCAGTTGTGATGTATTGTTCTGTGTTAGGCTGAAATAATACCATGTGATTTCTATGAGTGAATTTAAATGAGTAATTATTTGCCATTGTGAACACAGCACAGCACCCAGTGCAACACAACGAAATGTGACCCATCCGTGAAAGAGCAGTGTGCAGCTTTTTTGGCATGACTGGGGAGCAGTGCTTGGGTATGGTACCTGACTCATGAGTACCTAAGTGGTACCTTTACCAGTCCGGGACTTGAACCGGCCACCGTCCGATCACAGGTCCAACTCTCTAACTGTTACGCTACCAACTGATCATTACAGAGGTGACATTATTTATCATTACTCACAGCCTGCTTCAGTATATCATCATCCAGTAAGCCATGTTGTTACCATGGTGGTATAATTATGGTGTTTTGGATGAGCATGAGAATATCGTAGAAGAGTATCGCCACAAAAGAAGATCCAAAATATCATGAGAGTGTTATAAACTAAGTATCCAAACTGCCAAGGTGCTTTTTATTAGATCATTAAATATTTTTAATCATATAGTTTCATTTCATTCATTTCAGGGCTGCACGGCGGTCCGGTGATTAGCGCCGTCACCTCACAGCGAGAAGGTCCTGGGTTCGATCCCCAGGTCGGCCATGGGATCTCTTTGTGTGGAGTTTGTGCACTCTTCCCATGTTCATGTGGGCTCTCTCCAGCTGCTCCAGTTTCCTCCATCAGTCCCAAAGCATGCATTTTAGGTTGATTGGTTATCTTAAATTGCCCCCATAGGTGTGAATGTGAGTGTGTTTGTGTGAGAGGGTGTGCCCTGCCGTGTGGTGGCGCCTGACCAGGGTTGGTCCCCACCTCCTGCTTGTAGTTCTGGGATAGGCTCCGATCACCATGACCCTGATACGGATTAAGCAGTTCAGATAATGAATGAATTAATTCAGTCAGTTATTCACTCGGTCATTCATTTCAAAACAACTGCCAAATGTTATGTTTTTACTGTGGTTTAACATTAATTACATTAATGCCTTTTTAGCACATGCTTCATGTCTTTAGCCACTCAGTCACCTTAATGATAATTAATTTCGCAGGGTTGAGTATTGGTTTTACAGTATCGGCTTATTATATGTGTGTATTGTTGTATGATGTGTTATGTCTGTTTTGCAATGCCATACTTTGTCTATGCTATAATGTGGGTTTTAGTGTGTGTTGTGTATTTAGTATTGTATGTTTGTATGTGTACATGTCATAGGGTCTCTCTCTCCCTCTAAGTGTGTGTGTGTTCTTCTGTATGTGAGAGAGAGATGCAGTGCCAAAAAAAACTAATGGGTCCATCATTCCACCGAGACACATGGAATTCACTTGCATGCCAGATTCCCAGGAACTCTCTCTCTCTCTGTCTATCTATCACACACACAGTTAGAGAGAAACGAGGGAGACTAAAACCCCCTTCCAAGCTGTCTCATCAAGAAAGAGAGACAGATAGAGAGTGAGAGGCAGTGAAAGAGAGGAAGAGAGAGGTAAAGGAGGTGTCCTAATGCTCTAAGGAGATTTCTGGCAAAAGATCTCGAAGGCTTGCAAACAACCTCACCCCTTATTTGGAGCATCAACCCCTTCCCTCTCCAACTGAGAACTGTGTTTGTGTCAGCACCTCTGAGACACGGCCCAGCCAAACAGCTGCACACACACACACACACACACACATACACACACGCATTGGACAGAGGCTGATTAAGGTTAAAGGCTGCTAGGTCTCTGTACTGTGGTGCAACAGTGAAGAATGAAGCACGGAAACGTCCATATAAACCCAGCGTTTGCTGTTTTACTGCGGTTCATTTTTCATAGACTGTTAAACTGTAAATGAAAAATTAAGGAAAATAAGCAACATCATTTTTAGGTTAATGAACTTTGTCAAAGTTCGCCCAATTCAAAATAATAACTGACATGGGGAACATCTTAAAAATACACATTTTCTTCATAACTCATATAAGTCACGCAACAAAAAACATATCCAACTTTCAGCCACCAGAGGCCAAGCGTCCCCAGTCCTAGTTGTTGGTAGTCATTCTAATGTGCTACACCTGTGTTTTCAGTGTATTTACAGTAAGCCTGTCTCTCTCTTGCGTGTTTTTCTTGTATCTGTTGTCTGCCAGGGAGGTGTTTTTGTGGTTGCTTTGGTTTCTGTTTTGTTTCTGTTTATCTTGAATTAAGCTTGAGTTTGAACTTCGCAACTACATCCATTCTCATCCTTCACCACCTCAGACACATCTGCCTTAATCTCCCTTAATCTTAGCAATCACACCCTCCTCCATATCAGCAGATGACAGGGCTTGTACTGGAGATCAGCGCCAATCTGGATTTTTTTTTTACCATCACCACTTTCAGCATCACTGTGAGGATTTAGTCTCCATTAGTGCTGGATGCAAACATGTCAAGAGACAATAAGACTGTGGTGTTTTGTTTTTGTTGTTGTTTTTTCGGTGGTGTTTAAAGGACAAGAATTCATATAAAAAATGAAGTAGTCACTACAACAATACTATACTGAACACATGTAGCAACAATTCAAAGTTACATACATAATCATTGATCTAAAAGAAGTATTATAATAGAATATTACCAGCTTTCCTTAATTTGCTCTAGAATTTGGTGTATTCTGTATAATATTACCTAAGAGGCTTGTTTTCTTCTGGGATTCGACTCAGACATTATTTAAATTCAGACATTACTGCAAACATTAATGACCATGAATCCAAAGGAGCGTGACTGGTACCATTAACTGCAGGTCGCACTCTCCTCATTTAAACAAAAAAGCTTTAAAGAGGAAATAATAAGACAGAAGTGGTTTGCAATATTCTCAATGTTACGACTTTTCAAATAATATTTAATAATACTTGAGTTTATTAAGGTTGGTTGCAGGTATTGGGTAAAACCACATTGACTTCATCACTCTGCATCCAGTCACATGGTCTTTCTGGCTCTGTTCAGTACACATTCTGGTGCAGAGTGAGAGTGTCATCAGTCTCAAACCCAGGCTTTATGAGCAGCAGCCACTGGAATTTATCAATCTGCGGATCTGAAATGGTCTCACACACATACACGCTACATTTCACTCTGCGGTGATATAGCTGGCACACAAGCAGACCTGATGAAATCTTCAGTTGCTTTGTAATACCTATTTCATCTTTTCAGTTCTACATTTGGCTCAGTGAGTTTAATCAGGTGTGTTAAAACTACAACATTCCATGTGTTCACTGTCTCAGAATGAATCCAGAGTGCTGCTGCAGTCTTAATCATAAGTGACTGAACTACGGCTAAATAAAGGTTTGATAAGTACTAGGACTGACAACATGTTACACAATCACAAACATATTTAATGTATTAAGATGTGACATCAGACATACTCTTTAAATCAGTGGGTTAGATGTGTTCTCTAATCTAGACCAATGACAATGTCTGCTGATCAGTCAGTTGGCAGGGTTAGTTGTCAAATCATATTTACACGTTAAATATGACTTTGGATCTCAGTTCAGATGCACATGACTGCATCTTCAAATTCTACTCTATTATTTACTTAGCATGAAAGTCAGAGATCACACATGGGATTAAATTATCTTGGACATTCGTTCTCCAAGTTAAATCAGACACAGCCTCATGGTCAAAATGCGTTCACTGTGTCTATGTAAATTAAAGTTAAAAAAATTAAATAAAAATTCATTAAATACTGTCAAGACATAACTCCTTATTATCCATTTCTGGCACCAGTGTGTGCGCTACAGCAGCCCTGGATTATTCTCATGCTTAGCGATTTATGGTTTATTTCCTCTTTGAGCGCTGTCAGCTAGCTCATGTGGGAGAGCATTATACTGAAGATCTAAAGGTGCTTGGTTCTTTTGGGTTAAATGTGTTTACAGGCACAACTATCCCTGTTTCCTAGACAAAAGACTGTCAAATGAATGAATGAATGAGCAGTAGATCCTACATTTAATAAGTACAGTCAAGTTGCTGAAACATTTTCCTATCCAAAAGTTTTCAGCACCAACATAAACTGTTTTCACTATGTAAGCCACACAGCACTTGTTGAGTCTTGGCTGCCTAATGCATAGCGGTTTATGATTTATATCTACTCTGATAGCTGACTTGGGAGAGCATTAGACTGAAGATCTAAAGATGCCTAGTTCATGGGTCATTGGGTTAAATGTGTCTTCAGGCAGAACTATGCCTCTAATCTAGACAAAATACTGCTGCTGATCAGTGTCAAAATTTTGGAGCTCAATCCAAATGCACACGATTGCGCCTTCAAATTCTATGTTAGTCTGTGGGATCAAGGTTTAAAGATCACATGTGGAATAAAATTCTGATCCACATCCATTCCTCACTTTATGTTAGATACTCATTCTGGTCATTTTAGTTTGGTTGCTTCGGTCAAAAAACATGGCTTGCATCTGTGCAAATTCAAGTAAAAAAAATACAGCTATAGATTGTACATTCATTACGTATTAATATAATCAAGGTATTGCATTTTTTCCTTCAAAAATGCTCCAACTACAACATAAAATTACAGCTCAGCTGGGAGAGTATGTAAGAACCATCTGTTTATATCATTTCGAAAACAACTGTTTCTTATGTGGCATCATTTCAACAAACCTCTTCTGCATCTTTTGTGTGTATGCGTGTGCATGTGTGTACAGGTGACAGGTGGGTGATGGGAGTATTACAGGCCTAATAGAAACAATAGATGATGGGGGAGGAGTGGAGAGTCGGAGTTGGCCACCTCAGAAACCGGAGCTCTTAAAAGCTTCTCTCTTTTCACCTGTCAGCCTCGTACTGAGCCCAGCGATCACACACCGCCTCCAATCCACCCACTCAGGCCCGCAAGGTGAGGACACCTTAGACACTCATGGATGATCTTACTACTACGGCATCCACCCACTCAGAACCCATACACACGGCCACCAGTACCCAATCCCAAACCAGAAACACTAGTCCCAATTAAACATGGCACGATGGTACTGATACTGTAATTTTGGATATCTGCTGATACGTTACAAATCTGATACAATTTCGGAGTCTTTTTTAACAAAAAATAATGCTGTAAAAATGTCTGAATACAAGACTGTTCTGCTTAAGGAAATACTTGACTTAAATACTGGTTTCATAACTAAAACAATGTAATAATTACCCATATGTATATGCTTAATTATTAAAATACTATTAAAATAACACCTCAAAAATTATTATTTTAAATACAGTTGTGTAATTTTGTGACAGTCACTAAGACTGTGACACTAAAACATTCAGGAACACAGAGATTGCGAGTGAGAGCTGGTGTTGTTAAAGAAATTAAAGAGTAGAATCGTGTGATTTGCTTTTGGGGTTGTAGTGTGTTGCGTTGCTTGTTCTGCTCATTGTCATATCAATATGTAGGAATTAGCATATTATCCGGGATTGACTGTTATACGTGATCAATCAAAAAATATATATACCGTTCTTTTTTTTACTGCTCAAAAGAATGGATAGCTTAATTTTGTTCCTTGGCAGCAAGAGGGTTTCTCATCTGTTTTTCCGTTCTGCTTGCCATTCATGTTCAAAAACCTAAGTGAAATATGAGTGTGCATGTTTTTCATTTGCAAAATCAGAAAACAGAGTTGTTTTATAATCAAATATTCCAAAAACTTGGGAGGTTTTGGTTTTATCTTGATAAAATGAATGAATTAAATTAAAAGTGTCTTCTGAGTGGATTTCTTAACATAGCTCCTTATTTCACAAACACTACATCTCGAAACTCCAAACCTGCACTAATTACACTTTAGCACCTTCACTCTCACACCAACACAAACATCACACCTAAAATTCACTCAACCTCTCATCCAGCACTGAGGGCAGAGTGAGTTGTTTTAGCTCCCTTAGGCATGCATGAGTTTAAACACTTTCATAAATGCAAACACACACGCACACCACTACACGAGATCCCTGAGGTGTTTATGACATCATACAGCTGAATAATAAAGATTTCACCTCTGATCACGTTTACTACTTGCAATCTGAGTAATCCAAAGCAACACACACCACCCCCACCCCACACACACACACTTCTTTTTCTCTCTCTTCCACACACATGATCACGTGTAGCAGTTTTCCAACAAAAGGCAACCAGGACTGGTTACATCATATTAGTATTCTGTTACAATTAATATATTTTTGCACCAGTAAGAAAACTGGGAAATTATGACAAATTGTTACATATTGTTTAAATGAACATGCATTCTTACAGAGTCTACATATGCTTATAAAAGTGGTGATTTTAGGAGTAAAGGTTTTTTAGACTCTTTACAACTTGTTTTGATGATTTTTTAAGCTGATAAAATTACATTTAGACTATTGTATTAGCCAGGAACAACTAAAGAACAAATCATTTGCTCAGTTAATGTTCTTTCAAACATTGTCTTAGAGTTTCTTTCTTTTGATTATACTGCAAGTCATGCTATGGTAATGTTCTTAACCAGAATTAATTTTAATTAACGGGACTGCGGAGACTGTTTGAAGTGTAAAAACCACACATTTCACTTTTGGACATTTCAGTGTTTCAAACACACTAGTGGTGGCAGTGCACAGTCAGTGAAATTACACAAATTACAAAGCATTACAAAGTGAAATGATAAGACCCTCGTTTCAGTTTTTCTGCATTGTGTCTGTATCTTGTCATGTAGTGCATTTACATACTTATAGAAATGCTGAGAGTGTATCCCCCAGAATGACTTTGATGTGTGTAAGAGTTTCGTGTTAAGTGGTCGTGAGGTGATGGAGAGGATTAACTGTGTTTAAGCAGTAGGGGACATGGACACACACACACACACACAAATTGCACAGATTGTTCTCAGTTGGGATCTTTTCTCGTTTACCAGTATCCCCTACTCTACAGCCATACTAAGAAATAAAGACAAGCACCCCCAGTACACTCTTTCTCTCTCTCTCTCTCTCTCCCTCCCCTTTCCGTCCAGTTCTCACCAACAACCCCCCGCTGCAGCTGCCCAGTGCTCCATTGTGTATGTCTCCATGGGGATGGACAGGGATTAGTTGCCATAGAAATGAAGAGAACACGCTTCACCAGCTCCTCACTTCTCTTCGTCCTCTCTCAGGGCCATGACACACCAAGCCGCCTGTCGGCCGCCGGACGCCGTCAGCCTGACGTCTACGTGTGGAAAAAGTCGCCTTTTTCCCGCCTGATTGCCCAGAATGATTCAGCACAGGAGGTCAGCGCTGAAAGAGGAGAGAGAAAGAGAGAGAGAGGGGGGGATCTGTCTGTTTGGATGTTCATCTTAACAAATCAGTGCATGTGAAATCAGGCAGAATGATTCTAGAAATTAAGCACCTTTACTCTCAGCTGGTGCCTAGCTGATGGTGTCTGTCTATCAGGGCTCAGCGATATTACCTAAAATCATTATCATGATTAATTAAACATTTGATCTCTATTATGATATACAAGCAATTACTATTTGTAGGGGTTTTTTGGTTGGGTTTTTTTTTTGCCCTCAAAGTTCACTAACAAGATTTGTACTAACGTAAATATGCTCAACTTTTCAAGCTTTTTTCTAATAAAAGACTGCAAATCTTTGTGATTTTAAAATATTTAAAGAAAACACATGGAGTCACAGGGCAACACATGCAGTAATATGAATTTAAGGGAACAGTACATGAACATGAAAGTATTCGTCAGTATAAAACATTTTTTTGAACAATTTTGAACAAGGGCCTCTTGTGTAAACCTTTTGCCAGTTTCAAAATATCGATTACAAGCCAGTTGTTCTGCAATCCCTAATGAGAGAAGCTGGAAGAACATACACAAATACACGTTCTTATCCAGAGCGACTCCCATTTCCTAATTTCAGAGACAGTTTCCCTGAGAGACCCTGAGGTTAATGGTCTTGCTTATGGACTCAGTGGTAGGAGTAGTGTTGGAGGTAGGATTCAAACCCACAAACCCTTGGCCCAGAGGCAATGATCCTAACCAATTGATTTTAAGTCAGTCTTGGATAGCCTTATTTTTTAACGTCTGTTTAGTATGTTTAAGTTTTTTAGCTCTGATCAAACCTGTAGTACTTGTAGTACTTGTAGTACAAGTGAATGTGAGTGAATTTAGTAGGTGATTATTTGTCATTGTGAAAACATCACAGCAGACACACACAGAACACACTGCAACAAAATGGTTTGGGTTAGAAGGAGCAGTGGGCAGCTTCGGCAACGCCTGTGGAAAAGTGACTGGGAACGGTCTAAGAAGGTCTGGGACTTGAACCAGGAACCCTCAGATCACAGGGCCAACTCTTTTACCCCTACGCTACCAATTCCCCTAAATTCTCCTTGAACTACACCTTAAACTCAACCAATGTAGATTTCAGCACAATGGCCTACCATTTTCTCTTTGCATCTATTCTTAAGCCTAAACTTAACCCTAATCTTGTTGGCTAGGAGACATTTGCAAAACAGCAGACACTGAGATCACTCAATGACAGACATTTTGGAGGTCACAGATCAAGCCAAAACAACTTATGTGACAGCATTCAGCACTGTTCCAAACCTCTAACACAAACTGGCTGAGGTTTGAGAAGAAGTAACCACTCCTGTTAGGCACAAATGTCTTCGGTGGCGTTTTTGCTTTATTAGAACCTGGCAAACAAGTTATCAAATAAAGAAATTACTAATCAAAATGAAGACAATAAGGGCTCGTATTCTCGCTTCTCATCCTGCCGATTCTTCTATGCTCTATTCATGAGCTGAGCTGTAATTGTGTTTATAGGGATGGGCTAAATGTCCTAAACCCTAATTTTGTCTGCACTGTGTGTGTGAGTGGAAGAGTGTGTGTGATGCTTCAGTGTGATGGATGCATTGTGATTATTCAGTTACTGATCGTATCCATAAGTCGTGGAGTTGAACTTGCTGAAAATATTGGTTGACCATGCAAATTTTGCCAGATGCAAAAATAAAATTTCAAAATCATCTAGTTCAAAAAATCCTCAAGTGAAAAATAACTTTTGGGTTTAGTCTATGTTATTACACACCAACTTCTGTTCTGACAAATAAAGCATTGATGACCAAACGCACCCCAACAAATGCACACCTACACACACACTGACGTTACTATATTTTTGGGGACATTCCATAGACATAATATTTATTGTTATTAAATACCATCAAACTTAGGTTATGTTTGAAATGAAGAAATGTTTGTGCTGTTTTACTTCTCTTAAATTCCTTTGAACACGAAATATGCCTTAGGAAAACACAGGCCCATCCTCAGTTTGCAGGCGTAGAGTCTGACATTTATCTCCAAAATAAGTCTAGGTTAGAAACACACACACTGTGGGAGAAACTAAGGTAAATGAGGCAGCGCAGATGAGATCAGCTAATGTGTTCACTCAGGTACATATTTAGAAAAACAAAACACAGATTGTAACACTATCCATAATAATACCATAATATTATTATTTATGAAAGTGTGTGATCACACACAGACCAGCCCATTAGGATGCACTACCTCTCAAATGCTGTAGAAATGTAAATGGCAGAAAAAGGCCACCAAACTGAGAGTGGGAGAGTGGACAGTGGAAGAGGAGTCACTCGGTGGGATCGGGGGAGAGGTGTAGAGTTACACCTCAAAACAAACCGAAACAAAGCCAGCCAGATAGGAGAGAAATGAGAGAGGGGGTAGTGTCGGGGGATAGAAAGAGTGAAAAGAGAAGAGGAGGGAGGGAGGGTTAGAGTGTGTGTGTGTGTGTGAGACAGCGAGAGAGAGAAAGAGAGAGGGTGAGACGGAGAGACAGAGAAAGAGAAAGAGAGGGGGACCAGTAACAGAGGGTAATGGTGGGGTGAAATGAACTCATTGTGTAGGGAAGTGTAATATTGGATTACAGGTGTCTCTCTCTCTTTCTCATACACACATACACACACACACACACACAAAGAGTGGGAGACTGTCTGGGGTCACAACTCTAAAATGGCCCTTCCATCAACAGTTCCACTCAGAGGTTGACTTGAAAAGGTGTGTGTGTGTGTGTGTGTGTATCTAGAGATGGAATGTAAAATGATGTAAACTGCAGCAGGCTTGTAATATCATCACAGCAAGAATAAACTGGACATAAAAGAGAATGTGCACACACATACACACACACAGGTCTTATAGCCAAAACCGCAGCAAGAGAAGCTCTCATGTTCCTCAAGACAGGAGCCACTATAATACAGTAATGACATAACCTGTCATCAGAGAGAGAGAGAGAGAGTGAGAGAGAGAGAGAGAGAGAGAGAGAGAGAGAGAGAGAGTTGCAGAGATAGGGAAGGAAGGTAAAAGGAAAGAGAGAAGCTGATCATGCCTAGCTTCACACACAAACACAAACACACACACACACACACAAGACCTGGTTCTGGGTGCCGTGTGGTTATTGGGTCAGTGATTAAAATGTATTTGTAAAAGTGAGGTGTGTGTGTCAGTATGGCAGCGTAACAGTTAGGGAGTTGACCCTGTGACTAGAGGGTCGCCAGTTCAAGTCCTGGACCGGTAAAGGTACCACTTTTGTACTCATGAGCAAGGTTGCTGGCAAAGTTGCCCGCTGCTCCATCACAGATGGGTCAAATGCAGTAGTCACATTCCGCTGTAGTGCAGTGTGTTCTGTGGTGTGTTCACAGTGACAAATAATCACTCACTTAAAATATGAATATCAGGATGAGTGAACAAGTGAATGAGTGATTATTTGTCATTATTGCTCACGAGTACCTCAGTGGTACGTTTACCGGTCCGGGACTTGAACCGGCGACACTCCAATCATGGGGCCAACTCCCTAACTGTTACGCTGCCATACTGACACACACACCTCACTTTTACAAATACATTTTAATCACTGACCCAAGAACCTGGTTTTGTGCGTGTTTTTGTGCAGGAAGCTAGGCATGATCAACCTCTCTTTCCTTTCACCCTATCTCTGCAGGGCCACAAGATTACTGCTTGCGGACAGTATCTTGCTCATGAGGCAAGTACTAATACTGCAGCCATCTTATTTGAATCATTTACTCCGGTTGACCAGTCAGATCTAACGTCTTTATTCCTTTTCTCAAATTCATCTACTTGCATGTTAGACCCTGTTCCATCAAGGTTACTCAAAGAGATGATTCCAGTAGTGATTAAACCTCTGCTAGCAATAGTTAACTCCTCTATTAGCATTGGTTTTATTTACCCAAATCTCTTAAATTAGCAGTGATTAAACCTTTGCTGAAGAAGCCTAATTTGGATCCTAGTGACCATTAAAACTATAGACCAATATCTAACCTCCCATTTATCTCCAAAATAATAGAAAAAGTTGTTGCCAGTCAGCTAACCTCGTTCTTGCAGGAAAACCAGATTTATAAAATGTTTCAGTCTGGGTTCCTAAGCCATAACACAGAGGCTGCTCTGCTAAGGTAGTGAATGATCTCCTCTTATCTGCTGATCAGGGCTATGCCTCGCTCCTAGTGCTGCTTGATCTTAGTGCTGCTTTTGATACTGTTGATCATGCCATTCTCTGAATGAACTTGAACACGTTGTTGTTATCAGGGAGTGGCCCTCTCTTGGATTCCCATCATCCTACCTTTCTGGCGGCTATAGGTATGTGAATATAAATGGTGATTCCTCAGAACACGTCAGAATTAAAATATGGAATACCATAAGGGGGATCAGTTTTGGTCCTTGCTGTTTTAGCTGTACATACTGCCTTTGAGCTCAATCATTAAGCATGGAATCAGTTTTTCTAGGTAACGCGGATGATACACAGTTATGTATGTCGACTAAACCAGAAGACAGACAGCAACTTCAGAAAATGGAAGAATGCTTAATTGACATAAAAAATGGATGTCGGACAACAACTTCATAGCTAAATCTGGACAAGACTGAGGTCCTTCTTACTGGCACTTCGCGCCACCCAAATTAAGCTATCTGACATCACGGTCAGTCTTGATGGATTATCCATTACGCAAGTACTGTTGTTAAAACCTTGGTGTTACTTTGAGCTCAATCTTTTCATTTGATGTACATGCTTCTAGCATTAGTAGCTGCAGCTTCTTTCAACTCCGTAAACATTGCCAAACTAAGAATCCTTTTAAGATGCAGAGAAACTGGTTCATGCATTTATTACCTCCAGGCTGGATTACTGTAATGTCTTATTCTCCGGTTGTCCAAATAGGTTGTTACCGTGGCTTCCAGCTAGTCAGAATGCAGCAGCCAGAGTTCTCACTAAAACTAAAAAATATGATCACCCCAATTCCTCACTCCACTGGCTGCCTGTTAAATTTCGTGTTGACTATAAAATACTCCTCTTGACCTATAAAGCTCTAAATGGTCTTGCACCGCAATATGTGAGTGACCTCATTTGCAACTACTAATCCAGCCCGTACACTTGATGCATGAATGCAGATCTTTTAAGTAATACCCAGAATAAAAAGCGTTCCTGTAGGGAAGAGCTTTTGCTCATAAAAGCACCACAATTGTGGAATAAACTTCCCTACTAGTGTTCGGAGCTCGAAACAATCTCTGCTTTTAAGTCAAGGCTTAAGACTTACCTGTCTGGTCAGTCTTTTGGATATTATTTTGGAGATCTGGGGGTTCATGGTCATTTGAGATTAAAGGTGAAAGTCACCCTACCACTCTTGCTGATCGCTCAAGTTTGCAGAAGGTGGTTTGGTGTGATGCCGAGACCCCTAGGCCCTCATGTCTGTGTTACCTTCCAGCTCTCTCTCCTTCATAGGTAAGCTGCCATAGTTACTCTAGCATTGCGGAGGTTAGATTGAACATAACTCTCTTCTCTCTCTTCTTCTTTTCGAGAGCTAGTTTCCCGAGAGCTGATCCCAAGATGGCGCTTGGCTAACGGGAACCCTCGGGACTCTATGAGTTGCTCTGAGCTGACGCTGACCATCTCCCCCCTACCAAGCTGACACTGACCAATTGAACTCACCAGGAATCCCTGGAGACATCCTGAGCTGACACTTGATTTTGTCAACTCTCCCGAGCTGATCACAACCCGACTGAACCGCACCCAGGACTCCACGAGAACATCATCACTTAAGAAACCAACTGGATTGGACCCTATGGACCTCTATAATTAGCAGCACAATAATATTGAACTAATTTCAGCTTAATGTTTGCAGAGGGTCCTGCAAGTGGCCCAACAACAACGGGATTTGAAATATCCGCGGACTATTTTTGTATCTTTGCTTCTTTAAAAAACTAACAACTCATCTTGAACTACTGCTTGTTATGCATTTAATGTTTCTGCGCCCGGTCATAGCAGAGAGGAGATGGGGTCCCCTCCCCTCTCAAGGTTTCTTCCTATTAGAGGGAGTTTTTCCTTGCCACTGTCGCCTCAGGCTTGCTTGTTGGGGGGTTTAGGCCGGTTATATGTAAAGTGCTTTGTGACAATGACTGTTGTTAAGAGCGCTATATAAATAAATTTGAATTGAATTGAAATGAGTACCTCAGTAGTACCTTTACCAGTCCGGGATTTGAATTGGCGACCTTCCGACTACGGGGCCAACTCTCTGACCGTTACTCTACCAACTGCCCCTGAAAAGAACTGTAGGTGTTGCTCTCTAAACAAACACAACAAAGCACAAGACTCGACTCACAAGAGCCACAAACATAACAGACCTGTTAGAAACACATTTCCATTAATACAACCTACCACACACACAAACATTTCCTCTTTCTGTGACCCCACCTCCTGTCCCCTCTGACACGTATTTCACACATTGCGCTGTCTAAAGCAGAGAATCAAAACAGGACAATAACACTCATGTAGACAATGGCAGGACATTACACAAGACGTCATGTTTCTCCAGCTCTGTCCATCCATAAGCTGTGACACTGTACCTCATCCCTACAGTTGGCTTATAAAGTGTAGGGTCTCAGGGGCACTGCTTAAATAAGAGAAACAAACTAATCCAACAGGTTTCTTCATTAAACAGTCTAAATCTGAATTCTCCAAAAAAGGAGGATTAAGAGAACTGAATAAGGAGGATTAAACTAATGCTTCATTTCATATCTGAGGAATAGGTAGGTGTGTGTGTGTGTTTAGGAACAGGTGTGTTTTTGTACCTCAAGCACCTGCCGACAGGTGGTCGATGCGCTGACCTCGTGTTGACCCTAGCCAGAAAGAGAAAGAGAAAGAGAAGAGGGGGAAGAGAGAGAGATAGAGATAGAGAGAATGAGGAGGGAGGGGGAGAGAGAAGGGGCGGGGAGAGATTGCATGCATGTGTGTGTGTGTGTGTGTGTGTGTCTTTGTTTACTGTACACCTCTTCATCACTCCCAGTTCGCCAGCTGCTCTGTGGTTACAGACTAAACAAAGTCAATCTGAGCAGAGCACCCACACACATACACACACACACACATAGAGGACGAGAAAGCGAAGTCTGATCTTTGGTTTGATTGAGTAACTGTTTGTGAACTCTTCACTCTTAACTGTCACACAGTTAAACACACACACTGACTTGTAATATGATCTTTGTTGATGTGTATTACTCTACTTAAATATGTTTCTGTCATATTCAGTCAAAGATTTTGCCACTTCCAGATTGTTCAGTAAAAGCTGCTTTTCGGGTGTTAGGTCGCAACTGTACCACAACGCCGCAACATCACAATTCATGTTTCAACTTACAACCTCCCTCGCTTTCTCTCCCCTCTCTCTCTGTAGCTCTCTCAGGTGACTGTGAGAAGGGAAGAAGAGGTCAGTTTCCACACAATACCTCCACTGGACCCCAGAGGCCCTGCATTGTCCCCTCACATCCTTTGCTCTATATATGTGTGTGTGTGTGTGTGTGTGTATGGGTGGGTGGGTTGTAGATTATATAATTGTCAATGTGTTAAGTGGCATTGTGAGCTCAGAAAGAGTATTTTTGTGAATAATAAAATGGTCTACATTAGAACCGCCCAAAATAACTTCAAGACAACAGAGTTTTAACACACCACACAAACATAATTACACTACAGTCCAGTCTCCGTGTAGAGAACTGGTTTCAAATGTTTTATTTTATAAAGCGCTGCGTAATTTAGTCCTATTTGAAGCAGCAAGTGAGTCTGACTTGTTTAAGGTAGAGGTTTGGTGCAGTGGCCTAACTAACTGAAAACTGTGCTGGCAATCATAAGATTGGGGCAGTTGGCAGCGTAAGTAGGTTGGCCCTGTGATTGGAAGGTCACCGGTTTGAATTCCGGACCGGTAAATGTACCACTGAGGTACTCATGAGCAAGGTACCATTCCCAAGCACTGCTCCCTGGGTGCTGTCCAGGTCAGCTGCCCACTGCTCCTTGACGGATGGGTGAAATGCAGGGGTCACATTTCGTTGTGATGCACTGTGTGCTGTGCTGTGGTGTGTTCATCTGAACAAGGCACGTCCCCCCAAATTGTTCCAGGGATATTGTCCCTGTAATTAGGAAATCGAAGTCGCTCTGGGTAAGAGAGTCAGCTAAATGCCAAAAATGTAAATGTAGATGCTTTTGAGTCACTGACAGGTCGCTGATAAAAGTCCATGATCAGGCGCAATTTTATGTTTGATTGGTGATTAACAACTGCTATGTGTGGAAACTACAAACACCCACTCAAACAGGCTCATTGACTAGTTGCTGACCAAATATCTAGCCTGGGCAAAACTGACAAGACAACTAGAGACAGACTAGCCTACTGATATCAGCCTTAATTGCTTGATACATGAAGAAACCAGAACTTGAGCTTCTATGTGATGGACATTTATATAATCAGTTCTGGGTGATGTGTAGCCGTGTTAGGTAGAGCTTTTATGTGACATTTGTGTAAATCAGACCTGTGTGATGTAGAGCTGTACGAGGAAGAGCTATTCGGTGTTAAAGTCAATCAGGCCGGCTGTGTGAGGTTGCTGAGAGAGATGTGGCAAACAGAAACCTGGTTCACACTCTCACCCTCACACTCCATCACCCATCATTCGGTCAGACTGCATCGTGTCTCTTTCGTCCACTCTTTCTCTTTTTCAACCTCTCCTTTCTCTCCCCTCTCCCACCCTGTGTAATTTTCCTGTCTTTTGTCCTGCTCTTTCCTGTCTCTCTGTGGCTTCCTCTGTTCTCCCGCACAAAGCAACAGAGAGATGGCTAAAGTTACTGCCTGAGAGAAAACGCCCTGCCCAAGTGTGTGTGCGTGTGTGTGTGAGAGAGGTAAAGAGAGAAAGAGAGAGACTCAGATCAGTTTATCTGAACAGAAAAGATCTGGCCCCACATTCATCAGTCGTCTCAGAGAGGGAGCACTGATCTTGGATTAGTTACCTTTCAATCACAAAGAATAACACTAATTCTAGTTCACTGCTTTTATGTTAATGTGTCACACATCTTTGAAGGTCTGTTGGCTTTCAAGAAAAAGTGTCAAACTGCCAACTCACAGCATCATCAAGCTCCTTAATAAATAATAAATGTGTGACCATTGTGTCATGTAAACACCTTAATCTAGTTTATGAAAATCTGTTTTGCTTACCAATGTTGGAAAATCATAAACTGGTTTTAAGTGGCATGTAAAGCTTGTAAGCCTTGATTCTGCGAGTGCACTAACAACTCCCTTTCTATGCCACCTGAATGATCTAGTGAAGGTCTAACAATAACCTAACTGTGGAGGTAGTAATGTATATGCAGAGGGCAATACGACTTTTCAATTTTGTGACTAATGGTCAGTTATTTTGGTTTGGATTTATTTTGCTTGATCTTTGCCCTCATAGTTCACTGACAAGGTTTGCACTGTAAATATGTTCAACTACTAAAGCTGGGCGTATTTTTACTAATGAAAGAGTGCATATCTTATCTTCCTGATTTCAAAATAATTGAAGGAAACACACACACAATTGTGGTCACAGACTGGACGGGACGGAGTGGTGTAATAGCACATACAGTAGTATGCAAGAGGTAGCACATGAACACACACTGTGGAAAAGATTTACAAAATGTATTAAATAATCAAAATAACCAACACACGCACAGTAATTAGAGGTTCTGAATGTCGGTTGTGATTACTTTCCAATTATCTTCCTTGCCCTAATATGTAAAATCACATGAAAACACCATAATCAGGTTTATTCCCAATTATTCACTTCATGAAAACACTGCACTCAGGTGTCAAATGCTTTAACGATATTTATATTTATTGTTAGATTTGAGGAGAAATTTCGCTTTTAACTTAGCATTGCTAGTTACTTAATTTATAATTACTGCTTTAATTATGTTTAGTTTAATCAAACAATCAAACGGCAACAAGGATGTAGGACTCAATTTCTCATCCAGTTCTTTTACTGTTTAAAAGAAAAAAGAACACTTACCAATAACATGTCTGACTAAGCATATTTGGAAGCGTACGATGACTTTCCCCCAATAGGCAGCTGTAATTCGACACAGGAAGCGATTATTGCAGAGAGGAAGTGGCATTGTTGAATACAGGGTGGAACAGGGGTCAGAGGGCACAGGCTAGAGCTGACCATGAAAAACGAAATGAGAAACATGACAAACTATGTGTGCGTTTGTTGGAGGGAGAGAGAGATAGAGAGAGAGGGAGAGAGAGAGAGAGGCTGTTAAATGTAGGATAACAAAATGAGGAAGCAAATCTCAGATGGAGAGAAGGGAAGGAAGTAAATGGAACACACACATTCACGGACAGATGAATATTTGTCAGGAATGGACAAAGAGTAATACTTAGGGAGATGATAATAGAGTCTTTATTCAGAGAGAAACATCTGAACAACACCATGATATTGTGTGTGTGTGTGTGACAGAGAGAGAGAGAGAGAGAGAGAGAGAGATACTAAAATCATTGTCCTATCATGCTTAGTCTTTCTTCTTCTCTTTCTCCCTCACACACACACACACACTCACTTACTCAAGACACATAAACAAACACTCCAAGGTAGAAATTTCCCTTCTGAGGGCAATTATTGCCTGCTGCTATAAACACAAGACCACCAGCATGGTGTGTCAGAAAAAAACATAAACACGCACAAACGCACGCACACACACATTTTCATCTACTGTGCAGTTATACTTACTGTATGAATGCTATAAAACTTAGCTTACTCTTCATAGATAAATTATAGTGATCTCATTTGTTGACTAAAATCATTATTCATTAATAATGCTGTGTGCTAATGATGTTTCCAGAAAGCAGTCATTACAAAATCTGGTTTTGTTTTAACATTATCCAAAGATTAACTAATAACACTTAGTGTCATAATTCATCAGTACTTGCAGTATGCATGTTATGTTGTTGAAGATAGGTGTGATTTATTAAAGGAAGGATAACATGGTACAAGCGCTCTAGAATCATTAGTCAAAGTCAAAGTCAACTATACAGTTTTTACAGAGTACGACGAACAAATAGGGCACATAGAATAAGCATATATACATAGACTATAAAATGAATAAATTGTATAAATGCAATTTAGTTATGCAGTGTTCAACCTACACTTAGGCAATGGGGCAGCTGATGGTGTAACGGTTGGGTGTTCGCCCCGTGATGAGAAGGTCGCAGGTTCCAATCCAGGGCCAGTAAAGTTACCACTGAGGTACTCATGAGCAAGGTACCGTCCCCAAGCACTGCTCCCCGGGCGCTTGTTAGCTGCCCGCTGCTCCTTCACGGATGGGTTAAATGCAGAGGTCACATTTCGTTGTGGTGCACTGTGTGCTGAGCTGTGCTGTGGTGTGTTCACAATGATAAATAATCACTCACTTAATTATGGTCTTGGAATTGTCTTTTTGCAGTGAATGTGCATAAGATCTGCAGCAGTTGAATATGAAAATTCTAAATAATTCTATTAAATAATAACAGTATCTTTATAGCGTCTAAGTTAACTATGTGAGGGCTTCAATAATATATGCAAATATATGTCGCTTCAGGCTTGCTTGTTGGGGGGTTTAGGCCGGTTATATGTAAAGTGCTTTGTGACAATGACTGTTGTTGAGAGCGCTATATAAATAAATTTGAATCTGAATTTGAATTTACTGTAACAGCAGTCAAATGAAGAAATAATGTTATGTGCAAATAATGTTTCCCAAAATTACAATTAATTATACGTACAAATCGTGTTTAATTAATATGTGCCAATATTGTAACAGCAGTCAAGTCAAAAGAACTTTACAATCATAGATTCCAATTTTAATTTGTGTAGTAAATATGTGTAAGATCAGCTGCAGTTTAGCATGAGTGCAGTTTAGCTTGAATTGCGTATATGCAGTTCCGTTACATTACTGAATAACAGCATTAGCGTTGTATCAACACTACATACTGCTGCGTAGTATAGAATGTAACAAGGGTTTGTAAATACAGAAATTGTTCACAGACTAAATCAACAAATATGGCAAAATACAGCCATTAAGAAGTGGGGAAAGAGTCCAAACTCTACAACATGAGTCGGAGTCTCAAGTCCCTAGCACTCAGTGTGACTCATAGTTTCTCAAATCTGAGTCAAATCATAGCAATAACAAGCTCGACTCAGACATCATCTCAGTATTAAAACACTTCAGAATGTTCATCAAGCATCTTCTGCTAAGCTCCTCAAGTAAGAGAGTAAATAAGAGAGAAGGGTTCCGCTCTTAGGGTGTCATTAACACTAGCAGGAATTTCACCCATCACCCCTTTACTCTCTCTCTCTTTCTCTCTCGTCCACCCTTCTTCCACTCACAAGCGAAATGTTCAGCAGGGGAGAAGTATGTGTTAGGCAATGGAAACTATAGCACACACACAGAAGGAGGGGGAGAGGGAGCAAGAAAGAGAGAAAGAAAGAGAAAAAGAAGGAGAGAGAAAGAGTCCTGGGTCCCTCAGGTTTGGTTAGGGTTAATGCGTTCTCCTGCTTGGGGCTAGTCTGTCTGACCGGTTTCCTCTAGTTAATCACTGTGGGGAAAAAATCCCAAATCCCTCCCTCCTTTTCTGTTCTATAAAGTAGGCTGTGTTTCTGTGTGTGTATGAATGTGTGTGTGTGTGTGTGTGTGTGTAAAACTGTATAAAAGGGAATGACTCCATTGGGATAGCAGAATAGCTTGCTTTCTGAAGCAGTTCTCTCTCTCTCTCTCCCTCTCTGTCTCTCTCTCGCGCTCGCTCTCGCGCTCGCTCGCTCTCTCTCTCTCTCTCTCTCTCACTCTCTCACACACACACACACACCCACACCATATTGTATATGCATTCTTTTGTTACATGCTATTGCATTCTTTTACATTTTTAGTCTTTCTTTCTTTTTTCTTGGCCTGCGACTCTGCATGGTTGATGTCTTGGTGCTCAGTGTCACTTTCTCTTTATTATTATTTTTAGTTGACCAGTTAGTAATAGTAACAACAACAACAACAACAACAACAACTATTATTATTATTATTATTATTATTATTATTATTATTATTATTATTATTATTATTATTATTATTATTATTATTATTGTCCTACAACATCCTATTATTTATTTATTTTTAGGTTTTATCTTAGACTATTTACATTATTTACATATTTTGCAAAACAATATTCACCATTTACACTGTATACAATATTTATTATATTATATACTAAATTGTATGTATAGAATAAAGTGTTAATTTAGTGTAATTAAGTGTTTATTTTCCTCGACTTCAACCTCTGTGGTGAAACAACAGAACAGAGGGGGTATTACGTGAGAAATAGAGAGACAGAAAAAAGTCAGTGGTTAACATCATTTGTACTAATTAACCAGATTGTCTCAGACACGTCCGGACTCAAATTAGTTTGGTTCTAATCCCACTAAATCTGGCTCGAGCCTCCAGGAGCCCAACATGGTCATTAGCAAATACAGCAGGACACGAAACAGGCATTAAGCGGCAAACCTTATCTGCACTCAGTTTGACCAACTCTAAATAATTCAGCCTTTCTCTCTCTCTCTCTCTTCTGTGTGTGTGTGCTTAACAATAAGCAGACATTGCTTGTAAATGCCACTCTTAATAAGCAGCCGATAATCCGTTTCCGCTGTACAGAAGGGGGAGAGGAAGGGAGAAAAAGTGAGAGACAGAGAGAAAGGCAAAAAAACTCTGCAAACAGGAAACTCTGTTGGCAATCTGTCTTCATGTTCGTGTTGTGTTAAGTTAGTGTGCGAAGTGTGAGCATGTGCAGGGTTCGTGTATGAAGTGTGTTCATGAGTGGGGGTTAGTGTGTGTGTGTGATGTGCTTGTGCGCAGGGTTATTGTGGGAAGTGTGAGCATGTGGGGAATAAGTGATTATGTTTCACTCTGAATGATTGGCCACAGATTAAAAAACTTAATTCCATTCAACTGCTCTAAAACTGTTTACTGTATTAATACACTTGAGTGTCAATGAACGTGTAAGTTAATGCATGAGTAGAAATCACATATCACTAATTCAATCTTTGGCAAAAAAAGGGCGCTGCTGTTTGTGCTACACAAAGACCAATCTGATCACACAAACCAGCTTAAATAATAAAAGGGGCAGTTGGTAGCGTAACAATTAGGGAGTTGGCCCTGTGAGGGTTGAAGAGTTACCGCTCCAAGTCCCGGCCCGTTAAAGGTACCACTGAAGTATTCAAGCACTGCTCCCTTGGTGCTGCCAAAAAAGGGGTTCACTGCTCCTTCACAGATGGGTCAAAAGCAGAGGTCACATTTGATTGTGGTGCACTGTGTGCTGTGCTGTATACGCAATGACATTGGGGTGTAACAACACATCAGTCTACATCAACACATTGATTCAATGATCAACAAGCTCATAGCATCAATCCAAAATGAAAACATAGATCAGACATCATTAATATTGTAAGGTCACTTTATATTAAACAGCAAGTCTATATTTGTGACCCTCCACGGCAAAACCAGTCGCTTGTCGCAATGGAGGTTTCCGAGAAAAACGAGCGTTTATGTTGCGTGGGGTAAAATTTTGGATTTTTTGTTTTTAGTGTTTTGAAACAGTGGAAGGTCTATACTGTACTGTTGTGAATAAATTTGGCTGAAAAACTTACCCTTTCCATCCTAAAAACGTGACTTCCTTGAGGTGAGGAATTCAATTCCAGCAGAATGTTCAAAGTTTCTGTTTTGACCGCTCTACTTCAATATTTACGCTAAATCCACTGGTTGACTAGCGTGAAGATATTTCTACGGAATCCATCTTCGTCTCCCGAGTTCAGTTAACCTAACGCAGGTAGGCTATCCATGTGGCTGTGAATGCAGCGTAGGCTACCGCAAATACAAACGTAGCCGCGACCGCACCGAGCATCTGTGAGTGCTACGGCGATAGTCAACTTCAAAGGCAGATTTCTCCGTTTCTCACTTGGCGTGACAGGAGAAACCCGACTCCTTTGAATGTTGATATCTCAGTCATATGTCGCTCGATTCATTCGATATAGGTATCATTTTGAAGCTTGATTTATGCCCTTTCATGAAAACATAATAAGTTTGAAAATTTGCGACAAGCGACTGGTTTTGCCGTGCAGAGTCACATTTATTCATTCAGTCATTCATTTTCTGAAACGCTTAATCCCTATCGTGGTCGCCTATCCCGTGACTATGAGCACGAGACGGGGAACAGCCCTATGTGGGCACTAACACACCTCAGAACACACACACACTCACACACACTCCCAGTCACACCTTATGGGGCTAATTTAGATTCACCAGTCAACCTATAGTGCATACTTTTTTGGTATGAAACTGGAGCACCCAGAGAAAATCCACGTGAACACAGGGAGAGCATGCAAATTCCACACCGAAAGGCCCACGAAGGCCGAGCTGGGAATCGAACCCAGGACCTTCTCACAGTGAGGCAGAAGCACTAACCACTGCGCCACCGCTCAGCCCGGTCTATTTTTATTAGAAGAAAAAATGATTTTTCATGTAAACATCAGGTCAAGATCAGGAATAAAACAGTCAAATGATATTTTGTGATTTGATATGAATGGAGGGGACTGTGCTACATCATCTCGATCCATGGCAGAAACTGAATCATTGTTAATTTAATTAATATACCATTTAATTAATATATTATTTTATTGTGATGAAACTTATGATTTGCATATTTTGTGATTTATTAATGTCTAAAGTCTAATCTTCCATGTTAATTTCAATATTAGATCTCTACACACACACAATTACAAGCACACTCTACATAGATGTAAGAATTCAGTCCGTCTTTGCCCAGGGAAGGACGGGGCCAGCTTTTGAGTTTTTGTTCCTTTCCATGTTTCTTTACTATGGAGGGAGTTTTTTCCTTACCACTGTCATCAGAGTCGGCTGCAAGCAGTTATATGTAACTCTGCTTTGTGATAACGTCTAAATTAAAAAGCACTATGCAAATAGAACTGAACTGAGTTGAATATTTTTCTCTTATGAAATGACAAGCTTTGGAACAAAATTCTCTTCACGCATAAAATGACAAACTTTTGTTTTCTGGCTTCTCACTTATTAGTAGACCCTGACCTCTCAGTATTACCATGGTAATCGCTAAGCTCCCTAGTCGAAACATCTCCATCTGAATGTTTCAATCCAAGTTGACAGCAGTCCCCCAAACGCTTTCTGCTTTTGTGGGTGTGTGTGTGTGTGTGCCTTCATATATTTATCGCATTGTGGGGACCTTTTTGTCCCCTAAAATCACTTTTATCTGTTTTTTTGGGTTTTGTGGCGACATTTGAGAGGTCCCCATGAGGAGAAATGACTATAAAAAACTGTGCTTGCTTTATTTGAGAAACTAAAAGAGGTAAAAGATGTGCTTTTGGTTAAAGGTTAAGGTTAGGGTTAGGATTAGGTGTACGTGTAAAATTATGTACTTTAGTCATTATGGGAGCCTATGGAAAGACCTCACAAAGATAGTAATACAAGACTGTGCGTGTGCGTCTGTCTGAACTCAGAGGTGACCTGTGACTAGTGTGTGTTAAACTGTAGACGGTTATTAGCAATGCGGAGGTCAAAGTTCACCCATTCCTCTTCCTCTCCTCAGGCCAACCCCCTCTATCTTCCTGCAGAGGAATTCCCCAGCAGCCAATCAGAACAACGGGAATTAGACCTATAACACACTCAGAGGAGGGAGGGGTCAGAGGTCAGGGATCATGACCTATGAACTGACTCCCAATTTAAGGCCAAATACTGGTTCTGGCTTCATTGTGAGTTGAGAAATAAATACAGAGAGAGAGAGAGAGAGAGAGAGAGAGAGAGAGAGCTATAAAATATAACAAAATAAGAGAAACAGAAAAGTTAAAAGATTAGAACAGAATGCAGGCCAAGGAAAAGTGTGTGTGTGTGCTTCTGTGTCTGATGGGAAAAAAGCAACACTGAAGACATATTCACCGCACCCACCCACATTTAAACGTGCACACACACACACACACACGCACACACACAAACACACACACTTGCACAGCACTAAGCGGCGAGGAAAAGAATAATAGTGCGGACATTACAACAGCATTTTTCTCCTATTGGCCCCTCATACAGGGGGCGGGGCTGAGGGGGTCATTAAATGGTACTAATGAGCTGATGATTGACGAGGCAGCCAGCCAATGACCTCATAAGAAGAACCTTAAAACCTAAAAGAACTGAGAGAGGGAGAGAGAGAGTTACCAACAAAAGCAGATTTTATTTGGAAGGTATGTTAGTGATTAAAATGTTCTCAAATACTCAGTCACACCATAAAATATACCACACACACATACACACACTTGCCCGTTAGGTAGTGTTATTATAGCATCCACATGCTCATAAACCACACCCGTGTGTGTGTGTGTGTGTTTCACCCTATACCCAGACAGGCTTTTATACAAACTTGAGCAACACTAAAGGCCATGATTGCATCCCAGCTCCTACCCTGTGAGGGTGAAGCACATCCCTCATCCTCCTCTAAATTAACCAACCAAACCTTTACATGTCACTGCTTACACAAACTGGTTGAAAGTCGTAGATGTGTAACTCTCAAACCATTTCTGTCTAATCCGTCATTGCTAAACTCTCCAGAGACTGTGTCTGCTGCCCCAGGCAGTTTTGAAAGAGTTGGAGTTCTCTCTCTCTCTCTCTCTCTCTCTCTCATTAACACACACATAACCGCAACTCGCTGTCTTTGTAAGGCACTTTTATTGCCCATTTGCACCTAACACTAATACATCAACCTCGATAACCAAAAAACCCTATCAAATATAAGCTGGCACTACCTAAAATTTCTCCATAAAGCCACAAAAATGACAAATCTCAGGTTTTCTAATCTTTTGGGGTAATTAAGTGCTCAGAATAATTTATAAACCTGATCACACACTAAGGATCTACAATATTAGCTCTCTCTGTATATGTGTCTATAGATAGTGATATCATTTCCTGTTATTTATACTGAAATATGAAAGATATCAGAAAAATTACACCACTTTGCTTAAATACCTCTATCAAGAGAAAAAAACAGTGTGATTTTATGGGGCATCTTCACAGAAAATGAAAATAATAATAAAGAAATAATGATTGTAACCATATATTGTATATTTTTGAAGTGTTCTTTTGAGTATGAACCTTTAATTTTAAATTTTACACGATACAATAGATTTCAGTCCACCATAAACAAAAGTGGGTGAAAACTATTACTCTTCTGACCTGATTTATAAAAGAATATATCCATTATATTTTTATTACACTAGTTAAGAATAGATTTTTATGATAATATTTTTATTACACTACTCATCAGGACACCAGTGAACTCTTATATCACTCGTCTAGCAGTTCAGTTCTCAAATAGCAACAAAGTAATAACTGACTTTATACATCCTGTGATGCGACTACCGTGGATGTCATAACAGTATTGCTACTATATATTGTGCAGCCCTATCACACGCACACACACAGACATGCTCACATCAAGCTTTTTGCTGCAGTGTGGGGCACTGACAGGTCTTGACTGCATTCCAAAATCCAGAACTAAACGTATTCACATTTATGGCACTTATTATCCCCTGTTATCCAGAGGGACCTAATTCTCCTAATTACAGGGACAGTAATTAGGGGTTAAGTGCCTTGCTCTGGGGCTTCGATGGTGGTTGTGCTGGAGGTAGAACACAGCCAAGCGTGAATCCTCAGCCTCTCACTTTATTGCCAAGAGTCCTCCCACTGGGCCAACACCCTGACATGCAGTTAAAGATGCGTCAGGGTTACAGAGTCACAGCAGAACTCTTAAAACTTAAGAGGAGCACAACTAGAGAACACCAGCCCCGATTATATTAGGTGTCAGTAGCATCTCAGTTTACTGACCTCAGTCTGTCAACCGGCCTGTCACTTTCATGTTTGATTCAGTAAATTCCCTTAACTGGGTTATTACATTTCAAATGATAATTAAACTCTAAACTGCCCTTTAAGATGTTTTGTTGACTGGTATATTAGGGTTAAGGTCAGGGTGGAGAGATGGGTTTAAATTAGGGCTGGCATCAGTAATGGATGCAATTCTACAAACTTCACACACATTATTTTTTTAATGCAAGTTAATGATATTACCAAGTTTGGGCCAAACGTCTGCTTGTACCTTCAATCCAAGTAACTGGCTGAAGATTGCTTATACTTGACAAGTTTCTACATAACAGACCTGTGAACATTTATTATGGAGAAAAAGTAGATTTTTAAGTGAGGAATTATTTGTCAAATGTGACTTCTGCTTGTGACCCATGTGAAGGAGTGGTGGGCAGCTTTATGGTAGCACCCAGGAAGTAATACTTGGGGGCCTTGCTCACCTTTTACCATTCTGAAAATTGAATCGATGACCTTCTGATCACGTTACCCATTGCCCAATGCATCCATGGTGAAAGCCAGACTTGAATGACTGAAAGGCACAATTAAGTTGGGGGCCGGAGCCTATCCTGGGAACTACGGGTGCGAGGCGGGGACCAACCCTGGGCAGGCGCCAACACACTGCAGGGTACACACTCTCAGTTACATTTTACGGGGCCAGTTTAGAGTCGCCAATTAACCTATACGGCATGTTTTTTGGGCTGTGGGAGGAAACCGGAGCACCCAGTAGAAACCCATGAGAACATGAGGACAGCATGCAAACTCCACACAGAAAGGCCCTACGGCCGACTCGGGAATCAAACCCAGGACTTTCTCACTGTGAGGCGGCAGCACTAACCACTGCACTACCTTGCCTCTAACTTGCAATTAATCATGATTAATTGCTGTAATTAACATAATATCCAGCATTAAATCGTCTTCTGGGACTAATTTAATTGGGTGATAGGAAATAAAGGAACTATACTTATATTTACTTTCTCCATTTTCAAACAAAATTAAAATCTGTAAAACATCCTCAGTGCATCTGCATCATGCACACGTTTACATGTACAGATTTACTAGAGTGTACACTATAGCTAAACTAGTACCATAGTGAACCCAAGAGGCAACAATGAGTCACAATAATGACCAGGGTGTCAAAAAAACAAATATTTGAAGAAGCCTTGGGCCATATCTTTCCCTTGCATAAAAAGCCATTGAAAGCTATGAATGTGACAAATGTAGACTGGCTTGATGAAGGCAGAAACCCAGTTACCGCTTTTTTCCCTCAGCAAAAGCATCTGATGCATTTCTACAACATAAAAACAGTTCTGGTTTTTGATACGATCAGCGTTTCCAATCGCTACCCCTTAAATTTAGCACACTAATACAAAGGGTTCAGAATATGATGCAAGCGTGAAAGTAGAACGCTTTTAAAGTTATGAAACTTTCCATGGATCCGCATGATGGAAATTCATGGTTTTACTGAAACACTGTTAATTGTAGCTATCATGACATCATCAGTTGGCATCGGCGCTACGTGACTGCATCACTAGAGCTGTTCTGAATGTCTGAAGTCAAGTACATGAGAGAGAGCGAGAGAGACTGTGAAAAGAAAATTGGCCAGAAGAGTGAGAACAAGAAACAAGAATATTCCAGCAGTGGATTTAATCTCTCTCTCTCACGTTCTAAATGTGCGTGTGTGTGTAAAAATTCCAGAAGCTCCAGTAAAAGCTGAGTTTGTTCCCATTAGAGCTTATAATTATAGGACAAGCTGCTACCCGGCCTACTAACACACGCTGCTAATCAGCAATGATTAAAAACAAGCTACCATGTCCTTGTGTGTGTGAGAAAGAGAGAGAAATTGGGAGCGAGAGCAAGAGTTTAACCATGGGACAGGAGTAAAAATGTTGCTGACAGACTTTTCCAAACCACGTCTTAAGGTTGGGATCAGATCCAATTTCCTAAAACACACACACACACACCACACATACAGAAAGAGAAATAGAG